>OV049860.1:7004246-7604246 GCA_920104075.1 Melanargia galathea
GCCTGTCCCGAAAGGGACAAACCGAAAAAGAAGAAGAATCTCTATGGTAACAACTGAATTTTGGCGCCATACGCTAGTTATAATATTTAAATTTTTTATTTGTTACTCAAAACTTTACAAGACATGGTTTTTATTGTGCGGAAAAATGTCTAGCAGTGATACTGAAGAGAATTTAACTCCACCTGACCACCGACCAACAATCTTTTGCCAGCAAAATCAAAGAAAACTCACGACAAATATTACCAAGATTTTATGGTTTGGATTTTAAGATATGAGTTTAGATAAAGTAGTGTATGAAACTCTACATAATTAGTTATTAAAACACTCGTGTAATACTATTAAAAAACTCGCCTGCGGCTCGTTTTTTAAACTAACACTCGTGTTTTAATAACCTCTATTATGCAACCGTTTCATAAACTACTATAATTTAAGTACATTAAAATGAGCCAACGCTATGGAGCTGCAGGTGTAGCGAAACGTTCTTTTTCACTTGGCATTTTGGACTTTGCTTCTTTCATCTCGGACTTGCACAGACCGGACACGCTTTCAATGATGGGTGGCTGTCCATGCTCATTAGCTGTGCCTGGCTGGTCTTATCCGTAGCATCTCTCACCATGAGAAGCCAATCTTTATTTGCTTTTATTAACCATGCAACATATTTGTCAACAAGTATAAAGTTCGTAAACTAAAACCCGACTACGCTTAATAATCACTACATAGTATAAAACAAAGTCGTTTTCTCTGTCCCTATATCCCTTTGTACGCTTAAATCTTTAAAACTACGCAACGGATTTTGATGCGGTTTTTTTTAATAGATAGAGTGATTCAAGAGGAAGGTTTATATGTATAATAACATCCATTAAATTGTGGAGAAATACTGTTATTTTTGAGGTTTCTAATGTGATGTCGTAAATAATTACATTTTTTCCGCTTACATTGCAAACGCAGGCTGAACCCTACGAGATTTATCAAAATAATGTACTAAGTATTGTACACATTGAAAAGGTCTACAGAAAAGTCCGCGATGGTATATGTCTATCTCTTATGGATATCCCACAATAACATTTTTTTGTCATTTACTTTTTACGACAAATAATGGCTAATTTTCGAAGCGATTTCAACCAATACAGCATTAATCCTTATCTAATTAAATACCTTAAATGCATTGTTGATTTTATATAAATCCATATGGTCCTTTACAGCATATGATTTAAATGAATACTTTCGAAGATATTACAGATTTAAAAATTGCGGCGGCGCGGGAGCGTGCCTATAAGCGCGTCGGCGGCCGCGGTTCTCCCTATAGCCCATTGTCGATAATTTTTGAAACCAAAAAAAAAATCACAGTACGTAGGATGAAACCCATTGGAAAAGGAGGAGAATATTATAAAATACAAGGAAAAATAATTTACGGGCGATCTGAGCTCGGGAAAAAAGGGGGGGAGTTTTAAGGGTAAAAAACGGTTTATCTCGATTTCCGGCAAAACTAGAAGTCCTATGGAAAAAAATTAAATGGCAAAGTTGTAGGTAATAAAAAGATCTACAACTTTTATATTTACACTTTTTTCACATAACCTCAAAATTTATGTGAAAAGTTCAAAAAACCAAGTTTTTGGTTCTTTATTTTTATCTTTTAAAATAATTTTTTTTTTTTCACGGAATCTGGTGAAAACTTACTTTCTTATGTCCCAAATACACTAATTTATTTGATTTGAAATATTTAGTTTTTCTCCTTATTTTTGACTTAATATCGACTTAATTCTGACAGCTGTCATTTTCATTTACAGATGAGTTATTTATATGGAGAACAGGGTTAACATCTACGAAGTACGATTTTACCCCAAACTACTTTAATTCCCTGTCAACATATAAAGCTCTAAGCCGCTTAATAATATTAATTGTTTCGCCCTAAAATAGAAATTGCTAAGAATGGAAACTAGAAAGTCATATCTACATGCAGCAGTTGATTTGTATTTGCATAAGTTTTGAATTTTTCATCTTTTTTGTGGGAATTGTTTTATCTCTGGTAACATTATGAAACGTCAGAATTCCACGGAATTAGTAATTCGGGTATAAGGTGAGATATAGTAAGTTCATTGTGGAAAATATCGTAAAAAGTCGTAAAAGCCGCCTGGGAGCTTTCATCGAAAACGCTGCCTAATCCCTGAGCGGGTAGTACCTACGCATAAAATGCTCTACTACCCGTGCGAAGCCGGGGTGGGTCGCTAGTTTAATAATAATTTAGTGAGCTGAAAGCGTGGGGCAAACAGCTAGTGGCGCCAGCTGTTATGTCTATCCAAAACTAATTTAAAAATCTAGAAAATAGCGCAAAATGCCACTTTCACTGTTATTTTTGTGCATTAAAACAAAAATAAATTACGTCGTACTCTCGGTACGTATCGTTGAGTGTGATTTTGGGTGCGTGGCACAAAGGCACGCGTTGTCCTCCTTGATAATATGTTGGTATAGTCACCTGTCTATGCTTGTCGTGCACTGTGCCGGCGAAGAGGTATGTGTCGGGGAAGCCCTGCGAGCGCGCGCACTCGCGCACCGACACCACGCGGTGCTGGTCGGGGTGCAGCACGCGGCCCTGCTTGCCCATCGGCTCGGGCTCCGTCACCGTCGTGCTGAAGTACCCGTCCCAAGTGATGCGCCCTGCACGCACACACACAAACATTCACAGCGAAATAACACGCCACCAACACGACAGTAACACAAACCGCTACAAATATAATTTTTGTGCTAGTGAGGTTCTTAAGTACCTATCTACAATAGGTACAGTCCTTACTAATATTATAAACGCGAAAGTTTGTATACATGTATGGATGTATGGATGTTTGTTACTCTTTCACGCAAACACTATTGAATGGATTTTAATGAAACTTTACAATAATAGCTTATACATCAAAATAACACATAGACCATAATTTATAAAGATATTTGTGTGAGTTGTCCAAAATATAACGATAAGTGTCAAGTAAGTAGGAAAAAATTCTGCCATCTGCGAACTATTCTGGCGAGCGCTGCATAAAACGACATTTTATCCATTTAGACATTTCCCCAATATCTATAGTTAGATGGGCAATATTGAGGAATCGATAAAAAAATTCACTCACATCGGTTCAGAAATCTCGGAGTAATCGATGTACAATGTACATACCTACATAGAAAAAAATACGCGCCAAATTGAGAACCGCCTCCTTTTTGGAAGTCGGTTAAACATGTAATTACTTAGTAGTTCATCATCGGAAGAATTATTAGATTTTATCTGCCAAAATAGTTAAATTATCTATATCATTAGTGGGATGTCAGTTACCGTAGAGGCCGGCCCAGTTGTTATTCCGGTTGGCGGTGTGCGGCAGGCACCAGGGGATGAGCGTGTTCTCCTGCCTGTCGGCCGGCGAGCACGCGCCGCCCGCCGCGCACGCGCACACGCCGCGCAGCGCGCCCTTCTTCGAGCGCCCGTGCTTCTTGTCGTCGTAGCGATACTCCAGCACCTGCACCAGATTTGAAAACAGAGTACAGAAGGTTTACCGATGATCAGCATTCCTACTTCCGCTTACTTTTTTCTTCCTTTCTTGTCAGTACTGCTAGCAAGTGCATAGAAATAATTACATGCACATAATATAATAACGTAAAAAATTGTTGTACTTATTATCTGAATATGCGTAGGTACACGCAAAATAAAGTGAAACTTTCTTGAGTTATGTTTAACTTAATGTCCACTTGGTCGGTTCGAATAGGCCAATTTTGATGGGCGCGCGTTAATTTTCCTTTCCTTTCCATTACATGTTTCCGTTCACCTACTTTTCTCCCCATTATGCTTAAAAATTCAGTTGCTTTAGAGAAAGTACGTAATGATAAACATACCTTGCATTTAGTTCCATTGGAGAGCATAACTGATATATTGGGCAGGTCGCGCCAGTCGGAGCCGGGCGTCGTGGGAATCCGCTCCATGCGCGCCTGAACTAGCGGTGCCATGTTCTTGCAGATGTGGTCTCGCAACTTCGCGTTAACGTCGCCGCTTCGCGCCAAACGCTGGAAGTGCGTATTGGGCATCGAGCCGTACTCTATCTGGATTTTGTTGGCGCCATTGCATATTTCAGGCAGATCGCTCATCGCATCTTGGATCGTACAGGTTCGTCTTGGAGCGGACCTGTGCCTTTTAATGTTGCTTGTGAACCGATTTCCGTCGATGATGGTGATCAGCGAGCAAGCGCGCTTGCTGAACACGTGCGTCGACTCGGGGTAGACCGGCAGCCGACAGCCCGGCGCCGCGGCGAAGATGAAGAGACGGCGACGCGTTTGCGGCACTCCGAAGTTGCCAGCCTGCAGCACGGCGAACGTGCACTGGTAGCCCATAGCCAGCAGCGCCCGCAGTGTGAGCTTCAACACTATGCCCTTCTTGAATGCGACAAAATTCCGGACGTTTTCGAGAATGAAGTATTTCGGGCGGTAGTAGTCGCAGAAGGACAGGTACGACGCCACCAGGGAGTTTTTGAAGCTGGAGTAATCGCGGGAGTTGAACCTATTCATGCCGGAAAAGCCCTGGCAGGGTGGGCCGCCGCACAGCAGCTCCACCTCGCCGCGCGCGGGCAGTCGGAGGCCGCTCGTGCTGTGCGTGGCGCCCGCCAGCACGTCCTTCAGCAGAGTGTTGCAGTCCTCGTTGAATACTATGCAGTTTTTATTGTTCAGGGAGTAGGCGTGAGCCTCAGCTTCCACGTTCTCGATGGCCCATTTGCACTCGGCGACTCCAGATCGATGCAAACCCTCCGACAGGCCGCCGCAGCCGGCGAACACGTCCAGAGTCCTCAGAGGTCTCACTTTTAACTCCTGACTTTTAGTGACGCCCGAGTCCGACGATTTGCGAGACTTTCCTTTTCCTTTCTCCTTCCCTTTCTCCTTCCCCTTCTCCTTCCCCTTGTCCTCATCCTTCCCCCTTTCGCCGAGACCGACCTGTTTCGCGTGGTTAGGAACTTTACCGAATTTTCCCGAATTTTTGTCGAAAGTTTGCCTGAAATACATTCTGCTAGGATCCTCCTCCAGCCATTCTTGTATTGAGTCTTGTTGGGGAATGTTATCTATGTACACTAAGTGGCACAGCCCTACGACGCCGGAAAATAATATTTCTTTGGTTTCGTCGGTCCAGTAGACTACATTGAGATCTTCGTGGTGCGGGAATCTGCTGGTTGTGTTCTCGGGCCTGTAGAGAACGTTGACTCGTAGGAAGATCTTGTTCGGCGCGTAAAGCGGCCCAAAGCCGACCGCGCCCACGGCGATCACGTACGCGACGCAGAAGGGCTGGCGCGTATCCGCATTGGAGCCGCGGAAGTTTTGCACGCTCTTCCTGTAATACTCTGGGTATATATCCTCGTCGACTTTTTTTAATTTCATTTTTTTTTTACCAGTATTTTGATTCATATTATTCATTAATTTAAAAGCACCTGGCTTTAGAAAAACTCCACAACCCTTCTTATAGTCGTTACCTCGCCATTTGACTGTCGTCCATTCACATAAATTCGGTTCCGGGAATAAGTCGGAATTTTCTATTTTGCCAACAACTCTAGGAATCACCTTGGCAAAGCGTATCATTTTGCGCTCGCAAGAAGGGCAAGATCTATGTTTTCTTAGGATATTCGGACATTCTGGATCAACCGGTAGGTCTTCGAAACGCGCAGTAATGCTGTCATAATATTTTTGATAGAAGTATGTTTTGCCATCATCCTCCAAAAATTCTTGATTCACTTCTTTTCCTCCCATTTTAAACCACTCTTTCGGTGGATCTCGTCTTTCAACGGAAGCTTTTCTTAAAATAGATGACAGCGGAATATCGTGGTCACATACATCCCCCAAAAACACTTCTCTCACATCGCCAACCTCTCCTAATACAGTATCCGAAGTTCTAATGAAAACTTCAGCATGAAAGTAGCCAGTCTTAGTTTTAGTGTCTTTCCACATATAGATCAGTCTCGAAACCTGGGCAGGAATATTTGATTTCCAAGATTCTATCATTACATAGTCTCCCACTGTAAACTTTGCACCATCTATTTCAACTCTTTCATAATACACATTCGTAGCATCTGTCTTGATTGGTTCCCCTATCCATTTAATCTTCTTGTAGTTTTCTGTCACATCATCATCCGATGTTTGTTGGCAGTCGTCCTCTTCCTCCGGCTCGGAGTCTTCGGCCATGTTGCGGCAGACGCGGCGCACGCAAGTTTTCTTGGTGCGGCCACGGCCACCGAACTTGCACATCGCGCGACACGCGTTACACTTTCCACAGTCGGGCAATTGACAAGCCTCGCACACTCCACATCTTTTTCTTCCCAAGGTGGGTTCATGGTTTGTCTTATCCAATTGATGAGTGAAGAAATTTTCAAAAGTTTTTTGTATGAGGGGAGTAGTAGTCGCTTTGGTCCATGACTTTTTATTTACTTTTTTGAAATCGATTTTATCACGGAATTTTCGCTTGCCGAATTTAATTCCTTTGATAAGTTCCTTCATACAAGGTAATGTGATCAAAGGTTCGTTATCTTCGTCTGCCACCAAGTTTACGACTTGGTCGTAAACAAACTGAGCGTGTTTGTTGAGCATTTCTTCAGATATATTTTTATCATCTAGATCAGGAATGGTATGTCCTCTGATGTTTTCCAATAAATCTTCATAAGTAGGTTGAAGATTATGATGTTCTTTTATGTACTCTACTATAACTTTACAGAGCCATACTCTTTCATACAAATTCTCCATAAGAGGTTTATACTCTGTACTAGGTTTAAGTAAATTGTATTCGCCTAATTCAGTACGTAAGATGATACAGTTTTTAACTCCACCATCAAAGCCACGGTTGAACCTTTAAATACAAAATACATATATGGTCTACATACACAATAAATATTTAGTTTATAATTTGCATACGGCATTAAAAAATAATAAGTAGGTATAATACAATTTTACCATTCTATAATAGGTCCACAATCTTTTACCGGTACAGATTCCTCGTCAATATCAGCGGAGTCGGAGCAAATGGACTTAAGATACCCAGACATATAAATTCGTGCATCACTTCCAACAAGACCTCCGTCAATTGCACACATGTGGCCATTCTCATCGTATATTGAAAAACTAGTTATATTTGTTAGAGATCTCTCCATTATATTTCCATGTTCACCTAAAAATCATTTTTAAACTTCTTATATGTCGGCTTGTTAAATAGGACAAACTTTCCTAACTCTTGCAAAGATTTGAGCTTCGACTGACTATAGCTGTCGAGGATAAGACAAGTCGAGCCCGGAGCGTACTTCATACCTAAAATCCGAAGTGCGTCTGGCCTTTTTTTTTTCGGATTGTGTATATGGCTGCTTAGGCCCTTTTGGCTACAGCTTACTACATCATCACCGCGGGATGTAGGCGAGCGCAGAATTCTTGCCAGAGGGGATTGAGCCTAAGGGCTCCAAGAAAATCGGGGGAACGTCGTCCTAAGGGCGCCTTCTGTGAGGTTCGGATCATGGCGTTGGGAAGCTGGAGTTTTGGACTAGACTAGTTCGTACGTCTACGTCATCCAGACGTGGATCCCTTGCACGGTATCCGCGTCTGGATGAACGTCGATAACTTCGCTGTCGAAGACGCTGTATTGAGATTAGATGCGCCTGGTAGGTGCGTACGTTTATAGAGGATATAAGGGGACTGCTATTGAAAACTTAGCGCTATTATTATGCTACCTAAATGCAATCCAATCCAATAACCATTTGTCTTATACTTGTAGTTTAGTTGTTTAAAATTTAGTACCTATTTTACAAACCGGCAATGTATAGTGTGCAAAACGCGGCAAAACTTTAGATATTTACCCTACGTTCGTTGAGCTCTAGCGTCAGCTGATGGCATTACAAAAATACATGAAATATTTAAAATTTTTTTTGGTAAATCTCTTCTTAAAGGTGGTAAAATAGGGGATGGACGTTTGTATTTTTGACGAAAATCCACCCCAAAGGAGGTAAATGGTTTACTTATATTACATCATCAGTTTATGAACTTAAATATAATAAAACAGGGATCCTGTACTAATTATTATCGGACATAACTACAGATTGACGTGATTTTTTGCAATAGCATTTTTTTAGTTGAGTATGTACCTCTGGAGAGTGACAGGCTACTATTTTATCCTTGGAAAAGAAAGGGTTCCCGTGGGACTTTTGAAAAATCTAATACCGCGGACGAAGTCGCGGGGAAGTCGCTAGTAAATAAATCACTACATAGTATAAAACAAAGTCGTTTTCTCTGTCCCTATGTCCCTATATCCCTTTGTACGCTTAAATCTTTAAAACTACGCAACGGATTTTGATGCGGTTTTTTTTAATAGATAGAGTGATTCAAGAGGAAGGTTTATATGTTTAACTAGCTTTTGCCCGCGGCTTCGCCCGCGTGAATTTCGATTTTTCACAAATCCTGAGGGATAAATAGATTTCTGGTCCACCCGCCCCCCGCCGCGCGACGGCGTACCGCGGTACCGCGTACGGCGGGCGCAGGGCGCAGGGGCGCGTGGCGCGGCGCGGGGAGCGCGAGCGTCCGCGTCGGCCGTCGCGATCGCGCGCAGCGAAAATACCTATCAGGGCGTTTTTAACATCTGTATTTACCGATTTCAACACAACTCCTTTTTTGAAAGTCGGTTAAAAAAGTAGCCTATGTTACTCCTTGGTTAATCCTCTACTTGTCTGTGAAAGTCCCGTCAAAATCGGTTCAGCCGTTCCGAAGATTAGCCCGTTCAAACAGACAGACAGACAGACAAAAATTTTAAAAACGTGTGATTCGGTTATGGTATCGTTCAAATAACCATATGAGCTTAATATGTGGTAGTTATTTCGAAATTACAGACAGACACTTCAATTTTATTTATTAAGTAAGTATAGAAGTATAGATAACTTGTGGAGAAATACTGTTATTTTTGAGGTTTCTAATGTGATGTCGTAAATAATTACATTTTTTCCGCTTACATTGCAAACGCAGGCTGAACCCTACGAGATTTATCAATATAATGTACTAAGTATTGTACACATTGAAAAGGTCTATAGAAAACTCCGCGATGGTATATGTCTATCTCTTATGGATATCCCACAATAACATTTTTTGTCATTTACTTTTTTACGACAAATAATGGCTAATTTTAGAAGCGATTTTAACCAATACAGCATTAATCCTTATCTAATTAAATACCTTAAGTACATTGTTGATTTATTATAGATCTATATGGCCCTTTACAGCATATAATTTAAATGAATATTTTCGAAGATATTACAGATTTAAAAATTGCGGGACATAGCCTTTGCGCGGCGCGCGGTTCCAGCCGGCCGGGGCGCGGGCGGTGCGTAAAGTTCTCCCTATGGCCTATAGCATTTTGAATTTAGCAGCGATCGGACGCGTATATATGCTATCGGAGCTCTCTAGCGAGGAAAATAACATTCACACTAATAATATTATAAAGGCGTCATTAAGTTATTAAGTTTGTGTGTATGTTTGTTCCTCTTCTCCGCCGCAACTACTGAACCGATTTGGCTGAAATTTTGAATGGAGATAGCTTATGCCCTGACTTAACACATAAAGTAACTTTTTATTCCGGAAAAGTATTCCTGTAGGACTAAAATAGATATAGACCTCCAAAACGCCACAGAGGGCGCTGACTGTTCTTAGGTAAATCACGCTCACATAACCCATTATTGCAATACTTTGCTGTGTAGCATGCATTGGCAACACATAGGCTACTTTTTATCCTGGAAAAATGCACAGTTCCCACGGGATTTCCAAAAACCCGAAATCTATATCTACAGCTATAGGTAGATTACTATAGCGACCTTGCTTGATATTTTAAGTATAAAGGTAGGAAAAGGGAGCGGGAACGGGAACCGGAACTCCACGATTCCCTCGGGATTTGTTCAAAACCGAAATTCACGCGGGCGAAGCCGCGGGCAGAAGCCAGTATAATTATATACTTAATGCTCTAATAAAACGAATATCCAGCTGAGTTTGTTGTGGGTTCTTTTCAGAGAATGTTTGGACCTCTCATAGCTTTAGTTTTTAAGTTGTCGTAAGAAATTCTATTATACGCTGTCCAGCCCTTTTGTTAATATTTGGCAGCTCACGCCTATGAATTACCGTATTTTTTTTTCGGAATAATGTACTACAGTAATGTCGTACTTTATAGACGTGTAGTGAAGTGCCATGTGCATAACAAACAACCAGAGACTATAAAACAGTTCTTGAAATACGATAAATCGATCTTATGATAAAAATAATTTTACTTCATGTAAATATTGTTTCCGTAAATTTAATAAAAAAAAAACGGAAATAAAAATAAAATATATGACTCCAAGATTGATTATTTGCAAGGAATTAAGTCGAAATCTTGGAATTTAAGTTCATACCAAGAGTAAAGAATAATAACTCTGTTCATTCCATAGAATTATTGGTTTCCGCTGCGCTTCGACCTAGAAGGAGCAACGTGTACAAGTAAAGTGCGGCAACAAAATGTACGCCATATTACATACAAGCGGAAACCCGCGACTTTGATCGCGTGGATATTGGTTTTTAACAATCCCGTGGGAATCATTTTGTTATCAGCTAATACCTTGCTAAAAACTGTAAAAAGTTCACTGGCGGATGTTTAGGTAGATCAAAATGTAAACATCCGCCAGCGAAAGTCCCATCAAAATCGATCCAGCCTTTTAGAGATTTGCCAGTAATCTTTAAAGTATCTCCTTTCTAACAAAAAAAGAATGAATGAAATCGAACCACGCGTTAATGAATTACAGCTAAGTGCACATTATAACTTTCTTCCCCTCTCCCAATGGAACCGTGCTGAATTTCGGGATATAAAGTATCCTATATGTTACTCCATAGTATAAACTTAAAGCATGCCAAGTTTCATTTCAATCCAATCAGTAGTTTTTGCGTGATGCGCGCACAAACATACAGACAAACAGACAAAAATTTAAAAAAATAGCTTTTTTACGTTCTATTACTTATCCCTAACATCCCCCAGTTATTATTTTGCAAAAATCTTTAATGTACAGATACGGCAAGTCTACGATTTTATTATATGTATAGATGTATAGATGTATAGATAGATATAGATTATGTGGCGTACACGGATCAGTCTCGTTGCAACCAATGAGTGACGTTGACGTGCTGCGTGTTGTCTTAAATTTTGCTCATAATCTAACTTAAAATGCCGGTTTGCGTAGTGAAACTATGTAAAAACAATACTGCAAGCAATATAAAAGATACTGGGATCACATACCATCAGTAATAATTACTTAAGTTATTATTATTGTTTAAGTTTTTAATTTCAACGTGAAATTACATAAATCATAAAGGAGTCACAAAATATAAGGTCTCTTGTTAACACACGTTTTTTCCACGGTACGGCGTAACGTGGAACCTTGTTAACGACATGGCGCGTCCACGGTTCCATACAAGACTGCAACCGTAAAATGTAAACCGTGGCCTTGTGAATCAAGGCCAAGTGCTACGTTTTACTACATGAGTAGATATACGTACAGAGAGAAAGCTTCATACAAACGGCCCGCTGTAGGTACACTCACACATGAGCTTTAATCAACGGTTCATGGACGCCCGCGTCTGACCTCCTACCGACTCAGTTGGATGACAAACATGCGCTATGTGTGAGTGTAACTACAGCGGGCCGCTTGTATGAAGCTTCCTATCTGTACGTATATCTACTCATGTGGTTACACGGTTGCAGTTTTGTATGGAAACAGGGTCGCACCGTGTCGTTAAAAAGGTTCAACGTTAATACATTTATTTATTTCATATATAATTTAAAAAACTAATAAACAAATAATAATTAATATTTCAATGAAATATGCACAGGTGTAAATTAAAATTTTAAAAAATCCCCGACCTTCGCCATTTTGAGGTGGCGGCCATCTTGGATTTGCATAGTACTATTTTACTAGTCCAGCCCTTTCATTTGGTACCCATATTGAGGAAGTTGGGAAAAAATATTATGTAATCCGCCATTTTGTGGCGGCGGCCATCTTGGACCGATTTTCATCAAACATATCTGAGAACACTCCCGACTAATTCACCTTTCAAACAAGAAAAAAATTGCTTTCAAATCGGTTCACCCGTTTGAGCGCTACGGTGGAACAGACAGACACACACAGTCTTATAACACCCCGTCGTTTTTGCGACGGGGGTTAAAAATAAAAATATTTAATTAAATCGACTGAAAGTTCTTTTTAAATAAAATCGAAAATTATTTCAAATCGAATCGTTAACGTGTGAGAGCGTCACTAAACTCATTTTTTTGACATCTGCCAAAAAGCAATTAAACATTCGGACAAAGTAGGTATACTTGTAAAATTACATTAAAAACTAGCGGTCCGCCCCGGCTTCGCCCGTGGTACATAATATTTATAGCCTTTAGCACTCAGGGATCACGTACATATCCAACGGTAAAAGAATTTTTAAAATCGGTCCAGTAGTTCCTGAGATTAGCGCGTTCAAACAAACAAACTCTTCCGCTTTATTATATTGGTATAGATAGGTAACTACTTACTACTTTACTTTTAATTTTTACTATCATGAAGAAAAAGCTAGGTAGATACTCATTTAAAAAAATACCCGGCTGAGTTTGTTGTGGGCTCTTCTCAGAACAGGGCGCGTTCGGAACCCTCGTAGTTTTAGTTTTAATTTTTCGTAACTAGAAATTATCACAATTACCTCAATGTTCACAGTGTATCAACAGTTGCCGTTGCAAAATAATAACTGGGCGGTTTTAGGGATAATTAGTAATGGAACGTAAAAAAGAAAATTTTTTGATCAAAGATTTATATATGAACTAGATGATGCCCACGGCTTCGCCCATGTGGTTTGTAAAAATCTCGTGGGAACTTTGATTTTCCAGAACAAAAAGTAGCCTATCTGTAGTAACCCGTCCACAAAACGGAAAAATTCCGTGGGATCCCTACGATTTCGGAATGCAATTCCTTACAGCATCAGGGTTGAGGAGTTGGACATGTACCTACTCGAGGTCATTCAACAATAAAGTCTTTAATTGGTATCCTCAACATCAATTTAAATAACCGACAGTGCCTAAATCCCATTAGTGTTGGGGATCAGATCCCCTACAGCATCAGGATTGAGGAGTTGGAATCCAAATTTTTTGTGGCACAGTGTCGCAATGTTTCTCTATCGATTAAAAAAAAATTACTCTATTAAATTAAATTAAAATTAAATTACTCTATCGATTAAAATCGGTTCAGAAATCTCGGAGATATCGGTGTACATAGGTAGAAAAACACAACTCCTCCTTTTTTGAAAGTCGGTTAAAAAAGTAACTATGTGCCTATGTTACTCCCTGGTTAATTCTCTACTTGTATGTGAAAGTCCCGTCAAAATCGGTTCAGCCGTTCCAAAGATTAGCCCGTTCAAACAGACAGACAGACAGACAGACAGACAGACAGACAGACAGACAGACAAAAATTTTAAAAACGTGTGATTCGGTTATAGTATCGTTCAAATAACCATATGAGCTTAATATGAGGTAGTTATTTCGATATTACAGACAGACACTTCAATTTTATTTATTAGTATAGATATAGATTATACCAATTTTGGACCTTTCATTTTTATGTTCAACTTACCAGAGACAAGTACTAATTTTTCATTAGTTAATGCGATATATTCTTCCTCTGCATACTGGGGATGCCCTTCATAGTAGATGATATCAGAGTTATTCAAATACTGCTTGCAAATGGAACATTTTTCAAGATTGGCAAGCTGGTCTTTCTCAGCAATCTCTTTTTCTATCATACTCGTAGATTCATTAGAAATTTTTCTTTGTGTTTTTTGTTTAGATAGTTTCCTGTTTCTCTAAAATTGAAAGATTTTACTCGTACCTATTATAATATTGGAAGAGTTTGTTATGTGCCAGCCCTAGGTGTAATCGACAGCCTTAAAGAATTTTGCCAACGTAGCAAGAAATTAAGAACATCTGGGTTTTCTTTGGGTTCTTTGGGTTCATCCATACTTAACAAATTTAGATTTGTTTATTTTTGTTCCCCACTTCTTGGGGGTTACGGTGAGTCATTGACAATTTGTGTGGCAATGTAACATAACAAATTACACAATGTATGTACCTAATATGAAATTATTTCGTTATAATCCACTAAAACAGACAAATCATTGTGGTACAACATGGTGCATGCGCTATACATTGCTCACCTTCCCACTGGTAGATGCAGGAAAACAAGCAACCAAGCAAACAATATGCAGCACCACCATACAACATCATATAAACCCTCCAGAACACATTCAACATACATACACTCTGTCACCAGACCCAGAGCATCCTCTGTAGATGAAGGGGTCAACTATGCACGATTGCAAAGTGACGATTAGACTGAAGAGCTCGGACCCTGGCCTTCTGTATGATGTAGTCTATGCTGGGTAGGTACCTACAATATGTATAAGCAATCAACAATTCCTAAATGTCCATGGCTTAGAACAGTACCCTGTAGCATTAGGATTGAAGAACTGGCACCCAGCATTCCATGAACAGTTCCCAAATCCCTACAATTTAAGTGGGCTAATGCATCGGGCTAATGGAATGGAAACGAGGAAGCAAAAAATTTTTATGGGACCAGTAGCCAGTATGGTTTTGCTCTCCTCATAATAAAAAAAATATTAACATACTCACATTTTTACTAACTTCATGTTTTTTCACTGAACTTTTACTATGTTTTGCAGAAAACTTACTGATAATTTTTAATTGTTTTTTCATTCTGACTGAAGTCCTGGTACGTTTTGCAGCAAACTTACTGGTAATTTTTAATTGTTTACTCATTCTGGTGCAGAGTTGTGGCAACCTGAAATAAACTTGCCATATTAGCGTGGTGTCATCATAATCAGATGAATAGTTTAGGAGTGCATAGAGAATATACAAACAAACATTGATTTTTATTTAATATAGATAGAAGATAGATTAGTAGAGTTTCAGTTACATTATTATCGCAGACATAATGGATATGTTAATTAGATATATTATTATATATGTTTACTTGAAAAGATATATTAAAGTACGTGTTGTGGTTAGGACATAGGCAAATGCATGTCATGTGGGATAGAACTATAAGCGGGAGCACTTTATCGAAGTTATAATGTGCCTATGTATACATATAAATAGAGACCCGCGTGAAATGCATCTTCGCCAACCGCAGTCTGCAGCGGGGAGCCAATCGGACCTGACAAAAGCTCGACCGCGCGCGCCTGGGATCTCATCGCCTGCAACGCGGACCAAACCGGACCTAACAACAACTACGCGCGCGATGGATATCCCAGCGTCTGTAGCGCGGAGCCAACCGTATATGGCATCAGCTCCGCGCGCGGCGGGGATCCCATCCCCTGCAGCGCGGAGCCAACCGGATCTGACAACAGCTCCGCGCGGGGCGTGGACCCCATCGCCTGCAGCGCGGAGCCATCCGGATATGACAACAGCTCCACGCACTGCGGGGATCCCATCCCATGCAGCGCGGAGCCAACCGGATCTGACAACAGCTCCGCGCGGGGCGTGGACCCCATCGCCTGCAGCGCGGAGCCATCCGGATATGACAACAGCTCCACGCACGGCGGGGATCCCATCGCATGCAGCGCGGAGCCAACCGGATATGAAAACAGCTCCGCGCGCGGCGGGGATCCCATTGGCTGCAGCGCGGAGCCAACCGGATCTGACAACAGCTCCGCGCGCGGCGGGGATCCCATCCCCTGCAGCGCGGAGCCAACCGGATCTGACAACAGCTCCGCGCGGGGCGTGGACCCCATCGCCTGCAGCGCGGAGCCATCCGGATATGACAACAGCTCCACGCACTGCGGGGATCCCATCGCATGCAGCGCGGAGCCAACCGGATATGAAAACAGCTCCGCGCGCGGCGGGGATCCCATTGGCTGCAGCGCGGAGCCAACCGGATCTGACAACAGCTCCGCGCGCGGCGGGGATCCCATCCCCTGCAGCGCGGAGCCAACCGGATCTGACAACAGCTCCGCGCGGGGCGTGGACCCCATCGCCTGCAGCGCGGAGCCATCCGGATATGACAACAGCTCCACGCACTGCGGGGATCCCATCGCATGCAGCGCGGAGCCAACCGGATATGAAAACAGCTCCGCGCGCGGCGGGGATCCCATTGGCTGCAGCGCGGAGCCAACCGGATCTGACAACAGCTACGCGCGCGGCGGGGATCCCATCGCCTGCAGCGCGGAGCCAACTGGATCTGACAACAGCTCCGCGCGCGGAGGGGATCCCATCGCCTGCAGCGCGGAGTCAACCGGATCTGACAACAGATACGCGCGCGGCGGGGATCCCATCGCCTGCAGCGCGGAGCCAACCGGATCTGACAACAGCTCCGCGCGCGGCGGGGATCCTATCGCCTGCAGCGCGGAGCCAACCGGATATAAAAACAGATTCGCACGCGGCGGGGATCCCATCGCCTGCAGCGCGGAGCCAACCGGATCTGACAACCGCTCCGCGCGCGGCGGGGATCCCATCGCCTGCAGCGCGGAGCCAACCGGATCTGACAACAGCTCCGCGCGCGGTGGGGATCCTATCGCCTGCAGCGCGGAGCCAACCGGATATAAAAACAGATTCGCGCGCGGCGGGGATCCCATCGCCTGCAGCGCGGAGCCAACCGGATCTGACAACCGCTCCGCGCGCGGCGGGGATCCTATCGCCTGCAGCGCGGAGCCAACCGGATATAAAAACAGATTCGCGCGCGGCGGGGATCCCATCGCCTGCAGCGCGGAGCCAACCGGATCTGACAACCGCTCCGCGCGCGGCGGGGATCCCATCGCCTGCAGCGCGGAGCCAACCGGATCTGACAACCGCTCCGCGCGCGGCCTGGATCCCATCGCCTGCAGCGCGGAGCCAACCGGATCTGACAACAGCTCCGCGCGCGGTGGGGATCCTATCGCCTGCAGCGCGGAGCCAACCGGATATAAAAACAGATTCGCGCGCGGCGGGGATCCCATCGCCTGCAGCGCGGAGCCAACCGGATCTGACAACCGCTCCGCGCGCGGCGGGGATCCCATCGCCTGCAGCGCGGAGCCAACCGGATCTGACAACAGCTCCGCGCGCGGTGGGGATCCTATCGCCTGCAGCGCGGAGCCAACCGGATATAAAAACAGATTCGCGCGCGGCGGGGATCCCATCGCCTGCAGCGCGGAGCCAACCGGATCTGACAACCGCTCCGCGCGCGGCGGGGATCCTATCGCCTGCAGCGCGGAGCCAACCGGATATAAAAACAGATTCGCGCGCGGCGGGGATCCCATCGCCTGCAGCGCGGAGCCAACCGGATCTGACAACAGCTCCGCGCGCGGCGGGGATCCCATCGCCTGCAGCGCGGAGCACCCCCCGGAACCGTATCGACCATGAGGCGCCTAAGCCAAGACGGCAGGCCTAAGCCGGCCATAAAGAGCCGGCTTAAAGTCGCAGGCAACGAGGTAATGAAGCCACGCCTCGAAGCCCGCACCCCGTTTGGCCCACACAGCCAATCGGAGAAATCCCGCACGTTCCCGATGGCAACCGTGGTCCGTGACCCGTGTTGTACAAAAGGTACAACCTATACTAAGTACGCCACTGTGACGTCACCGCGCTCAGGTTAAAACTTATCGGACTTTTCGCGCAAGGGTACCTAATACTAATAGTAGTTTTTTTTTATCATTCATGACATGATGACTCATTTTTTGACACCTGGCAGTGGTGACTGGTGAGCACTGCCTCACAACACAAGTGGGATGTCCTTTTTGATCGGTCGATTCGATCGGTTTCGATTCCCAACAGGGGCTATTTTTAAAAAAATTTAATTGTTCCTGCTGGTCTGGTGGGAGGCTTCAGCCGTGACTACTGACTAGTTACGGCATACTATCATGACGGCAAACGGCAAATGACGTGCCACCAAGCGACAGCGTTCCGGTACGATACTACGTAGAAACCGATTAGGGGTTTATAAGTTTAGGTAATAAAAACTGCTTTAACCTTTCCGTTAGACCGTTTCCACCAGTCAAGGGCTAACATAATTATGGAACAGTTACAAAAAAAAATCAACATACTGGCGAAGTGCTGAAACTGATGCCTCATCTTTCTCAAGTGAAGAAATATCATTATTACGAAGAATATCGTTCCTCAAAGAAGCCGACATAGTTGCCCGCTTGTTAAAGAACTCACTAGGCTTAAATCACAGATTAATGATTAGTATCTGCGATAACTTAAATTAAACTTTTTAAACACCATTAATATGTTATTTGCAGTAACGACTAAACAGAACTTCAGAAGTAAGAAAGTAGAAGCAATGAACACAACACACGCAGCACCTGCACAACATATATAATGTGCTATGTATCTATGATATGTATTAAGCAAATATGAAATAATATACTACTCTGTAATACCTTGTTATTTATAATCTATAATGTTGCCAACCTCTCGGCAAATGGGCAAAATCTTAATAGATTAAAGAATTCCGTATAAATTCAATAGGATTATGTCTCATTTGAAAGCAAATCAGTAGAACATTTTTAAGACGTTACATATTATCTACGTTTATTTACCTAACAACACGTAATTATAAAATCTAGTTATAATGACAGAGAGCAGCCGTGGCAAAATCTTTGTCGATCAAAATTTGAACATCTAGCTGTATAATTTACTAGTACGGCGCGTGGGTGCGCGGCCCGCAAGCGGACCGCGAGGATTCGAGTAGTTTTTGTTTGAGCACGTCCCACCTATCTTCAATACCCTCGCCGTGCTCTTCATCCGTCTCCAAAGTCTTCGATCATCAGCTCTTTCCGTATTTTTCCTCCGCATGAATTTTTGTTTTCTACACGAAACCATCAAAAATTTTTTTTGTGTAGAAAAATAAATTCCGCCATCTTGTTTTTTAGTTCTTGATCATATTTTTCAAAGAAACCACTCTTCCATCTTTTATACTTGGTGAGATAGACACCGACGAAATTTGTATAGCCGCCATCTTGAATCCGCCATTTTGGTTTTTTTTTTCACCTCAGTGCCAATTGGATGAGGTTCTGAGTATTTTTTGTTTGAGCAGCCCCCATCTATCTACAAAACTCTGCCCGGGCTCATCAATCATCTTCCAAACCCTCAATCATCATGTCTTCCCATATTTTTCTTTGAGATTTCTCCAAAGAACCGCATCAATCGCCTTGCATACCTAGTTCACAACTTTATACTCTCTCTCAATATTCGCCATACATTTTCTATGGAAAAATAAAGTCCGCCATTTTGAATTTTTTTTGTATTCATCGAGTAGACCTTTGGATCCTGATCATGTTTTGCTAAGAAACAACTCTTTCATCTTTTATACCCTTCGAGATGGACACCGACGAAATTTGTATGGCGGCCATCTTTTTTTCGCCATTTTGAATTTTTTTTCGGCTCACTGCCAATTGGATGACGTTTCGAGTGACATTTGTTCGAGCACCCCCCACCTATCTTCAATACCTTAAGCGTGCTCTTCAACCGTCTCCGAAATCCTCAATCATCAGCTCTCTCCATATTTTTCCTCTTAATGAATTTTTGTCCTCTATACGAAACCATTTGTGAAAAAAAAATTTTTCATACAAAATTTTACAGGAGAGGCGATGAATGAGTCAGTGAATCAGAACGAACAGCTATATATATATTAATACAAAGTTTAATACTTTAATCTATACACTTATAAACTTTATAGTTTTTCAAGTTGTCATCAATAGTTTTAAACAAACTACTATAAAAATCAGCTAAGTGCGAGTCGGGCCTCGCTCTTTCAGGGTTCCGTACATAATTATGAACAATATAATATTTTGGGTCTAAGAAATATTTAATTTCCGAGTTAGACATCGCAAGAAACCGTGAAAGAAAAACGCAAAATAAGCTCGTTTGTTTTGGTCACAGCTTATAAACTATTTTATGAATCGTTGTTTTCAGTATTTGTTGTACAAATAGAGCATATAGTACATAATATACCGAAATATCATATTCCTAACTAGTTTAGTTTTTTAGATAGCCCCCGTCACAAAAATGGTCTAAAACTGACAATTTTGATGACCCCCCATTTCCTTACCGTTTAAGCAAAAAATTAAAAAAATATATATTCGTACTCTACTCAATGAGCTCTAAACAATGATACCCCACAAGCTAGGGTAAGAAAAAAAAATTTTTTTCGGCTCCTTTCTCATGTATGGGAGCCCCCCTGAAAAATAATTTAATTCAATTTTTAATTCAATATTTGATTTTGGGTCAACATTTTACACCAAATACCAAAATTTCAGGTTTGTAATTCATTTCGTCTGCGAGCTAGAGACCTGTGACCGGCGGACAGACGGACAGACAGACAGCCGAGTGACATTAATAGGGCTCCGTTTTTACCCTTTGGGTACGGAACCCTAAAAAATGTTGGATTTCATTATTTCCATAATACCTAATGGCAACATTTCATAAAGATCATCCTGATCTATGATCGGGGGTTCCCAATCGGAACCCGGATCTGAGTCCTATCATTTTACTTGTATGCACTATTCGTCACGTAGTAGGTACTTAATTATACAAAAACCTTTGACAAAAACGTTAGAAACAATTAATATTAACGGACGCAACCTAAGTCACTCATGTCATGACTCATGAGTCAAGATTCATGATCATGATCGATTGTGGAAAAACTTTTAATTTATCTATTTTCTCCTATTTTTGCCATGGTAACTCTTTCATTGGGTTAAGGGAAGGGGATTCCCCTGAATTACATACTGAATCCTGTAAACCAAAAATCACCACAATTACCATAGAGCATTGACCTATCCATAGAGCAACCACAGATTAGGTGTAGGTAGTGGTATTAGGCCGGAACCACAATTACGTGTCGTGGCGTGTCGTGACGCGCCAGAAGCCTATCGGTTTCATACATTTAGTATGGTTAGAGACACACTTGTAGCACACGAGTAGTAAGTGCTTGTAGGGCGTGTCGGTTTTACTAAATGTATGAAACCGGCGCATCACGACACGCCACGACACATAAGTGTGCCGGCAGCCTTAAACTATATTATTACCTTATTTTTCGTGGTCTGTGCGTACCTATGTAGACGATCTTTGGAAATCAGTGTTTTGAATTTACCCTACATAAACAATTTAACCCATTACTTCCCAACCATCGAAAAAATTGGACTTTTTTATTTTGCTTCATAAATATAGATGTTAATGAGAAGCACTAAGAAAAAATACTGTGAGACAAAAAATAAAAAAAATGCATCTGATGGCTGAACCAGCCTGTCCTATAAATAGGACAGTGGGGCGTTATGGTAATAAATTAGGAACGTTCATTATTATACACTAAATCAACTTTATTTGAAAAAAATTACAAAAGTAATAATTTTTTTTATCGTAAAAGCTTATTTTGTGTGATAGGGTACAAAACAATCACTGCACAGTACTTTTTTACATTTTTCCTTACATACTAGAGGTTTTTCTTTACACCCGTGTCCTTGGCATACCGCCTCTATTTGTCAGTCTTCTTTTATAATGACACAAATTATCAAACCTGATTGGTGGTAAAAGAACTTCAGTGGTCTCTAGACTTTGTTTATTTACTGTTTCTTCAAATTTTTTCATCCAAGAAACACAGACTACTCTACAAAAATCCAGCAGAGTGATAGTTGCTTCTGTGTTTACATGATTATAAATAATTCACGCATTTACTAAGGACATACTATCCAAAAGTCTAATGACTAGAGGCTAGTACTATTTTTTACCTCTGAAATGAATTAGTAATATTTAGAAATCAACCAGTCGTGCTTATCAACAGCTCTTCCCATGTTTTTATTGTAATTATGAATCAAAGCGATTTTCACAAAATCATTGATCTTTCTTTTTATCTCTCTATATCTATCAATTGTGTAAGAAAATTCCTGTTCACTGGCTACATCTGACACCAGTAATGTACCCATATCTTCATTAGATTCATCTAAATAAGTAACTTTATAGGGAGGCAGTACGTACCTATCCTCCTCATCACTTGAATCTTCGATGATTTGAATATAATTTACTATTTCGGACACCTTCAAAGTGTTTTAGGTATTTTATTCACAGGATATTTTTATACACTGTTATTCATAAATCAGTACAAATACAATTGCGTATAACAATGTCAAAATATATTGTACTTACCCTTTGCAATCTGTCACTGATTCTTATAATATGTTTCAATACCAAAATAACAAATGCTTCACGAAATGTACTGTGTTGAACGTAAAGTAATCTACTTAACACAAGACCCACACAGAAGAAATGGTTGAACCAAAATACTTGTACAGACTGATAAAGTTGATTGTACAATGTACCGAGCCTACACGTCAAAATAGTACAGACATGTTCCCAGTGTCATATTTATTAGTTTGAAAGTGTATAATTTATTTCCAAATATATTTTTCTAATTTTATTATGCATTTTATTTTTATTTAGGGTCTTGTGAATTACTATAACGCGTTTTACAAAAATTAGCGTTTTCCTTTTATTAAATATAAAATGAATAATAATGCTCCGAATCATAACAAAAGATGTCAATTTTAAAAAAATATTAAAAAATGATATTGCTTTAATTCACCATCAAAATATTTATTTTTTTATATAAAAATAGTGTAAATATATGAATTTCATCAAACAATATTAAGAACTATATCCAATTATTATTAAAAAAACATTAAATATAGTGTACTAAAAATAAGACAGTGGGAGGTAATGGGTTAAGCTACATTCAAATATAGTTATTTTTAACCCCCGACGCAAAAACGACGGGGTGTTATAAGTTTGACGTGTCTGTGTGTGTGTGTGTGTGTGTGTGTGTGTGTGTGTCTGTCTGTTCCCCTGTGGCGCTCAAACGGGTGAACCGATTTGAATGCGGTTTTTTTTGTTCGAAAGGTGATTTAGTCGAGAGTGTTCTTAGCTATGTTTGATGAAAATTGGTCCAAGATGGCCGCCGCTACAAAATGGCGGATTACATATTTTTTCACAAATCCCTTAATATGGGTATCAAATGAAAGGGCTTGACTAGTAGAATAGCACTATTGCAAATCCAAGATGGTTGCCGCCACAAAATGGCGAATGTCGGGGGTTTTTTAAATTTTAAATTTACACTTGTATTATATAGGTAATAATGTACACTTATGTCTTAGGTTAATTATTGAGATTGTATAAGTAAACTATAAGTTTAATTATTTAAGAGGAATGTGCAACGTCCACACAAACTCTTAAGAGTTTCAGGGCGTCAAGAAACCAAATGTAATTAAAAATAGAAATAATAAATAAATAAATAATTAAATAAATAAAAAAATTAGGTTTTGAAATTGTTCAGTCTTCGTTCTCTAACTGTAGACGTTAGTACATAATAATTCCTCCTATATACCTAATCTAAGAATAATTCAATGAACTGTAGTACGTTTACACGCTTGGCAAGTTTCGGCAAGCGTTCACAAACACTAACGTGTAAACAGGGTGTTTGACTTGGCTTGCGGGAGCTTGCGTGAGTTTATCGCCGATCGGGATTCGGGCTAGAGTCGGTTTATGAACAGTGCAAATCATTGAAGGATCTTGCGGCAAGCGCTTGTGACGCGTTTACACGTTAGCGCGTGTATGGTATGTTCGCGTGGTCACCTATTACGGTTTCGATGGATTTTTAACATCCACCAACTTCTCTGCCGAACTTTTCGCTTCCTTTGTTTTTGGTTGTCTGCACAGCTTGCCTGTCCGGAACATACTATTAGTATTATAACGCCCGGCACGTAAGTCGAGCGGTGGCCTTCAAGTGCGCGCAGCGTCGTACGAGTGAGCGGGACACAATACGATTGGAGAGCCAATCAGCGCTTACGAGGGATCCGCGAGAGCTAATCAGTACTTACGATTTACGAACGATCCCCACGCCCTCCCGGCGACCCCCTCACACCCCGAGATACCTCATTTTCGACTTCTGCGCATTGAAGGTCAACGCTAGACTTATTGGTCGTGACTTGTACTAACGCACACACAAGCGTGTAAACGGCATCCAAACGTTTCTAAAGACTTGGAGCTGTGCTTGGAGCATTATTATCTCTATGGCTTGGAGCAAAGAGTTCCCAAGAGGGAGTAACGCGAAATATTATTACTCGTCAAGACGGCCGCGCCTACTGGCTATGTGTGCGTGACCTCGGTAATCGCGCCGTGTACGATACAACCTCGAATCGCATATGTGTGCGCGCCTAGGGATACCGGTTATTTGGACAATTGCACAATTTTTATAGATAAATCAAGTATGGTGTAGGATAAAATTTTGTTTTTATTAATTATTTATCTTTAATCTACGTGTGTGTAAAACTGTTTGTTTAATGTAAATCAATAGTTTGCCATGGAAACAGCATTAGTAATTACTTTATTACAGAATATTCATTAGGTATCTACCTCATTATTTAAATATCGGCTGGACCGATTCTGATGGAATTTTTGGTGTGTGTTTGTGTGGGTAAGAAGGCCATCACCACTTCATTATAATCATGTAATCTGTATTATATGTATAATATTATGCTATTTTTTATTCCCTATGGTGAATACGTAATTTATTAAAATAAAATTCAAAATATTGTTAATATACAATTTATTATTAATCTTAATAAACTTTTATACCTGATCAGCAAGCGAGGGTATTCAACAACGCCGAGAGTTTGATCATAATATTATTATCAATGCGTACGTGCATCATAAAATATAATATTTTTACAACACAATAATAAGTAAGAACAATGAAAAATTAAAAGTTGCCATTTTCCACTAAAAATAAAATTAACAAAATGTATCGACGACAATATGTTATAAAAAAATACTTTATTCTACTGTTTCATAAACAATTAGTAAATTTTGTAAAACTTAATGTAAACTTAATGAAAAATCCTATTACAATGTAAATTAAATTAATTAAATTACAATGTAAATTATTTACAATAATTATTATTTAAAAAAATTATTGAAGGTCAAAATTCAGTAAGTATAATATTAATAATAAATATTTACTACATTCCGGGACTTCCCTATATTTGTGGCAAATTACCTCAATACTGGCAACAAATTGATTTTATTAATAAAATTATTAATGTTCACACGTATATCATACAACAATATATTTTTGCACAATAATGTGCAAAATACCACAATGCTCAGCTGGTATCACCGGCCAGTTCGACGTACCTATGAAACATCGAAATTAAAAATCCTATTTTCTCAAAAAACCATACTCAAATGTAAAAACTTACTGATGATATGAGATCTTCGACCTCTTATTTTGTTGTGAAGGATAATTACGACATAATTTCACCGCACAAACCGGCATATTTTTTTATTTTTCGGGAGCTGTTTACTGCGTAGTTTATTAAGTGACACTGAAGTAGGTGAGAACGATCCTACCAATTTAAGTGAACATTTTTTAGGGCGCACTCGTGAGTTACATTATCAATCTGGCCATGTGGATAATCAAAGCAGCTGATATTGAAAAAATTTTCGTTTTACAAAAAAGGGCAATTCGTGCAATTTATAATTTAAAACCGCGGGATTCCCTTCGAGAGAAATTTAAAGAAATAGGTATTCTTACAGTAGCTTCTCAATATATTTATAACAACATAATTTTTGTTAAGCAAAACATTCACAGTTACAATAAAAAGTGTGAATTACACGATAGGCAATTAAGAAATAGAAATAGACTCGTGATTCCTCGATTACGCCTCAAAAAGGTCCAAGGGTCGTTTGTGGGAATGGGCATAATGTTCTATAACAAAATTCCACAACAAATCTTAGATTTGCCTTTACACAAGTTTAAGAATTCTATTAAAAGTGTGCTCATGAAAAAAGCATATTATACAATTGAAGATTATATAAATGATAAAAAAGCATGGATTTAATTTATTCGCTTTATACGCTATTATAACTTGAGGAGTATTCGATTATTGGTGTTCAATTCGATGCTTTAATCATGGGTAGCCTAAGTATGTCACGCTCTCTTTAAACATTTCTGTGGTGGTGTCGTGTGGTGCGGGTTGTTACGTTCCCTCAAATATAGTTGAGCGAAGCAATGGCTGGATCATGCGTCATGCTCGTGAACGGGTGCCGCCGTCGGAAATGGGGCTACTTTTGTCTGCCCTTCTTAACGTGTAGAATTGTAAGCACCATTCCGAACCAGTGGTAGATTCATTTGTCGATTCAAAAGCACTTGTAAAAGTTTATCTGAATAAAAAATATGTCTTAGACTTGCCTTTACACAAGTTTAAGAACTTTATTAAAAGTATGCTCATAAAAAAAGCTTATTATACAATTGAAGATTACATAAACGATAAAAAAGCTTGGATTTAACTCGTTCCAGCAATGCGCGAGACGGCATTTCAATCATGTACATTAATAATAATAATTGTTATGTTATTTTTAAAAAAGAGCAACCGCCGAGTTTCTTGCAGGTTCTTCTCGGCTGGAACTGCATTCCGAACCTGTGGTAGACTCAATCGACGATTCAAAAGCACTTGTAAAAGTTTATTTGAATAAAAAACTTTTCTATTCTATTCTATTTGATTCCAAAATCCAAATATATTATTTTATCAACTTCTCATAAATTAGTTCATATTATAAATAATTACTAGCTTTTGCCCGCGGCTTCGCCCGCGTGAATTTCGTTTTTCCACAAATCCTGAGGGAATCGTGGATATCTGGTTTCCGTTTCCGCTTCCTTTTCCAACCTTTATACCTACTTTCAAGGAAGTTTGCTATAGTAATCTACCTATAGCTATAGATATAGATTTGGGGTTTTGCAAAATCCCGTGGGAACTGTGGAATTTTCCAAGATAAAAAACCTATGTTTTAAGTCAGGGCATAATCTATCTCCATTCAAAATTTCAGCCAAATCGGTTCAGTAGTTGCGACGTTATAGAGTAACAAACATCCAAACATCTAAGTAAATATCCACATGTGCATCCACACTTATTATTATTATCTATTAAGTAAATAGGTACCTACCCATAGGCTGTACGTCTATTATGTTTCAATTTTCGATGTTATTTTATCGCCTCGGTTTATTTAATTATTAATAGTAGGTATTTTGTAACATGAAAATTGAAAAGTGAGACAAACAATGTTTTTTGCAACATACAAAGAGTTCCCAAGAGGGAGTAACGCGAAATATTATTACTCGTCAAGACGGCCGCGCCTACTGGCTATGTGTGCGTGACCTCGGTAATCGCGCCGTGTACGATACAACCTCGAATCGCATATGTGTGCGCGCCTAGGGATACCGGTTATTTGGACAATTGCACAATTTTTATAGATAAATCAAGTATGGTGTAGGATAAAATTTTGTTTTTATTAATTATTTATCTTTAATCTACGTGTGTGTAAAACTGTTTGTTTAATGTAAATCAATAGTTTGCCATGGAAACAGCATTAGTAATTACTTTATTACAGAATATTCATTAGGTATCTACCTCATTATTTAAATATCGGCTGGACCGATTCTGATGGAATTTTTGGTGTGTGTTTGTGTGGGTAAGAAGGCCATCACCACTTCATTATAATCATGTAATCTGTATTATATGTATAATATTATGCTATTTTTTATTCCCTATGGTGAATACGTAATTTATTAAAATAAAATTCAAAATATTGTTAATATACAATTTATTATTAATCTTAATAAACTTTTATACCTGATCAGCAAGCGAGGGTATTCAACAACGCCGAGAGTTTGATCATAATATTATTATCAATGCGTACGTGCATCATAAAATATAATATTTTTACAACACAATAATAAGTAAGAACAATGAAAAATTAAAAGTTGCCATTTTCCACTAAAAATAAAATTAACAAAATGTATCGACGACAATATGTTATAAAAAAATACTTTATTCTACTGTTTCATAAACAATTAGTAAATTTTGTAAAACTTAATGTAAACTTAATGAAAAATCCTATTACAATGTAAATTAAATTAATTAAATTACAATGTAAATTATTTACAATAATTATTATTTAAAAAAATTATTGAAGGTCAAAATTCAGTAAGTATAATATTAATAATAAATATTTACTACATTCCGGGACTTCCCTATATTTGTGGCAAATTACCTCAATACTGGCAACAAATTGATTTTATTAATAAAATTATTAATGTTCACACGTATATCATACAACAATATATTTTTGCACAATAATGTGCAAAATACCACAATGCTCAGCTGGTATCACCGGCCAGTTCGACGTACCTATGAAACATCGAAATTAAAAATCCTATTTTCTCAAAAAACCATACTCAAATGTAAAAACTTACTGATGATATGAGATCTTCGACCTCTTATTTTGTTGTGAAGGATAATTACGACATAATTTCACCGCACAAACCGGCATATTTTTTTATTTTTCGGGAGCTGTTTACTGCGTAGTTTATTAAGTGACACTGAAGTAGGTGAGAACGATCCTACCAATTTAAGTGAACATTTTTTAGGGCGCACTCGTGAGTTACATTATCAATCTGGCCATGTGGATAATCAAAGGCTTGGAGCTTGTGGACGCTTGTGGTAGATTCAGTTGACTATTCAAAAGTACTTGTAAAAGTTTATTTGAATAAAAAACTTTTCTATTCTATTCTATTATATTCTTGCCAAGCCTAGCCAAGCGTGTAAAAGAGGAGGTACTTTATCTTAGGTAAATGAGGAGTAAAATGTTAAAAATCTAACTATCAATTTTGACGTAAGGAGGTACTTATTAAAAATAAAAATGGTAATTTGACGATTAATTGATTCGTTCAAGTCTTTTCACTACAAATTTTGATGTAAATTTTAAAAACAAAAATTTAATAAAAATTCTAATTAGATATTAAATATTAGCTTCTTCAAGCTCGCAGGTAAAATGGAAGTGCATCAACTTACGCCTCAGTCGTGAGTACCTACCTAATTAACTATCTTTCCATAAAATAAGTGGTACTTATTACTTAAGTAGGTACCTGTGGTAGGTACTTAGGTAATAATTCTTAGGTATTACCTAGGTACATAGTTAATCGAATCTAACCTACTTAGTTTATGACCAGCCTACCTTGTCAATATTACCTACTTGTAATAATACCTACTTGTAAGTAGGTAGGTACCTATCTACAAAAATTAACGAACCCCCACAATCTCTGAATGGCTAGGCAGCTAAGGGTCGGGGCATACAGCATACTTACTATTTAGGGTAGAGATAGGTGCCAACAATCAACATGCCTCGGATAATTTTTTGTTGACGCTTCGATGCGCTTCGTCTTTGCGCTAGTATGCCTCGACCCTAATTGTTATTTAGTTACTTACATTAATACTTACTTAATAATGATGTCTTGTTTTGTGTAGCTGCTGGCCACACAGCGTCATTTTCAAGTCGGGCCAGTACACAGGATCAAGCTGGTCCAAAGAACTTGAAAAAGCGGAATCGGCAACTTTGAATTTAGAACAGTTCCACTGTGCCTACAACGCAGGTCGTTGTCGTAATCGCACTCGTAAGTGCTCATCAAATCAAAATAACCAAATCGCGATTTAAATAATAGCTAACTCTTGTACCTTGACTTGGACGGATAGGTAAAGTCGCTGGCAACAGGCGTTATAAGAGGAAATGCGGGTGCTCTTTTCTCCATAAAAACGCTCTCGCGTGTTTTCTCCCTGGTTTATGATCCTAAAGCAATGATTTTTTACAATAAAATAAATATCAACCTCTTCTATGTCCCCGTTTTCCTTTTTGAAGATACATTATTTTTATAAGCACTAGAACCGTTACAAAATGCTCAAAATTGCCTATTTTAGATCACTTTCAACAGAGGCCTAATGTACAAATTTGACAATTAATAATGAAAAAAGCAAAACATAGGGACACAGTTATAATATATCCTTTATATTCAGTATACGAAATATCTTCTAAATTGGTCCAATATTCGAGGAGGAAACACTAGAGAGCCAAACTTCGAATTATGACTTTTTACTTACGGAGATTGAGTCGGATTTGCAGTTGTCCTTATTGCACGAATTAAAGGCGCGGGACGGTCGAATGCGAGAACGATAGTTTTTTCAAATACCTAATTTTCAAAAGTCTCTCGCCCACATTTCCTCTTAAGGCAGACGATAACGGTGAACGTACACTCTAATTTCAGGACGGAGACCGTCTTGCGTTGCGGTCGCTTGCGTCAACTAATGCTCTCTATATTTCCTAGGTCTTATCTTAAGGCCCGGCATACACCGAGCTCAGAGCATTTTCTGAGAAATAAGAACGGCTTATTAATATTAACCTATTAGGTAATTTAACGGCTATTGACATAGGTCAATAATCGCATTCCAAGAAGAAATACGCGCGCACGCGTACCGTACCGCGCGACCATAATATCAATAGTCGTAAAGTTAATTATTCAGTGTTCTCAGAAAATGCTCTGCGCTGCGCTTGGTGTGCGCCAGGCCTAAGTGTCTGGGTTGCATTTATAACCGAACTGCACAGTCTGCGATAGACTATGTAGAAGGAACTCAATCCAACCTGCAATGTTGCAGTTGGCAGGCAATAATTCAAATACAGGCCTTGATTTTAGACCCCTAATTCTAAACCATCCTATTAATTACATAACTGTGTCGTTTAAATCTGTGGTAAGGTAGGTATGTGGATAGCTGTTGCTGTTTTTTTTTTTTGAAAACTAAAGGCTTCAATATGCATGCATGAAGCTGGAGCCGCATTGGCGCAGCGCCGCAATTTAGTGTACGGTGTACTTACCTAACCAAAAAAACCGCATAAGTATACTCAGGGTCGGGTCGGGACATACTTGCACAGAGTCGGAAGTCCTAAACCATTCCTGTATGCAGATGCTGCCGACGACTCGCCGGCCCGTGCACCGCGATCACGATCTTCGCCCGATCGGTAATCATGCCACAGTTATTTTAACCATTCCTACATCCTCAACGACTGAGGCAAATACGTACCTATTTGCATCAGTCGCAGAATCGTTTGAGCCAGAAAGTAAATTGAATATAACTAGTTTGAGCGTACTTGATATAAGTACCTAGGTATCTATAGTACTGTTATTATCTCGCTGCAGATTTGGTCATAAATTATTCGAGTGTTTCGCTCTCTTTCCCACTCACGGGCCCTATGGCACGGCTCCTGTGCATTACTCTTGAATATAGGTCTGTGGAATTACTGCAGTCGATGAGTAATATCGATAGTTGTTTTTTTTTGTATCTATATAAATGGGCGATAGAAATAAAAACACGTTTATTTCTTTTAGATTTTTTTACTACCAATAAAATTACAACATAGCATCTATATCTATACTGTATATATTTCCTAATTACCCTCTTTTTATATAACTAAAAACGTAAAATCACATTAGTTTTTAATAATTAGTTAGTAATTAATTTAGTAGTAATTAAGATAGTAATAAGTAATTAAATAATTAGTAGTTAACACATTACTACCCATTAGTTACCCTGCATACTTAATGTATGTTTACGTCGTAACCTTGATGATTCCGTTATCGATAACGGCCTTGTGCGCGCGCAACTAGCGCACATCCCTAGTCCGATTATGATTTATGGCCAACTCTGCAGCGAGATAGTAACAGTACTATAATAGTTGTTAAGTATAGTAATTAAAGTATATAATATATTATATTTTAAGGTAAGGTAGATTTGGGTAGATTTAGTACTTATTTCACCACCTTCTGATAAGTATCGGATAGCTTATTCACAAGTTTTGCCTTTGTCACTTGACATAAAGTAAGAATGTGGCACTTATCAGACGGTGGTGATTGGTTAAGCAGGCCCTGAGTTAAATTAATAATTATATTGTGTACCGACAGCAGGTCGAACGCCCCAAGTCATCGACGCACGTGCAGCCCATCTACTGTAGCACTGCCAACCACCACTGTTCCTGCCGCCCCTATAGTCCTCTCACCACTGCTCTAGTATGTGTAGCATTATGTGTCTGTTCAGACTAAGAAGGCGTCAAAGGACGGGAGGTGTCGTCACTTCTGATGCGTCACTCGTTTCGGCAGTGAAACTTGAGTGTCCTGTGACCTGTCCTGTGTCGCTGAATATCCATTCATACATATTTTTTTATCCGTCTACCCAAGGGCGTCGCCAGCCGATGGCCAAGGGGGGGGGCAAGTTGATGATATTATAGTATTGGAAAAGTAAAAAGTATTGTTGGTACAGTCCAGAGCTTTTGAAGCTGGTTACGAGCTCTTAATTTATTTTCGAATTAGAATTTTTCACTGACCTCGTTTCCATTTGCGCGAGGTTTAATTTAGATACTTAATGCAAATTATAGCATATCTATATTTTATCAAATCTCTAGGGGGGGGGCAGCTGCCCCCCCCTGCCCCTACCTGGCGACGCCCTTGCGTCTACCAATTAGCCCGTGACTGCGATCTCATGTCACTAAAGAGAACGCAGTCAAGGACATTTTGTATACTTATAACCCCCGCACGTTGCTATTGCGCTGGAACCTTGTCACATCAACTTCAGTGTGACGTCAGACGAAACGAAAATATACCGTCGGCAGCAACATTTTTTTTTATAAATAAATTTTTGTTAATAATAAATAACTCGTCAATTAATCTGTCTTTGCGCCAGTATTAAACAACAATAACAACAAAATGTGTGAATTTACAGTGATTATTCAAAACTCGATACGCATACTCGATGCCAACAGTTTTTGTCAACGGTACCGACGTCTGTTTAGTGCTGACGTCATGAACATGGCGGCCAGGCGCAATAGCAATCTGCGGGGCTTAGTGCCATAACCCACTGGCGCGACACGTCGCGCGCGGCAAGCCGCGGGTTGTCGCGCGCGACTTTATTTTCTAAACAAACTCAAACTCTTTGTAAAACTGACGTGCAAAACCCACTGGCGCGGCACGAAATCGCGCCGCGCCAGTGGGTTTTGCGGCAAGCGTTTGCATAGAGTTTGTATAGAAAATAAAAACGCGCGCGACAACCCGCGGCTTGCCGCGCGCGACGTGTCGCGCCAGTGGGTTATGGCACTTATATACCACCTTACATAAAATGTCGATGCAATCTACGATGGGAGTAGGTACGCTTACGGAAGGGGTATGGCAGTTTTTTTTTTTTTATGAAATTCATACTCCTGATTGGTTTCTACCATCGATGTATTTCAATTTTCAACCGCCAAACCGAACTTGACGAGATTTGTTTGGCACAGAGATGAATTGCTTCCTGGAAACCCGTATGTTTGTATGTTCGCGATTATTTCAAAACCACTGAACTGATTTTGGTAATTTTTCACTATATTGTAATCTAAATTTTATTTGAATAAAAAACTTTATTTGAAAAAAGTTTATTTGAATAAAAAACTTTTCTATTCTATTCTAAATAGGTACTTTCAGTAAGGTTTTAGTATATATAACATACCTAGTTATCATTCTTATGTACGAAGCTACACGCAAAAATGTACCTACCCATATGTCACTAAAATTGATTGATACACCGATTTCTCTTGAGATTGCTGGACCGAAGTTGGTTTAATTTTTCTTGAAATATACCTAGCTTGTTTTACTTTACATATTTTCCTGTGTTGATAGCAGTTACAGCAGTAACGCTTTCGGCGCGGCTGCCTTCTACTCACCGCTTCCGCCCTCCGCGCCTATGTACGTAGTTCCTCTGCCACCCACTCCTGCACCACGTAATGGAATCAATACCTTCGCTGATAACGAGCAACAGACAAAAACTAAAGTGAGATTTTTTAACCCATAAATATGTCAGGTATTTAACTAAGGTAAGTATATCGAATAGAAGGACCGACATGAGGAAGAACTCGCAACGTACCGCACGGTCGCAAAAGTATTGCGACCGTTCAGAGCAGTCGATTGCTGTGTTGCGACGTTGACCCAAGTTAATAACTGAATGGGTGACCCACTTTGGAGGTCCAGATTAGACCGTTTGGTCAGTATGTTCGACTGCGGATCACGAAGTCGTGGGTTCGATTCCCGGATCGGACAAAAAATTGTTATTATATCATTATCGTGTAGTAATAGTCGTTAGAGCCCGCCAACCCGCATTGGAATAGCGTGGCGGGTTGAAGTTCTAAATCTCTCTCGTAGGTAGTAAGAGCGGAGGCGTGTGCTCAGTAGTGGCACTATAACCACTACAACCCTTGATATATCAAGGGTTGTAGTGGTTATACCTTCGTGCCTCGGCGAACGCTTTATGCCTTCGGTCGCGCTTATCATCACTTAATTATAATATTATCAGCTATTATTATCGGAGTCGAAATCCCGTATTCATAGAGTCCTGACTGATCGTACACACTGAAAACAACACAATTTGACCTACGTGAACTGATCATTGAAATAATAGGCCCTAATAGGTACACATTAATTAAAGCATCAAATGCCTGTCTGTCGTCTATAATTTTGAAGCGAAACTTCTTTAGGATTGTTGTGATTTGAAAATTCGATTAAACGAAAAAGCGACACCTATAAAGGAGACAAAGATATTCATTTTAACCTGCAAGAGAATGATATGTAGATTAGAAGGAGACAAATATACCTAATATTCATCTGAGCCTGCGAGAGCCTTACATAATATTTTGGACTATTCGAAAAATTAGAATATAAGTTTCACTTCTGCCGTGTGTGAATTGCACAGTTACCTACTTTTTTTAAATGAAATAACTAGGAGAAGAAATCTAAAAGATCTAAGAGCAAGGAATCAAAGAAAGTCGTGCGATATGTGATACAAACTGTGTTAAGAGGGGTTTACACGACTGTGACCTGTTGCGCCGCACCGCCTCATCAAGTCCCGGTCGTTAGCATCGACGACGCTGAAGGCATCTCACCGCCTAGAGCTAGTCCCTTATACCACAGCGTTGCTTCCCAAACCAGATCGAAAAGCTCTTATAACAGGTAAGAATATTATTTTGTGTTTGGGGCGGTTTTATTCCTACGAAATAGGAATATGTTTTATTCCTATGAAATATACAGGGATGGAAGATTTTTACTCATGTTTAACACAGTTATAAAACGGTACCTACTTACCTACCCGTTTCTTAAAAGACAATCTTCATATCATTCAGTCGCGGCTCCCTGCAACTCTTCTGTTGTCGTCAGTCCATCTAGTAGGGGGTCTGCCAACACTGCGTTTTCCGGTGCGAGGTCGCCAGTCTAGCACCTTGGGACCCCAACCTGGTATCTGTTTTTCGAACTATGTGCCCCGCCCATTGTTCACTTCAGTTTCGCAACTCGCTGAGCTATGTTGGTGACTCTGGTTCTTCTACGGACGGATCGCATCTAGAGAAACTCCGAGTATAGCTCTCTCCATTGTTCACTGAAACTCTGAGCTTTCTTAAGAAAAGGACTTAATTAATGAACTTTAATAACACATTTCAGGCACACCGCAGGTGCAGACTCGGATGATCTTTCTATATCAAGTGGTATTTTATTTTCATTATTATAATTTACAAGCAATCTCGAAACTTATTTTTAACCTATGTTACTCTATGGAACGGGGTATACTTGCGCAGAGTAGAATCGAATTTTTCACGGCATATTGGCACCTCATGACATTTTCTATCAAAATATATCATTTCTTGTAGGTACAGATAGCTGCCAATATGCCATAAACATTTTTTGCTTGACGATTCGATGCGCTTCTGTGCTAGTATGCCCTGACCCTGAGTATGAGATGTATTTCCTTTAGATGCATATAAACATCACAAAATGTATTTGTAGAAGAACATTACGTGGAGTGTGACGAGTGTTGCGAGTGGGCCGGCGACGTGCGCGCGCTGCGCGCCTCGCACTTGCGCCTCGCGCTGTGCCAGCTACGACAGCTGCGCCACATAGAGCGCCTCGACCGCACGCTGCATCGCTCACACGTGTACGCGCGCGCTCAATCCGCCACTGAATCCCATCCCGCCTCCTCTACTATCCACTCGGCTTGTTTGTAATCGAATATAAAGTGCGAAAAATATTTAAGTACTTTTATTACCTACATCTGTATCCGGACATCTGTCCGTTATACAACGGATAGACGTCCACCGCTGAGCCTCAATCTTTTGCGAGGATATCGCCACAGAATGGGATCTATGATCTAGACATGAAAAATGATATTGTTGTCTGCATCACGTTTCGCTATTTGCCACGTCCGCGTCTCTATAAACTGTACCTTATAATATGACCTAAGTACCTACATGATAAGGGTACTTATTAATATTCTCTTTGGATCCTGTATGTAGGTTTAATGCGTTATCCCTGCAGTGCATACGAATAATAATATAATAAATATTATTGAGATTCTCTAATTAATGATGGTGAAAACCTTATTGAAACCCACTTTGAAATTTAGAAGTTACGAGTAGGTACATTAAGGAACTGTTAACCTATACTTAGATAAGTTCTGAATCACATATAATGTGGCCAATTCTGTTGTACACAATCTCTAAACCTAAACTAAAATGACAGGTCTAAATTTATTCCTATCTCTTTCACAGTGCTCACTGCGGAAAAGGATAGCAATAGATTTAGGCCTGTCATTTTAGTTTAGGTTTAGAGTGGCTAATTCTGTTGTACACAAATCTCTAAGCTAAACTAAAATGACAGGTCTAAATCTATTGCTATCCTTTTCCGCAGTGAGCACTGTGAAAGAGATAGGAATAAATTTAGACCTGTCATTTTAGTTTAATTTAGAGAATTGTGTACAACAGAATTGGCCACAATGTGGCCAATTCTGTTGGCAATGTGGCAAATTATCTTCTTTTTTTAATATATAAAACAAAGTCGGGTTTGTTTGAACACTTATAACAGCTGGAACAATTTTCATAGTTTTAGATTTGTTGTATTTGTCTTCGTCTCGAATAGCAGAATAACAATTAAAACATTGGAAAATTGACGAAAAAATAGAAGAAAAAACATTTTCCCATACAAAATGTTCATGGGTTTCGTAACTGTTAAACATTAGATAAACTTTGTCACCCGTAGGTACCTATATAATTCTTCTTCTTCTATTGTACAAATGCATATAAAAATCATTATAAAATCGACATTTTGAATTCGTATAAGTATCTGTTACCGGATAAACCCGATTTCAGGACAAACTAGTTTTGCCTAGACTAAACTAGTTCATCCTATACGCGATAGGATTAACTAGTAGAGCTTAGTCCAAACTAATTTTTCCTAAGCCGCATAGGATAAACCAGTTTAGCCTAGGTCAAACTAGTTAATCCTGATATAAATACGCACACTCTAGGATAAACTAGTACGGCCTAGTCTAAACCAATTTAGCTGAGTTGAGTTTCTATTCTATTCCCAAGACCCAATAGAACCTAAGTGAATATGCACAGTCATGAATATTTCTGTTCTAACCTAACCTAACCTAGCTTCTGAAAAAAAGAATTAATTTTGAAATCAAATAAAATGGCACGTGCCGAAAGATGATTCAATATTATTAATTACGGAGTATTTTATTCAGTTTATCTATTTATTTTGAATTTCTAGATAAGTATGTTTAGACTAGGCCGTACCTACTAGTTTATCCTAGTGTGCGTATTTATATCAGGATCAACTAGTTTGGCCTAGGTTAAACTGGTTTATCCTATGAGGCTTAGGAAAAATTAGTTTGGACTAGGCTATACTAGTAAATCCTATCGCGTATAGGAAGAACTAGTTTAGCCTAGGCAAAACTAGTTTGTCCTGAAATCGGGTTCAGCCGGTAACATATCTAACTCTAAAGTCTATCAATTGGCAAATCGTTCATAATTGAAATACTTCTTTTGTAATATTATTAGAAAAGTAGGCTGTACTTATTTATACAGTAAATAAAATTCTAAGCATTTCAAATCCTGGATTAAGACATGGGATACTTTTATCCCGGAAAATATTTATATTTATAATTAATTTTTCAAAGTAGTAAGTAGGTAGTGTGAACTGTGAAAAAAAACTCCAAGAAAGAAACTTCCTTAAATTATTTTTATGTAAGAGTTCAATCAACAACGTTTTTAACAAATATCAAAAACAATAAGTATATTCTAAGTACGAAATACAAAACTAACCAATTATATGAATTTTGGTGAAAATGAAAAAAAAAATCACTTTTGCACTTAAGACTTTTTTATTATTTCATCAGGTAAATCACACTTAGCTTTTATCTATATAAATAAATATAATCAATGTTTGTCTGTATGTTCGCAATGTGTTCCTAAAGCATAAGTACTTTACATGGCATTGCAACGCATGCCAGGAACAGCTACATACCTATTATATAGATACATATTATAACAAATCATTATAAAATCGATATTTTCAATTTTTATATCTAACTCAGTCTATTAATTAGCAAATCATTCAAAAGAAGGAAATGTTTAATTTTTAATATTATTAGAAAAATATGCTGTCCAAATAAAGTTTCTACAGCAAATAAAGTTTCAAATCCTGGGATTAACTATATATATATAGGATACTTTTTAACAAGTATTAAAAACATCTAGGGAACATACAAAACAATAAAGTACAAAATACAAAACTAACTAATTATACTGTGAATTTTAGGTGAAAATGAAAAAATCACTTTTGCACTTAGACCATTTTATTATTATTACATCAGGTAAATCACACTTAGCTTTTATTACTTACTTGCCCACCAATGTTTCATCATAATCGGATGAATAGTTTAGGAGTGCAGAGGACATACAGACAAAAATTCCATTTAATTATATAGATAAGTTTATTACTACAAAGTTGATTATATTAATTATTAATAATAATCAACTTGTTATGCATTTTAGACTTTTAATGGATTTTAAACAAAAGTACAAATGAACGTACAATCTAATTAGAATATAGACCGAGATCGGAACTAACTCTGAGCGGTACAAAACGAGTTCATTTAATATAAATTATATAAAAACAAAACAACATCGGTGATCAATATTATATTTTTCACCAAAATCGTAAAGAATGTAAATAATGTAAATAAATAATGACGTAATAATTGCCTATTTATTTAAATCATTACGGTAGCTACTTTATACCATATTGATTTATTTATTTTATAAATTAAATATAGACAATTGAAATTGTCATCTCTATGATATAAGTCTATGTATAATTCACTATTTTATTTTAATAGTAATTCATTTTATCTTAGTGAAATATAAAAATATGTAGAGAATATCTAAAGTGGTTACTGTACTAGTGGGCCATCGGTGGGCACTCCATACAGTACCAGAGTTCCTATTATGCAGTACAGAAGAATAGCCGTCCGATCGTGCGTCCATGTGAAACACTAGAGGTAGGGTCAACGGCTCGCTTCTCATATATAACATTATATATATTACTAACACTTATATAAAAAAAAATGGATGTCGTATGTATATTTAAGTTGTAGAGTAATTGATTTTGTGGAAGGCAGTTGGAACGCGACGGAAGAACAACAAGTAACAAGTAGCACGTGTGTCAACAGTTCACCGCCTTCACGCGCAGTCGGTGGATGCGTCGCTAGCGGCGCGCGCCGAACTCGACGGCGTCGTCGTCGGTGATGTCCCCGTGCCGCCACAGGTTGAGCCGCGAGTTCTTGGCGTGCTCCTGCGCCGCGCGATACTCCGCCACCAGCGCCGCCAGCCGCCGCTCGCGCGTGCCGTCCATCAGCACCAGACCCTCCTTGATCAAGTTCTGCGGACCAACCCAAATATCTACACTCTATCCACGCAGACGAGTTAAAACATAGGTTCGTTTGCGATTGCTCAGCGATAAGCGATAACGCAGTTTACGCAGTACATGTATATTTAAGTTTGTTTGTGTTATAGTTGGGACATTTCAAACCTGCAAACTGAGTCATAAAGCTGATCATAGTGTTGTGAGGGCTCCCCGCATTCTTTATAACCTGTTATCGACTGTCCACAAATCCTTTATTATTATTACACCATGCATCCACCACAGAATAAGGTTCCAGTTCCAAAAGGCCTGTAAGTGCGAGCGAGAAGCCCGATACAAATGATCTATGACTTGGATCACACGTTTGTAATGTCTCAACTATAGTAGTGGGTACGACAATAGGGTGGGGTTTGAACTAGGGTTGTTACGAATATTCGCATCCGCATCCGCAAATGCGGAATATTCGCATTAATTCAGACATCTGCATCCGCATCCACGTCCGCATCAATCAATGCGGAGTTTTTACGGATGCAGATTCACATCAACAAAGATTTTTTATTATGAAACTTGAAGCTTTAAATTTTGTTGTGGCATAAATAAAACAAACTTGTGTGATTTTATTCTAGAAATATGATTACATAAATAAAAAGTTAATTTTAAATTGATTTCCATTTATTTATGCACTTAAAATTTAAATAGTTGTATTTTTATTAATCCCAAAATCCGCATCCGCATCAAATCCGCATCCGCGGATGTGAACTTCTAATAATCCGCATCCGCATCTGCATCCGCGGATGTCTAAATTTTTGCATCCGTAACAACCCTGGTTTGAACCATCAACCTTTTTGTTCTCGATCCATGCTATACAGGCTAATGATGATGTATCTAAATGGATGATGTGTTAATGGTGTATTGGTGGTGGTTTGTTCGTGATGATGTGTCTAAAATGGATGGGGTGTTGGTTTTGTGTGGTGGGGGTTTGTCGCTCACCTTCCCGATGTCGGTGTTGTTGGCGGGGTCGATGAGCGTGACGGCGGGCGGCGAGCCGCGCACCTCCACGTTGAGCATCAGCTTCTTGTTGAGCGTGTCCGCGGAGAACGCGCGCACGGCCTCCAGCCGATCGTCCGCGTCAGCCGCGAACTTGACGCACACCAGCGCGTACTCCGTCGCGTACGGCGGCTCCAGCTCCGTGCCCGACGGCAGGTGCGCCAGTCTGCTCCGGTTCAGCAACTGAAACATTCACACATCACTGTAACTCAACACTTCACTGTACTCATCATAAAAAAAAAAATCCCACCGCCGACACATGCCCCGCATGCTTGCGCAGAGTCGAAGCGTATCGAATGAAATGGAAAAAAATGTTTATGGTATATTACGAGTTCGAAGGTACGAATGATCGCGCATTCGTACGCCGAAGCCGCGCATTCGCTCGACTTTTTATTTTTTGATAGAAATTTATGCCTTGTACAGATACCAATATACCATTACAATATTTTCATTTCGCTTTGACTCTGCTCTAGTATGCCAGCCAGAATAAAAGAAGGGTCCTACTAACCTCTCTATTGCCATAATCAATGTAGAAAACTTGGACCATCTGAGCATCAACAAGCTTTTCAACTTTTGCTCTATACCACTGGTCGTCTGCAGTGAAACGAGCAGCGCAAATTTGACCTTTCCTTGGCACATATGAGCCAGGTAGGGGAGCATTACTTTGGAATTCTTGGTGGATTTTATCCATTAAGGCTTCTAATTTGTTACCCAACTCAATTTTCTGAGCAAAGAAAGTGCCTTCAGGTGTTATTTCAGTTATAATTATGTTTTCATACTTCACAATTCGATCTTGAATTGTCGCATTACGATCCTTTTCTACTTCTTTTTCTGTTTCAACATAATTTTTCCAGAGGCCAATGCGTTTTTTACTTGCATTCTCTTCTGCGGTCTTTAACGAACGTGCGAATTCTGACGTTTCAGCCGTGTGATGCATGGTGGCCAGCCCGTGTTCGACGAGTGCAATAGACAAATTTTCATTTTCGATCCACAGCCAGCCAATGAAGTTACCCGCTTTGTCTATTTCTTGTATAGACACGTGAACATCGCGATGCAGACACTTCTCCTTGGTAAAGTGCAAGGCCTCGTCGCCGAAGGGCTCGGCCTCCTGCATGCCGCCGCCGCCCGCAGACGGGCGCGCTCCGCGCGGACAGCTGATGCCGGCGAGGAGGAAGGTCACGAGCACCGACTCCTTCGGAATGTAAAGCCTCATTCGCGATCCGCTAGCGACGAACTCGACGACGGCCTCTGTCTTTTGAGCACGCTTCAAGAATGGGAAAAACTTCTTTGCCTTTGCTGCGTCGCCACTGGTGTCCTGGATGCGATGTACGGGTATATCTTTCTTTGCGTGTATACCGAGTGCAGCTGTTTGAGCTGTCAGTTCGGCTTCGAGCAATTTATCATAAAATGCACTCCGTTGGTCATTATCGTTTCTGTAACGAACTACAGTTGCAAATCCTTTGCTCACAAGAGCTTCGGCTATGTTACTGTAAAAGAAATATTATATTAAATAAATAATATTTTAGCCAGCCTTCAGTTCCTATTTCTTTGTATCAAACCTTTACTTACCTTCCACCGGCGATTACAGTGCAGCATATTTTTTCAGGATAGTTGTCTTTTGGTGGTTGGATATAATCAACGGTGACTGAAATTTTTTTGCCAATTAGTCTCTGCCTTAGAAATTCCCTCGCTTCAAACATCCACGGTATTTCATACAGTGGTTTGAATGTTTTTGATCTTGGCGATTGTTTGCCTTCTTCGTCATTCCTATAAACATTGTGCTAATTAGAGATTTCAAGTTTTTCAAGGAATTTCAAGAATTTCAAAACAAAGCAAATTAAGCTTGCCTTGACAAATATGATCTATCATGCATTTTATATAAATATGCTTGGTGAATATTTAATTATATTATTATGTTTATATTCCTAGTTATACATCCTCTCATACTAAGTGTTATGCTTGTCCCAGTATTACAATAGGACAACTGGGTAGATGGATTTACCATTGAGCAATTTGGACAGAGCTACTGTCTCCACCATTTAAAATCTAGACAGGACAGCAAAAATGTAATAGCAAATGAAATTCTCCCTTTTGAATATATTTAATGAATAAAAATAAAATTAAATAAATAATAAAAAATATTGAATATAATACAAAAAATATTCTCACTTCTCACGAGGAGGCCTGATGCTAGCAAGGAAAATTTTCTTTTGTGTGTTGTTGGGTAGTTTCACAACAAGTGCATCCCCATTGACCACCTCCATCACTGTGGCTGTGAACTCTTTATCTTTTGCGGCTATAACTGGTGCATTGCTCACGTACGAGGTCCATATGCGTAGTCTGGCTTCTTTTGCCGAGCGCTCTGCTGCTCTTAACGCTGAAGCACCTGTGAATATAATATAATAATAAGGAGCTTACAGACAAGATCTTTTTTGGGAAGTGGCCATCACTTTTAGTTAGGATATACTAACAGTTTAAGTTTTACTAGTAGATAACATAGTTTTAGTTAGGACATAAACTAGAAAAATAATGAGAAAAATTAAGTTCTTGATATTTAAAAATGATCGAGAGAAGATTAATATAGACTCTTCCAATCGAAGTTTTTTCATTATGGTACTATGTGATGTTGTCAATTTGTGTGATGTCTTTGTTGAACCAGGTAAGCAATAAGTCTTTTTCACAGTACAACATGAAAAATATCATGTAATGCAGGAAAACAGAAAATTAAAAAAATAAATTATGCTATCAAGCTAAACTAAAAACGCATGCAATGTTTTATCTTTTTTCTGCCACATTCAAAGAATAGTGATGTGGCATAATCCATACACTTGTCTTTTAAAAAGAAAAATTTGAAGAATTACCATATTCTTCCACACCACAATATGTTCGGTTATAGACATATTTTATTTCTCAAAAAGAACACAAAGTTCACTTATGTTGAGAATTAACATATTTTTTACATTTTAGTTTGTACCTAAGTACATGATATTGAAGTGGTAGGCATAGTATTTCGTCTCCTGAGATAGTGTGTATATGTTCTATTTTGAAAAACTAATGTTAGATTTCAGAATTGATTCCCATCAATTATTAAAATGTTAACAAGTATTCATGATACTTGTTTAGGTAATTTAAAAACTAAGAAATTAAAAAAATGATAGATTATTACCCGACTTCATGACTGCCAGTGACCAGTCTACACATCGGGCGAACCCTTGTCGTAGTAGAGCTTCACCAATATTGCCTTGTGGATGGAGTATGGTCCCCACAAAGTTGTTGTTGTTAACTGATTCCAAAATTACTTGCACATCTTTGTGCAAAAGTTTGGACTCAAGGAAGAAACGTGCTTCTTCTGCATAAGGTTCAGACTCGCCATCTTGTTTTATGGCCGGGCACTAAATAACAAACATAATCATTATATGTTTGATAGTAACTCAGCAAATAATACACATTGGGCTAATTCTGTTTTACACAATCTCGAAACTGAACTGAAATGACAAGTCAAAATCTATTCCTTTCACTATGCAAACCGTTGAAAATGATAGCAATATTCAATTTAATCACAAAAATAAAAGTTATTTCATAAATGGTTCAACTTACTCTTATTCCTGAGAGCATCAATGTAATAGGAGTATAGTCAGGCAACAAGCATAATCGGACTGTTGAGCCATCTCTCACATACTCTATAATGGCATTAATTGGTTGGTTATTGTGCTTATTAACAAATGCCTTCGGGTTATCAATTGTCCATTTGATGTTTCTTATGTGGCTCTAAAAAAAATATGTCCATATAACTCGTTAGATATTTTACTACAAAATATTATTAGACTTAATTGCAATCTGTCAATTGTGCTAGTTAAGCAACAGCCCAAGTCTGCACTTAGGTCTATATGCTTTGCTGGTCTACATGTATTGCGGAGACCACTGCATTGTTATCTCAAGAAAGCCATTATGTGATCAAACGAAACCGGTCACAACTGTTCGCAATGAGGACACATAGCATCACACTACATAACTGAGTGTTGTGATCATAACTGCACATTGCACAGGAGATGATTGATTCAAATGTAAATCAACAATGTACAATGTACATGACACACAAATGATCATTATTTCATTTAATATATAGTGTAGACATAATATTATGCAGTTCTCTGATTTAGTAGTAATATATAAGAACTAGCTGATGCCAGTGACTTTGTCCGCTTGGATTCTTATAAATGCTATCCCCTATTTAACCCACTTGGGGGAATAATTTCCAAAATTCCAGAAACACATATAGATTACCTGCAGGTCTGTGCCCCACACACCCTTTCCTTGAGACTTTGCCATTTCTTCGATTTCAACTAGTCTCTTTACTTGGGGTATATTGCGGCTCCCTTCCCTAACCTTCACGAGCCCTTCAGCCAGCAGAGCTTCAGTTATATTTTCATCCTTCATAGGATCTTTTCCAGCCCATATAGAACCATATTCCCTCGTAGCAGAGTTTGGTGGCTTCTCAGCTGTGAAGATAACCTCCATGCCAACAAGCTTTTTTCTGAGGAATTCACGGGCTTCCCAAGCAAATGGTTCATCCTTCGTCTCAGTGTCACTGCAACAATCAAACATTGTGGTTCACATAATCATGCAATTTTAATTTTAATAAATCAATAATTTTAATATAGGAGAACAAACTGGCTGATGCCCACACTTTCTTGCATTTTAAAAATCCCAAACTCTTTGATTTCGTGGGATAAAAAGTAGCCCAGACAATATGACAATTTCCTTGTATAATCCTAACCTGGCAGTGAAAGTCACGTAAATTTCACACATCACAATCAACATCACAATTTTTCATCACAAATCACCAGTTTCAAAGATTAGCCCGGATGAACAACAGTCAGACAAAAATTATTGTGTTTGAATAATTATACTATATCTAATACAATTATATGAGCCTAATGAGGCAGCAAATCAAAATTTTATTTATTTTTGTTGATTATTTTATAGATGTAAACAGGTTCTCTGGAAGAACAAATCGACCCCTCCTAAGTAAAGTACATATTGTAAGTCTAATGCCAACTTTTGTGGCTTACGATAGTTTACGTAGGAGGGGTGGAAATATGGAAATTAGAGTTTAAAATTTAAATGTTTGTTAAATAAAAAATTCGCTACTTCCATTCGCTATTGCCACATCATCAATATACATAATTGTAAAAAAACTTGATAATTATCACAGGTATAATACTAAATTTATGAAAATCTGTTTCATAAGAAGTTACATTTTCAAAGGATAAATTATGGAAGTGTTTATTGTCATTGTTATCAACCAATAGACTTATTGTGTCTATGATTTAATTTAATTTAATATGTAACATTATGGGACACAAGTGACTAAAAAATAAAAATCTATTCTATTATTAAAAATTTATATTATTAAAAAATAATAAATCTCAGGCAACTAGTCATTTCTTATAAGTAGATTAAAAAACAAATTTCATTATATAAAAAAAATACAAGTGCTTTTGAGTCGTCAAATGAATCGATCTAATCGCAATAAAACTCTACTGGTGTGTTACTACTAAAACGTGAAAACACTATCACCTATGCTAATAAATAAATAAACACATCTAAAACCGTAGCAATCATTATGCTGTCTCACTAAAGCAATTGCGTACTGGTACTACATGGTAAACATTATATAATCAGAAAGAATGTCTCAACACACTTATGATCATTACTTCATTGGAACTAGGGAGAATACCAAATCAACAGAACACTGATGTATCTGCCATGCAGTGTGTTTTGGTTGTATAATACCTTAATTTTTTGTTGCCATTTTTTTTATTATTATGTTTTGTTAATCTATTTTGTTACTGTATTGCTAAGCAAGTATAATTTTAATATATTTATTGTACTTTATTTGAATTATAATATTTATTTGAATACTTAATAATCTTCTATTCATGCATTATAAAAAGTAAAGTAAAACATAGACACAAACATAAGATTATCCTCATTACTCTCCTTGTGTAGTATGGTAGTCAAATAAATTAATGAAGTCTTTTGTTAACAGTCCGATATTTCATCAACTTATGTCCACATGCAATAGTGAAAGGCCTTTCCTTTCACTAGCATCTCTTGATTTTGGTTAAGACAGTGAATCAATTATGCAATTACATAAACATTACCTATGGTTATAATTAATGTGATTTAGAACCAATAATGAATAAACGAAACAAAAAATAATAATTATCAAAAATTGCTGAATAAACACAATAATAAATAATGTAACTGTGTATGTACAAAATAATTTAGTGTGAAAAATTTCGCCCATTTCGCTGTTAGTATTAGAGATTTGAATATAGAATTGTAAAGATTTGAATATAAAATAATTGTACTTACTTGTTGGCGGTTCTTTGCCGGGCTAGTTTCGGCGCAGTGATGCCCGACAGTGCGATCACTTTCTCTGGCGGTGGACCGCCTTGGGGCTGCTTTCTTATCACCACTGTGTCCCCAGACAGCACCTGCAAAGATTTGATCACCAAATATCAACTAACATCGCAATCTTGTGTTCCATATGTCGAATAACTAATTAGATTGATCATTCTGGTTCGTACTGAAATAAAAGTTTATAGTGTATACTATCCCAATAATGAACTCAATCGAAGGATTCGAAGGCGAAATTTAGAAATAATCCTATTATAGATCAATTTAATGCTGAAAATCGTAAACGCGGGTGCCAACAGGGCAACGTTCGAAGCACGAGGTCGGAAAAGCTTAGATCGATTCGATTATTGAAATAAAATGTTTTATTACCTGTTTCACTATCCCTATTTTATATGATGGTGCTGGAGCACTCATTTTTACAACAGCTACTGCCTAGATAACGAGATGGAAGAATAAGTACATAAAAATTACTAACGATGACCAACGAAAGAACAATTTCACAAGGAAACGTGGCGTTTAAGAATGATGGCGGACTGCCAGGTGTTGCCAATACTGAAAATAAAATATAATCATTAAACACGTATTAACACATACACAGGAGTATTGCCTCACTTTGTCCTTGATAGTCCGTATTGGTAACTTTAGTTAGTAAACATGTACTATTTCTTTAAATTAATACCTAAATTATTCTAACGGGATTGTTGATAATTTAATAATAAAAATATTTATTGCCTGTAGATTTATTAATATACATATATTTAACAATAAAGGTTTATTACATTCTATTTTTCAGGTAATCCATTTGTCAAACTTTTGACAATTTTTTAAATTCCAAAAGGACCATCGACTCACAATGTTTAACGCATTCCTAAAGTTATCCATCTTCACTATGCCAAAAATTAAAAATAAATAACGTTAATTTTAAATACCTTATAGAAATATAGATCGCCCAGAATCTCATGAAAAATAGGGAAATTAAATTTTGTAGTAAGCAACACTACGGCTGCCCTAGCGATAAACAAAGTAACTGACATTTTTTGTAAAATTGACTTTTTTGCATTAACAAAAGTTTTATGTCGAGTAGTTTTTTACCACAGTTTAATATTTCAAATAACTTGAACCGTTTACTGAAATTTGAATTGCCCAAACAAAGTAACTGCACACACTAACCCGGAATATAAATGCAAAACTAAGTAAACAACAAGCACAACACAAAAACAAAGTTGTCGCCAGTGATGACCAGAGATGGACCAGCGGACGACATCAGAAGGCTATTCTAGTAGTATCATTATTCATTATCAGGGTAGATCGAATTACTTTGCTGTGGGCGTCACATGGGTACGGGCCTAATTGATAAGCCTTCTCATTAACTGACACACTAACTGACTAACCCTACGCCTACCTAGTTCGGTCTCCTCCTCCCCTGCAACCGAACCACTTCCGACCAATCTAATCTACACGACACACACCGCACGATACCACCTACTTTGTACAACACAACCTATATAACACAGTACACCGCACGAACGAAGCAGCGCTCTCGTCGAGAGCCCAGATCGGAATGTGTCGTTGCTTGCGCCCTCTCTCCTATAATGACGTAATGGCGCAATGCTATTCACACTACAATATCAACGAGCCGACACGGCCATACTGACATTCGCACGTCCCCGTGCGACTGCCAGCGTCCAAGGATGTCTACAAAGAACAACACACAGGTGAAGTACACCTCTAAATACGCTCGCCCATCCCTGACACTTCACTGCTTCTAGGTCACCTCCGTCTGTCATGCATTAATTGTCAATCATCACATCAGCTGTCAATCGCATCAACCAACCACCACCTCATGTGATGACGTACAACAGACCCAACCCAACCATCTGTCAATTGCTAGTCAGCACCTCAGCTGTCAATCGCAATACACATCTGGAAGAAGTGTGTCCTTTCAACCACCTCCCTTGAGTCTGGCCCAGACGACACTTCCTTACCAGGATAGACTCAGGAACTTAATATAACACCCAACCAGTCAGTACTTCAATCTGTCAATTGTCAGTCATCACTTCAGCTGTCAATCGCAATACACATCTGGAAGGAGTGTGTCCTTTCAACCAACTCCCTTGAGCCTGGCCCGGACGACACTCTTACCAGGATCGACTCAGGAACTTACTATAACACAATATCTGGAAGGAGTGTGTCCCTTCAACCAACTCCCACGAGTCTGGCCCGGACGACACTCTTACCAGGATAGACTCAGTAACTTACTATAACACAACATCTGGAAGGAGTGTGTCCCTTCAACCAACTCCTACGAGTCTGGCCCGGACGACACTCTTACCAGGATAGACTCCGGAACTCATCTGGGAGGCACTAGTGAATCCTTTCAATCAACACAAATAGTGTGTATGACCCGGATGTCACCACCAAAGCCCAGGATAGACAACATGAAACACACACAACTAGTCAGCGCCCTTCCCACTTGTAACACACGTTTACACGCTGCCACGAATGAAGTAATCCGGAACCTCGACCCGCATGAGTCAGTTCCTTAGACCATTCACTCATCACCTAGCTCACACCAACAACGAACGTCACACGTTCACACACTGCCGTAAATGAAGTGATCCGGAACCTCAACCCGCATGAGCCAGTTCCTTAGACCATTCACTCACCATCTAGCTCACACCAACAACGAACGTCACACGTTCACACACTGTCGTAAATGAAGTGATCTGGAACCTCAACCCGCATGAGCCAGCTCCTTAGACTATTCACTCGCCCTCCAATAACAAAGGCCAAAGTCATTGTCATAGTCAAAATAATAATCACAGTCTCTGCTCAAGATCTGCTCAAGAACGTCGACCCATATATAGGCCAGTCCATTTAATTAACTACATCACACACGCACTCGTCATTTTCGCTGCCAAGTCCCGAAAATGGCAACACTTATCTGATTAGGGTGCAATTGCTATCGCAAACCCTCAATCAAATATCACGGTTAAAGTTACTTTTACAATTACAGTTTCAAACTAAAATGAATCTACCACTGGTTCGGAATGCCGCAACCTAGCGAGAAGAACCAGTAAGAAACTCGGCGGCGTCTAACTTTTTAACATAACTGATCAAAAACTACTTCCCGTAAACGCAATCCTATTTCTTTAGTTCCAATCGTGCAAACCATTTATCATTTATCATATCATCATCTTGATGAACCATTTTAAGAACTACAACCTCTTTACGGCTTTATCACAACCACGTTTCGAACTTGCTTACTTTTGAACATCGATGAAGGTACCTGGACAACAGAATTTGGTTAGCAACCAAAACCATTTGTCAAACTAATCACTCATCTCAATAGCGGGTATTTAATTATTCTGCGAGTATTTGTAGAACTTTACTTTCAATTAATCACGATTTTTTTTTTTTTTTTTTGGTTTTTTTTTTTGTTAGTTGGTTTTTGTTATCAGCTTAGCGCTGTCCGTTGTTATCGACATACAGCTCGCCAGCCTTCACGGCCAACCCTGACATTCGATCGTCCTCGAGCGACTATTAATTATCCTCAGCAATCGGTATACCCGAGATCGCCAGCCCTACTTCAAAAAGCCGTCAAAAACCTAGGCAGCCCGCCAGGCCCCTGAAACTATCTCGGTTTCTAATCTAAACACTAGTTATAGTTAACACCACATAAACGCGCAATTTGATCCGATACAATCGGTAACAGTGTGGCCGATCAATTCTCGGAAACCCATACACAATCGCTCAGTACCGTCACGCTTTTATTAACTAAAAATTCCTAGAAAAAGGTGAACAATTGAGTTCACATTTCCATTTGGGTCGGTTACCCGCATATAACATCTCGCTAATTTTATCACGAACCACCTGCCGTAAATCAAAGGCGGTGCATATGACGCTAAACCGTTTTACGAGGATTCAACTAAACTAATCTTAAGTTTTCCGGTTGTGACCCTTAAACGCGGTAATCCGTTAATCGAGAAATCCGAGTTTTCGTTAAGCAATGACAATAGTCGCGGTTTATCCTCATCTGGTATATCCGTATCAATATCCGAAAACTATTTTACACATTGAAATAGAAAAAGTATCCGCAGTCATTGCACAACCTGCCTTTAAAATATCACGACTTAACGCAAAAACTCATCTAATAAAACGTGATACAAAAAATTTGTAAAGTGGGTGTGTCCATCCATTAAAAATTTCACATAAAATTTGCAAGGTACTACACTTGAATTCTCAATACCGGTAATTCAATTTTATTATAACGCACACCCGATAGCCTATTCGCAATACTTTCTTTAACGAGAAGAATCGCGGCACCGAAATCTTAACAAAATGAAAACGACCCGCGTCGCGCACACAACACCGGTTCTACAAGGCTTTTGTGCCACAAAGGAGACCGACAGACGCAAATGCAGCTAAAGGCTCCGGCTCATCAATCAGCCCTTCAGATCCCACTTCTGATGTCGCCAGTGATGACCAGAGATGGACCAGCGGACGACATCAGAAGGCTATTCTAGTAGTATCATTATTCATTATCAGGGTAGATCGAATTACTTTGCTGTGGGCGTCACATGGGTACGGGCCTAATTGATAAGCCTTCTCATTAACTGACACACTAACTGACTAACCCTACGCCTACCTAGTTCGGTCTCCTCCTCCCCTGCAACCGAACCACTTCCGACCAATCTAATCTACACGACACACACCGCACGATACCACCTACTTTGTACAACACAACCTATATAACACAGTACACCGCACGAACGAAGCAGCGCTCTCGTCGAGAGCCCAGATCGGAATGTGTCGTTGCTTGCGCCCTCTCTCCTATAATGACGTAATGGCGCAATGCTATTCACACTACAATATCAACGAGCCGACAAAGTAATTGGATGTTGATTACTTTGTTTTTGTATTTAAAATGCAGTTGCTTGATTTTTCGTTTCGTAAAACGACCCCAGGTAAGGTGTTCTGAATGTAATTACTTTGTTTATCACTAGGGCAGCCGAGTTAACCTAGTGTTGCTTACTACAAAATTTAATTTCCCTATTTTTCATGAGATTATGGTCGATCTATACGACTTAAACCTTTTTTTTTAAATTTATTAATATTAATTTTGCCCCAGAGCTCTTTAAATTAATCTATACCCGTATTACTAATTCCCCGGAATTCTGACAGCTGTCATTGTCATTTACAGATGAGTTATTTGTATGGAGAACAGGGTTAACATCTACGAAGTACGATTTTACCCCAAACTACTTTAATTCCCTGTCATCATGAAAAGCCATATTATGCCTTGTAATAATATTACTCGTTTCGCCTTAAAATAGAAAACACCAAGAGTGGAAACTAGTGTGACAAGTAGTGTGTAAAGTGCACACTGACAGCAACAGAAAACAAAAGAAGCACATTGAAAAAATTTATTCAAAAATGGATGTCAAATGACATTATCACCATGAAGTGTCTGTCAGGCATTTGTCATATCTACATGCGGCCAGTTGATATTTTGTATTTGCATAAGTTTTGAATTTTTTATCTTTTTTGTGGGAATTGTTTTATCTCTGGTAACATTACGAAACGTCAGAATTCCAGGGATTAGTAATACGGGTATAAAATAAATAGCTTTAATTTTTCTAAGTTATACAGTTAGCGACAAGGTGAATGCAGGTGCCCATCAGTGTTGCCGTTAGGACAATCTAGTTTGTGGCTACATCATTTAAAAAAGTGGCCAATTTTGTAACAAAAATCGCCTTCAAAATGCGGCTAAATTATCATTTTTTTATTATCCTACTAAAGCCTACTAAAAATTAAAAGTGATTGAAAACCATGTTGCGGATTACTAAATACTACTTCATTAACGGTATCAATATTTACAGCCCGCGCACACTGGGCCACTAGTGGCGACGACTAGTGGCCACACAAGTCGCGGAAGAGATTTTTCATCATACATTTTATAAATGGTTCGCACGTTTGTAATGTCCCAATTTTATAGTCTGATTTTTAATTCGATGGAATTCTGACAGTTGTCATTCAAAAATATAGTGAAAAAAAATCGGTACCACCTGAAGTTCGATTTTACCCCAAACTTAAGTACCTGTCAGGCATTTCTCATATTATATCTACATGAGGCAATTAATTTATATATATATATATATATATATAATATATAGCTAAGTTTTGAATTTATTATCTTTTTGTGGGAACTGTTTTAACTCTGGTAACATTAAGAACCGTCAAAGTAATATTTTAGACTGGTTACATGTTGGTAATTGGACTGGTTGGTACCTACTTTAGATTTTGAAATTATTGGCGCGAATTGAATAAGCTTATTGATTTTCTGTTAGATAGTTTATTTTGTTATTTTTATGATATTGAAGTATTTATCACACGGTCTATAGCCCAGTCAATTTAGACTTTCAAGGCTACAATAATTCCCACCTGGCTGAAAATTGGTAGGATTGTTCAAAACACTATTATAAATGAAATGTGAAAAGTCCTCATCGATCCGACACCTGGAAAAAAATTTACTCCTGGACACGCACAGTTTATTCACACTTGGCTGAAAATTTGTAGGATTGTTTTCGGGACCTATTATAAATGAAATGTACAAAGTCCTCATCGATCCGACACCTGTAAAAAAAATTACTCGGGGTCTAGAAAAGTTTGGCATTGCTGGCTACTCGCAATTCGCATTCATCGCCAAACGGAAATTATAAAAATATTTTTTGAATTTAGAGTGAGAAATGATGACAAATGTCTACTTCTTTTAGTTCTCAGGAAGCCATTCCATGATTTGTATTATGTAGTATTTGTCAATGCCGATAGACGTTATTGTATTTTTTTAAACCGTGAATTTAATAGATTTGTGTTGCAGAACTTACAATGGCTAACGCGGATTATAGAAAAGATGCGACAGCAGTACGCCCTAGGAGCGTCTATACAGCTCATTCTTATAATCAGGTAGGTCGAACATGAATATTATTAATTTTCTCAATTCAAAGAAATCTAAAAGTTTCCACGAATTTTTTAAAACCTAATTCCTAATATAATAAATGCGAAAGTACCTAACTCAGTCTGATGTCTATTACTGTTTCACGCCTAAACTGCTGGACCGATTTGATGAAATTTGGTACAAAGATAGATTAGATCTTGGAGAAGGAAATAGGCTTTCTCGCCAAGAAAAGGTTTGGAGTGGTTGAAAGTTTATATTGGAGTCCGTCATTATTGAAGATATATAAAACAAAGTCGTGTTAGTTCGAACACTTATAACTCGAGAACGGCTGGAGCGATTTTCATGGTTATTGATTTGTTGTATTTGTTTCCGTCCCGAATAGCAGAATAACTATTAAAAACATTGGAAAATTGACGAAAAAATAAAATAAAAGAATTAACATTTTCCCATACAAAATATTCACGGGTTTCGTAACTGTCAAACATCCCGTCGCGTCGATACGTTAAACTCTTTCTCCCGTACCTATATAATTCTTCCCTACGTGTGTTTGTCATCTGACTCCTCCTTAACGGCTGGACCGAGTTAGATGAAATTTTGTATGTATATTTCAATCCTGGATGGTTTGAAAACACAATTACCGGATAGGTACAGGTAACATACCGGGTCTCCGTAGGTGGCGCCGATGTCAGTATGTCACCGGGCAGGACGAAGTCTGCCGGGTCCACTAGTTGAAGATAAAACCATGAATCTTTGTATTTAGGCAGGTTGGTACCTACCATAGAAAAATACATAAGAGGTACCTACCTACTTGATAAGAAATAAATAAAAGGCTACTTTTTATTCTAGACAGAAAGAATTAGGATTCCGCGCAAAAAAAATTTAACCCCATCCATCCATCAATTATTTATATTAGTAATTAAGTACCTATACTAATAAATAATAATTTAATTCTAAATAAAAAAATAAATTCATGCGGACGAAGTCACGTGCATCAGCTAGAAGTATAGTTACCTAAATATTATTAAGCTTCTATAATTATTGGTAAATACTACCTACGTGGCTTCTACCTAGTTACCTACATGCGTGATTAATATTTATAACTGATGAAGGTGCATGCTGAAGATACTTGTGTCATCACTACATAGTATAAAACAAAGTCGCTTTCTCTGTCCCTATATCCCTATGTCCCTATGTATGCTATAAGATATTTAAAACTACGCAACGGATTTTGATGCGGTTTTTTTAATAGATAGAGTGATTCAATAGGAAGGTTTATAAGTAGAAAAATTGGACCCGGTAGGTGGCGCTAATAGCGGGCAGGACGACGTCTGCCGGGTCCGCTAGTATTATTATAATTGACAAATTACTTACTTAATAAGCAAAAATTAAAAGCGTACAGGTAGGTACCTATCTACCTATTGATACAAAAAGTATGTAATGTTCAAACCACTATTAGATCTATAATAATCTAGTGGTATTACAAAACGTTGTCCATTTTTTTAACCCCCGACGCCAAAAGACACGGACAGACGGACAAGTGCAAATTCACCCAAGTAGACTCGGTCAATCTAATGAGGCTACTTATATTTCAGGAGGAGACCAGTCTATCTACATTTCAAGACTACAGCAAGTTCCTCGAAGGGGGCCTCGGACAAGCGGAGTTAGTGGGGGCGTCCGGCTGGCAACCGCCGTGGAGGGCGCCACTGCAACGCAAGGCCCCCTTCTATCCGGGCGATGATATTTTCCATGCCGACACTTGGCGGGAATTGGAGGTTTGTCTAAAGAGTTTGTCGTGTACCTACCTAAAACAAATTATGAGAACTTCGCTTCGCTCTGTCGTTCGCACTGTGAAGCGTAGTAAGTATGAAAAGACGCGGTAAAGGAATGAGCTAAGCGTCGTTTCTGTCCAAGGGCGTCGCCAAGGGAGTGCAGGTAGGGTCAGCTGCCCCCCCTCCTAGAGATATGAAAAATATAGCTAAATGCAACCAAAGTCCTAAATTCAATCACTTGACTTGAATAATTAATAAACTATGTGTACAATTTTCAGTCAAGTCAACTCAAGAAAGAGCTCGTAACACTTGTTTTACAGCTTCATAACCTCGCAAATGTATCTAAAATTGTAATTTTTCCCATTTTCCCGAACCTGTGGACCCTGTGGTAGATTCAATTGACGATTCAAAAGTACTTGTAAAAGTTTATTTGAATAAAAAACTTTTCTATTCTATTCTATTCTATTCTATTGTCTTGCATGTCATGACTCACGACTAATGAGCCTGGGTTAAATTCTTAAGTAATCGTCTTCATTCGTAGCGCTAATACTATAGAATTATAGATGATACTTTAAGTACTTTTCACCTTCTAACTAATATCTGCCTATCCATATTTAGGGAGTCGATTTATCACTATCACTACATAGTATACAAGTGTAAATTGAAAATTTAAAAAACCCCCGACTTTCGCCATTTAGTGGCGGCGGCCATCTTGAATTTGCAATAGTGCTATTCTACTAGTCAAGCCCTTTCATTTGATACCCATATCAAGGGAGTTGTGAAAAAATATATCATCCGCCATTTTGTAGCGGCGGCCATCTTGGACCGATTTTCATCAAACATAGCTAAGAACACTCTCGACTAATTCACCTTTCAAACAAAAAAAACCGCATTCAAATCGGTCCATCCGTTTGAGCGCCACAGGGGAACAGACAGACAGACACACACACACACACACACACACACACACACACACACACACACACAGACACGTCAAACTTATAACACCCCGTCGTTTTTGCGTCGGGGGTTAAAAACAAAGTCGCTTTCTCTGTCCCTATATCCCTATGTCCCTATGTATGCTTAAATCTTTAAAACTACGCAACGGATTTTGATGCGGTTTTTTTTAATAGATAGAGTGATTCAAGAGGAAGGTTTATAAGTAGAAAAATTGGACCCGGTAGGTGGCGTTAATAGCGGGCAGGACGACGTCTGCCGGGTCCGCTAGTCTAATAATAATTTATTGGAACCTATAGTGTCACGATCGCATTCACCTCTGATTTTATACTCCGATACTCTCTAGCTATTGGCTGAAATGCATTGTTGCAGCGGGAATATCATAAATTCAGCCAATCACCACAATTATATAGTACCTATTCAATGCAATGAATAGCCCCACAGAACTTTGCAAAAGTGTAAGCCTACCTAGCCTTTAGCTGATAGTGACGAAGCAGACTAAGGTGGAAGCGGGCTAACTTAGAAGAGGTACGAAAGTTTTTATTAAACCCATACCTCTGATCTGTTTCTACGCGACATCGTACCGGAACGCTAAATCGCTTGGCGTGCTGGCTTTGCCGGTAGGCTGGTAACTAGCCACGGCTGAAGCCTCACACCAGACCCAGATCAGAGACAATTTAGAAAATATTTACCACTGCCGGGAATCGAACCCGGAACCTCCCACTCACCACAAAAGACCACAGCCCTCACAACTGCGCCAGGGAGGTCGTCGTTATTCTCGTAGGCTCTATAGATTAGCCTTACTTTGTGGAAAAGAAGTAAACTCACAACACTGGTCACGTGTACCTACTAACTAGAATTATTTATTTTTACCTACCTAGGTAAGTATATGGAGTTTTACATATTAAGGTGTAAGTAAAGGATTCGTCATGTCTTACGAAGTAAGTGTGGTGCTCACTCTTTGCTGGGTAGATACTTAAGCATGAACACGCTCTCTTAGTGCGTTTTCTACGCAGAGGTGACGTCTTCTAAAGTGCTATCGTCTGGATCTAAGTAGTGTCCTCTTATATTTCATTTTTAATGTTTTTGGTGTAGTGAATAAAATATCCGTAATTTTGTTTTTATTCCGTACTTAATTGACACCAACATGATAAATATACCTATTATTAGTTATTAAAGTTCGGCCGTTCAGAGAATGCGTTCCTGACACGTCGCGATTGAACTGACGACGTAGCTTTGTAATGGCGTTGCAGTTACGATAAAAATATTTTTGCTGGTTGTTTACCGTTTTAACAATTGATGAGCATTAAAACAACATTATTATATCAATAATCAATAAATGTTATAATTTTGTGCCAAACTGAGTGTCAAATAACTTGGTAAACAATATTTTTCTAAATCTATACTGCGCTATTACAAGGTTATGTCAGCGCTTTATATTTGTATAATAGTGCTGTGCTAAAAATAACAGGCAAGTATCGTAATCTGTTCTTATACAGTTATACTTATAATATAAAATAATACGCTTTGTTTTTCTTTTTAAGAATTTGAAAATAATGGACTATAAGATAACTTTTATGAAATATAAAAATAAAACTATGACCAAACTTTGTAACAAAGAATAAATAAAACAATTTTATTATATGAATATTACCTTTTTTTGGTTTCTACTTAAATAACTAAAATATAAATTTTAAATGATTCCGCCAATTTAAAACGAAAATAATCTTAAAAAATAATGCGCCGATTCATTTTGGAGGAACGGTAACGAACTCAGTGTTATGTTGTGCCCATCACTAGTCGTGACTAACTGATAGGTGTCAGGAACGCATTCTCTGAACGGCCGAACTATAGTAATCATACTTAGTAGGTCACTTAATAAGTTTAAGATAATGAACTATTTAAGACTCATAAAAATAGAAATATAGGCTCTGGCTAGAGTATCTCGAGTATCTTTTATAAAGGTCGTCGCTGAATGAATTAGATTACAATTGATATTCAAGATTAACTTATGGTTAGTAGTTAACGCGTCTGAGTGCAGCGGCATCTTTACTTAAATAAACGCGAAAGTGTGTATGTATGGATGTTTGTTACTCTTTCACACAGCAACTACAGAACCGATTTGGCTGAAATTTAAAACATACATAGCTTATAGCCTGGAATAACACATAGGCTACTTTTTATTCTGAAAAAAACCACAGTTCCCGCGGGATTTCGAAAAAACCGCTACAGCAAGCTGCATCTATAGGTAGATTGCTATAGCAAACTTCCTTGAAAGTAGGTATAAAAGTGGGAAAAGGGAGTGGGAACGGGAACGGGTAATCCACAATTCCCTCGGGATTTGTGAAAAACCGAAATTCACGCGGGCGAAGCCGCGGGCAATAACTAGTGGAAAAAACTTGCGTATTCTATGCAGTTTATGACAGAAGTGGTCGTTGTAACAGCTGAGCATTAAATATGCATTTATGTCAGGATTGGTTATTGTAATCTGGTTCCTTTGCTCTAGGTGACAGACGGAATAGGTGGCGCGACTTACAATGTCTCCGTGACGCCTCACGGCACCATCTGCATGCGGCTGAGAGATCGAGTAAAGTTAGTATGAGTATGACGATTTCCTAATAGCCCGTCCACAGTCCACACTACCCCGAGTACCCCGACGAAGTGCTACAGCGGCTAGCGAGTAGCGAGTACCTACCTAGCGAGCGAAGCGCACGAGGTTGCACGGACCGAATCACGAAACAGAAAATTCATTTATCTATGGAGCGAATCGAAGTGCCTGTCTACTGATTATGTAATTCACACTCCCGACTGATTCATCTTTCAAACAAAAAAACCGCATTTAAATCGGTTCACTCGTTTGAGCGATACGCTGAAACAGACACATACACACACACATCACGTCGGGGATTAAAACAAAATGTTTATACAGAGTACAGACTCACAGTTCGCCTCGTCCAACTCCGATCAAGTGAGGATGGGATAACAGTAGCGTGGCGTCCGATCGTAGCCATTATGAAACGGTTTCATGAATGAGGAAGTTTCCTGAACTTGGAAATATCATTTTGAACACAATGGTATTAAAATATAGATTAAATCTAATAGGTAAATCAGTGAAAAAAAATTTGAAATCCATCAATAAATGAAGGAGAAATTAATTAATTTTCACGCAAAATTTCTCACTCGAGTATGACGTCACAGCGTCTATTCGGAGGTATTTTTTCTATGTAAATTAACTTGTTTAAATAATAATAATAAATCACAGATTTCTGCGAAAAAAATCGTGCGAATAAATTTCGCAGTGCGGCCTAGGCCTTAAAATACGGAAAATAAACCGAGCGAATAAAAATAGCGCGATGAAATTTCGCAGTGCGGGGTAGGCCTAAAAGTAAAGCGGTTTCCAGAGTGGACATGACAATCGACGGAGCGGTGCGTCTCACCAACGCCAAGAACAACATAATCCTTGCGCTGTCTCGCTCCGGAGCGTCGGCCGCTCTCATCCATCCCAACGGCCGCGTGTACCAGTACGGCTCGCGCGTCGAGATACAGGCGCGCCACCAGCACGGGAATAACAAGTAAGTGTGTATATGTGTGTGTGTGTGTGTGTGTGTGCGTGCGTGCGTGCGTGCGTGTCGGGATTCCACGGGATTTTGAAAAAAAACTAAATTCACGCGGGCAAAGCCGCGGGCAGAAGTTATCCTATCCTATCGATTAGGCGTGGATTAAGCTATCCGACACTTATCAGAAGGTGGGGAAACATGCCTGTGATATATCCCTAGTCTGCAGTATAAAAAAATGTTAACGGTGCCAGCGAACCTCCCCCAACCTCAGCCCCTCTCACATGATCATGATCTGCGCCGCATCTGCTACTAATAATAATAACAAGCTATAATTTAAAAATTAAAAAACCCGACTGCCATGCTAAAAAATTAATAAACTACCACCGTACCACAGTGTACATAGTTGTTATTTATTTTGTTTTTCATGATTTGTCACTCCAAATTGATTTAAAACATATAGATTGTATACATTTTCGTACTCGCCTTTTAAAGCCCTTTATTTTGATACCCCACTCGAGGGTCTTGAAGAAAAAAATTTTTTTCAGCCCGCACATTAAAGTGCATAAAATCCGCCATTTTGATTTTTTATGAATTTTATGTACCCAGTAACATTTGCGCCGTCAAGACAAATCTAATGACGTATAATTTATCAAAATAGGTTGAGCCGTTAAGTAGTTACGAACTGACATAGGAAACGGTCATTTTCTACGATTTATCACTCCAAATTGTTTCCAAATATGTAAACTTATACATTTTCGTATTTGCCTTTTGAATCCCTTTATTTTGATACCCCACTCGAGGGTCTTGAAGAAAAATTTTTTTTTCAGCTCGCACATTAAAGCGCATAAAGTCCGCCATTTTGATTTTTTTTTAAATTTAGGTACCCTATAACACTCGCGTCATTGAGACAAATCTAATGACGTATCATTTATCAAAATCCGTTAAGCCGTTGATTAGTTACACGCGGACATAGGAATGGACATACATACACTTACACACAGGTGAAACACATAACCCAGTCGGGTAAAAACAATACACCTGTGGCCTGACGACCTCCTCAGCAAAGTGGTGAGCGCTGTAGTCTTACAAGTGGGAGGTCCCGGGTCCGATTACCGGCAAGGGCATTTGGTAATTTATAATTTCTAAATAGTCTCTGGTCTGGTCTGGTGGGACTTGGGAGGCTTCAGCCTTAGCTTGGCTAGTTACCACCCTACCGGTAAAACTGTGTCGCCGAGTGATTTCCCGTTACGATGCCCTGTAGAAACCAACCAGGGGCACAAGTCACGGCAAATAAGTCTAGCGTTGACCTTCAAAGAAGTCGAAAATGAGGTATCTCGGGGTGTGAGGGGGTCGCGGGGAGGGCGTGGGGATCGTTCGTAAGCACTGATTAGCTCTCGCGGATCCCTCGTAAGCGCTGATTGGCTCTCCAATCGTATTGTGTCCCACTCACTCGTGCGCGCATTTGAAGGACACCGCTCGACTTACGTACCGAGGGTTATATAGGTTTAATAAAAACTGCCATACCTCTTTAATAAAAACTGCCAGGTTAGTGCACTTCCATTTTAGACGGCATCGTCACTTACCATCAGATGACATCGCAGTTAAAGGCTATCTTGTAGAAGAATAAAAAACAATGAAGGTCCAATCAATTATAGAGCAGGAAGGTGGTTGATGAGGCTATCAAACGTACGGTACGTTTCAATTTGCGTTTCGGAAATTGCGATTTATAGGACAATCGACATGGCGCCCGCGCTCGCGCTCTGCGAATAATCGGTAGCTTCACAATCACTTTGAATGTTAGCAAACGGTTATTAATATTATATACTTAGTTACCCGCCTAACGTCTGATGGATCCGCGAAACGAGCTTTTATTAGGGTTCCGTACCCAAAGGATAAAACGGGACCCTATTACTAAGACTCCGCTGTCCGTCTGTCTGTCCGTCTGTCACCAGGCTGTATCTCGTGAACCGTGATAGTTAAACAGTTTAAATTTTCACAGATGATGTATTTCAGTCTGTTGCCCCTATAACAACAAATACTAACAAATATCATAAAATAAATATTTAAAGGGGCTCCCATACAACAAACGCTATTTTTTGCCGTTTTTAACCCCCGACGCAAAACGACGGGGTGTTATAAGTTTGACGTGTCTGTGTGTGTGTGTGTGTGTGTCTGTCTGTTCCCCTGTCGCGCTCAAACGGGTGGACCGATTCGAATGCAGTTTTTTTTGTTTGAAAGGTGAATTAGTCGAGAGTGTTGTTAGCTATGTTTGATGAAAATCGATCCATGATGGCCGCCGCTACAAAATGGCGGATTACATATTTTTTCACAACTCCCTTAATATGGGTATCAAATGAAAGGGCTTGACTAGTAGAATAGCATTATGCAAAAACAAGATGGCTGCCGCAACAAAATGGCGAATGTCGGGGGTTTTTTAAATTTTCAATTTATACTTGTTATAGATAATGGTACGGAAGCCTTCGTGCGCGAGTCAGACTCGCACTTGGCCGATTTTTTTTGTACTTAGGTAGTAGGTAGGTACCTACACCAGCTTACGGGTAGAATGTTATGGTATAATCAAGGTATGGTCATTCATATAGGTATGTAGGGTATAGTCATTCCGTTTACGAGCTAGAGATGGGTGAGATACGGATTGACGGATGTAATCATCATCATCATTATCATTCTCAAACCCATTGACGGCCCACTAAACAGGGCACGGGTTTCCTCTAACTTCTAAGAGTGAGAAGAGTTTAGGCCGTAGTCCACCACGCTGGCCGTGTGGGTTGGTAGACTTCACACGCCTTTGAGAACATTATGGAGAACTCTCAGGCGTGCAGGTTTCCTCACGATGTTTTTCTTCACCGTTACAGCAAGTGATATTTAATTGCTCAAAATGAACATAACTCGGAAAAGTTAGAGGTGCATGCCGGGATAGAACTCGGTCCGAACGAAAGGGAGTCCGAAGTCTTAACCACTAGGCTATCATCGCTTGACGCATATGAAAAGTGATATAAAGGGGATTCGTTTTGCCCCTTAGGTACGGAACCTTTAAAATTAAAACGTCATAAGTATATAGAGCGAAAATTTTAAATTGGTTTTTCTGCGACGCGACGTCGAATATTGATTTAAAAAATTACGGTGCGACATCGAATATTGGTATTTGGTACGTTTAGAGCGGCGCGACGTTTTGTTAGTATGGGACACCTGTCCTATATCTTGAGCGATTGCTTTTTCACCAGCTGAAGTCTGAAGCTGCAAATTTTTAGGATCTTAAGGCTGATAGTGTTTTATTTATTCGGAGTACTTAGGTATTTGCAAGTGTAGTAAACGATAACTTCACATAATTGTAGGAATATTATTATTAAGTATTTTCAAGTGAGAAGTGACCTATATGTACATATTGCCAAACTTAACATACCTACTTCAGTATTCGCCATTCGGTGTATGATTCACATAAATAATAATTATAAACAAACAAATAGGTACTACTTATGATGAGTGATGACGCAGTGGTGAATTAGCGTCTCGGGGTTTGCGAACTTAAGAATTTGAACTTTTCAACCTAAATGTTCAAATCTTTGAAAGAGATATTCAGCTTTTTAGAACACTATTGCTGCCAAACCTGCTAGAATCTAGATGCTCAAACGATCGGAGCCAATGTGAGCCCAGCCTTACGATATGCACTTATCAATTCTAGTGGAATGCGCTTATTGGTTTTCATTTAATGAAAAGTCAACAGCATGACTGGCGTGCCTTTGTGCTATGGCGCTTTGTGAAAACACGATTTTAACTCGTTATGGCGATTTCCTCGTCAATGAGTTGTAGGTATAGTTCCATATAAGCCTATTAATACTGGTCGCCTGGAAGAGATATGAAGAAATATGTTTAATAAGTTATACTTATTGATATCGCTTTGATTTGCCGATTAATATTGGATTCTTAACGTAATAGGTACTTATTAAAGTTGTTGTACTTAATGATGAATTAAATGTTAAAAGGTACGCCAAGATGTGGTACAAGGGGGTTTCGTTCACCGCGGAGCAGTGCGCGTTGGTGTACTTGGTGGACGCGGCCGGCACGCGCACCACCACCGACACCTTCCTCGACATGAGCCAGGACTTCACGCTCAACGTATTCTACAAGTAAGTTTGATTGTTGCCTGTTGGGTGGTTTCATCACTACGTCTACATAGTACAAAACAAAGTCGCTTTCTCTGTCCCTATATCCCTATGTATGCTTAAATCTTTAAAACTACGTAACGGATTTTGATGCGGTTTTTTTAATAGATGGAGTGATTCAAGAGGGAGGTTTTATTTTTCACGTTTTCGAACTTGTTGACTAGTCTATTGAGTTCGATCTCACCTGGTATTAAGACAAATAAGTAACGATGTAAGTAGTAAGTAACGAACGATATTAAATATCTGTGATAAAGATCTGATGTATCTTATATATTATTAGAATATATTAACTTACATAGATAAACATTAATAGATGTATAATGTAATAAGAATAAACATAATAATAAATCCTACTAATATTATAAATGTGAAAGTGTGGATGTTTGGATGTTTGAATGTATGGATGTTTGAATGTTTGGATGTTTGGATGTTTGTTACTCAATCACGCCGCAACTACTGAAATGATTTGGCTGAAATTTGAATGGAGATAGATTATGCCCTGACTCAAAACATAGGCTACTTTTTATCCCGAAAACTCAAAGAGTTCCCACGGGATTTTGAAAAAAACCGAAATCTATAGCTACAGCTATAGGTAGATTACTATTGCAAACTTCCTTGAAAGTAGGTATAAAGGTTGGAAAAGGGAGCGGGAACGGGAACCGGAAATCCAGGATTCCCTCGGGATTTGTGAAAAATCGAAATTCACGCGAGCGAAGCAGCGGGCATTCTCTAGTAAACAATATAAAATACCTATTACCAAGGTCTCCATTTATTTAAGGTGCAGCTTTTCTCCATAGAGGGGATAATTAAAAAAAAAGTAACGATGGCAGCGGGCTTACCTGGCCCTAAGTAAAATCGACACCGCTTGGCTTGGATAAACTTTGTACGGACTCCGGAGATTGAAATGCTTTCACGATTGGCAGCGGCGCCTGAACGACACTACAAAGAGTTTTTCATCGCTGCGAGTGTTTGCTCCGAGCCGCGTTCACGTTGAAACAGGCTATTGTGCTCAAACGCTTCGTTGCGAATGCAACATGAATTTGTGATTTTCATTTTCGTGTTGTTTTAAGTATACCGCGTTTAGATTTTATGTTAGCGTTCCTGCTTGATGTGAATGATTGCGAAATTGCTATCAATTCGTTGCAACGAACTTTGCTCGATACAATCAGCAAAGGTAACTTTTATTGGAAGTTTTTTCAAGATAGGTAGCTCTACACGGTTGCATCGCCATAGATTGCGATTTTGTGCTACTTGTATCCAGAGAATGCTAGTAGGTACCTACTTTCTACTAGGGATCCCAACTTCTATTAGTTTAGTTTCGTTATTTTTATTCCTTAGCATTTGAATTTAGAATCTAACAAAATCTCTCATTGGAGAATGCCAGAAGCTATCATTCCAAGCTCTAACACCTGATCTTTAGAGTCTAAAGTAGGTAGGCATATTCTTAGACCTAATAAAATTCGTATAAGTAGGTAGTTCTTCTATCTCACGAAGTCCGCTTGGCTAGACGTTGTGCATGCACATTAGTTCGGGTCAATATTAATAAATTATTTCCGTTAAATGTCACATTTAAATGTTAAAGTTTAGATAGTGACCCGCGAACATTTTCATACATTTTATATAAATAAATACTCACACATACACACACGGTCGTCTGTTCCTAAAGTAGGCAACTTAATGCCTGTGTTATAGGTAACAGCCGACTGATAGACATATTTACATTTAAATACATATATATTTTAATAAAGGTATACACACATACATATTATAAATACACCCATACTCGGGGCGGGAATCGAACTCGCGACCCCGGAGCGGAAGGCAGGCTCACTGCCAACCACGCCAACGGGCCAGTCAAAATTTTATATGAACCATCCTCAGACACACTGAGCCTCAGCGCAACGCACTTGCGGATCGATTTATTCTCTATATAATATTAAAGGTGCGTCCAGACTTGAACATTTCACCGAACCGAACAGCGAACAGGCGAAAGTTTCGCCGAACTGTTACGCAGTAACCCATCTCAAGCGCTCCAAGCGCGCCGTCCACATTGAGCGTAACAAGTTCGCCGAAATGTTCGCTGTTCGGTTCGGTGAAATGTTCAAGTCTGGACGCACCTTTAGTGTACGCTAATAGATAGAGCTTATGTGGTTTGGGCGCGGTCTCGTGATGCAGGCCCCCCCCCCCCCATGGCTGTAAACGCTACTCTTCAGTAACACTTTGAGGTACTTACGGCTTACCTCTAAGTAAGTATACCTAACTTTGAACACAATAATCTGCTTGTCGGTACGATTCACTGCTACAACTGCCTGGACTATACCATATTAGGTACTATACGGTCTATTCGTAAGATAAGAAGAACTACCTACACCCAGCTCGCAAACTGACTGCACTTATAAAGCGTAGGCCACATTGGGAGCGAAGCGGATCGAGCCGCGTTTGGCTTCGCTCATATCGTTACATTATGAGAGCTCGCAAGTTCGCATCGCTAGTTCACTTAGTGTGTGAACCGTAGTATGTGAAGATGTGGTAGGTAGCGGCATGAGCGAAGCGAAACGAACCTCGCGTCTCGCTTCGCTTCAAATGTGGCGTGATTCAAAAAATCTCCTACAGTAGATTAATACAGATACAAAATTAGCATAATAATGGACATACGGCGTTGTACGTACGCAGCGAGTCCCGTCACGGTCCGTCGTACGTGAACGAAGCGCTGAGTCTGCTGCAGGCGGTGCAGTACTGGCTCACGGACGACGGGATCGACAATTGGATCATCAACAACGTACGCGTCAGCCAGACCTCTGATGGGCTTGTCCGGTATGTACCTACCTACTGGCTCACATTGCTCACTCTAGAGTCTACACTCTGAGAAATTTGCTCTATACTCTAGAGCGTAGGACTCTGCAATTCGCGGCCCTGACAATATCACTAAGTACCTAATTATTATAAAGATAACCACCCCCCCCCCCCGCGTCTGTTTGTTTGCGATAAACTCAAAACAACTGAACGGATTTTAATGCGGTTTTCACTAATAGACAGAGTGAAATGTGGATGGTTTAGGCACGTGTGGTTTAGGTGTATAATTTGTTAAGGTTTTGTGTAAATTGGTTGAAACGTCTCACTCTCTACTAATAAACGTAGACCAGGTATGTAAAAATATATTATAAAATGCAAAAGCGTGTTTTTTTTTTTGTTTGTCTCTTTCTTCAATCATGCTGCTACGGATCAAGAGCTACGGATGGACATGATTCTTGCATGAATACAGTTCTAGACATGGGATACTTTCCATTCCGGCGAAACAAATGGTTCCCGTGGAATTTTTGAAAAACCTAAATCCACGCGGACGAAATCGCGGGTAAAATGTGGTACGATATAATGTTTGTGTAACGGCAGGGTCCATCGCTGCAGCCACAAGTACCAGCTGCGCACGAGCCCCAGCAACGGCTCAGCGTCCATCACCAGCCCCTTCCTGCACTGTACCGCCTCGCTCGGACAGACTCAGCATCTGTTTGTGAGGTGAGTGACGAATGCGACGCCTACATACAATAAATAATGTATCGGGTGTAAGGGGACCGCTATCGGGAACGAACACAAGTAAATGTAGTGATGATTACTGACAAGATACACAAAAAAAAAACGAAAAAAATTAAAATATTTTGTGTATTTTTTAAAAGTTCGCAATGTAATGCAATCACCTGAGTTCAACGAACGTTGGAAACCTAAAGTTGTAGTAAACTGCCTGTTTGAAAAATGCTAAATGCCGAGCCACTAATAGGTATCTACTACAAGTAGATATATAAAAATAAAACAATTAAATGTTTTTGGTATTGGACTGTTGTTAGATAGGTAGTATAATAAACAGTGCTAAGATTCCGGAAGTGGTCTCCTTAAGCCCAGTACTTACCTAAACCATAACCAATAAAAATAATGAAAAATTGAAGACGTTTTTTCAAAGAATATTGCCTTGTTACCTATGTTGAACATGACGAATACCCCTCTGACGGCAATTGTAGAGCAAGGGATGGGATTTGAAGTGTTCACGTTGCTTTGAACAAGACAGAGATTGATGAAGACATGTTGGTGAGAAATACATTAGTGAATCTGTAAATAAATACTTGAAAAAATGCTTTATCATGAAAGCTTCAAAGAAACGTTGAAAGAAGATTTATGAATCAGCTTAGGGAAGGCTTTTTAAAAAAAGCTGTACTTGTACCTTAATTAGGCCATAAAAATAATAATTACTATACACAGTGTGTCCGGGATCGAACTAGCGATATTTTAGGGACATATTCTACAACTCATTACCTCTCTGAAAATACCACTTATTAGGGCCTGCCCCTCTCCCTCTCCCAGGGACAGCCATTTCAATTTGGTGTGCGTTTTTGTGGGTATGTGCGCACAAAAAATGTAATAACTCGAAAGTCTGCTGATGCACAGGTCTTCAAATGACCTTATTCGATTGGATACAACATTCTCCATCACTTAATACCAAACAATAGAATAAAATGTTAAAATAACTCGATCAAAAATGCTTCGGAATAAAAAGAAATTGGTCAAGTATGTCCCTAAAATATCGCTAATTCGATCCCGGACACTGTATATAATAATTACTATATAAATACTATATTCGAAGAAAATTCTTGTAGTTAGATATATACTTACTTACAGCCATTATTTAAAAAAATGTTTACTTCATTAACTCCATTACGTAAGTGTCAGGTATTAGTCCAGTAACTTTAGGGCTTGCTAGTATGGGGTACCTTGTATTAAATCGGGTAGTTCTGATTTTTTGCAGACTTGTTTATGATGTTTGCCTAATGAATAATCCAAGTTTGTGAAATCGAGCGACGAACGCAACTTTGTGAAACATCGAAAAAACCGCGAAAATTTCAGATTGTTTTCAGATTTTGGCAATTATAACCCTATTGTGAAAATGGTGGAATTTCCAATAATTACTTTACTAGTGTACGTCTATATCATAAAAGGAAGCTACTGTGAAAATTTCAAGTTTCTAGCTTCACGAAGCTTGCCCTGACTGACTGATCATCAACGCACAACCTAAACAACTGAAAGCTACGAACTTGAAATTTTCACAGTAGCTTCCTTTTATGATTTAAGTGCACATTAAGAAAGGATATTTTAAATTCTAACCTTAAAGGGGTTAAATAGGGGACGAAAGTTTGTATGAAAGTCTGTCATTTATCAAGTTACATCCATGAAAATTGGTATTTGGGCTTTCGATAAAAAATATAAATTTCAGGATTTTTGAAAATTCTATCCGCAAGTGGGTTAAATAGGGGATGAAACTTTAAATAAGACCCCGTCACGTTTTCGTCATTTATCGAGTTATATCGATGAAAATTGGTATTTAGATTTTCGGTTAAAAATTAAAAATTACATGTTGAAGGAATTTTGGAAAAACTACCCCTAAGTTGGTACAATGGAGGATGGAAGTTTGTATGAGATTAAGAATTCACGCATGTGAAGTCGCGAGCATCTCAGTAAGTAATGTACTACCTACAGAGCTGGTTCTGATCTTAAATTGTAGCAATTTTATTCTACTTTAAAAACGCCCTGAAAAGGTAGTGTCAAGAACTAGTCCTTTTGGGTTATAATCGCCTAAATCTGAAAAAAACCGAAATTTTCGCGGTTTTTTCGATTTTTGACAAAGTTGCTTTCGTCGCTCGAGGTCACAAACTTGGATTAATCATTGGGCTAACATCATAAATAAGTCTGCAAAAAATCAGAACTACCCGATTTAACGTAAGGTCGGATCACTAAAGTGACTGGACTATTACTTATATAGGAAAGCTCGATTGTTTCCTCGATATTTCCATCATAATTGGTTCGTTACGTATCAAAAATTGCTTCCCAGCTTGAGGATCAATTTTCCTGTTTATTCTTTCGGTAATCTATATTGCTGTGTCTCTTAATTACGTTATTTTCTACGAGTGAGGTCGGTGTCATGGGAACAGCCGCCGATCGAGTGTAATTTTGTTACGTAGGTAGATATATAATATTAGTTAAACTGTTTTATTTTATTCCTGACAAAAATATAGCTATCGTTTTTTTAACTGAGATCCAAACTTCAATTTTTCAGTCAGTTTGTACCTAAGTAGCACGTTTTTCTAGACCTTTAGTTAGTCTAGACCTTAGCAGTGTATAATTACTACCACGAGTAACGAGACCCCTATTACAAGTAGGTACCGAATACCTAGACCGAGAACCCTTATACATATTATATTTTACATTTTTAAAAATTATATTTTATTAATTGTAAAAAAACACGTGCTTTACAATATTTTCTATAATATATTAAATGAAGTGCACAAGTTACCAGTATTTCCCACTCAAGAAGAGAAGTGAGTGCTGAACTTGGCAGTTCATTGAACTCTGCGATATCTGAGGGGAAACTTTGAATTCCACTCGCCATGTTGCTGAGTGTATTATAAATGAGGGTACCCATTGTCGGCAGGCGCGGGGAAAGGCGTATGCATTTCGACGGCAACTCCTTCATAGTCCGCAACGCAGGCCATTCAGCGGGCTTCGACGACAAGAATCAGCTAAAGGTGTATTAATACCACATACCATCCATCTAACCATTTACGTCTAGCGCAGACCACCGACTGTTATTATTCCGATAGCTTGTTATAATATACTTTGATGCAATCCCGGAAAAACATGCGACCTTTAAAAATGAGTGCAAATAATATGACTACGTTCCGCCGACTCAATCCAGTTTTTTTGTCTGTAAATCGATGAAAAGAAATGAACATAATACCTCGTGTACATGACCAATCATCATGTCAGCGTACATAATGTATGCGCGTGAAGATACTCACACTTATGTATACAAATTACAATTAAAAAAACATTGTACTAGAACTTCAAACCAAACGCACACTCGGTCGGCAGCAGCTGCGAATCAATTACCTCAACTGCAACAGAAGTGAATCCAAGTTGCAATTTTGCAGTCCTATCTAGATCTTATATGTACTGTACTGTATACAAGGCAGAGGTAAATACATGCGTTATGCTTTTATAAAAACGTGTATATTAGGCCGAAAAATACTCGGCCGTAATAAATCGATGATAATAATATTATGATGTCGACTGAAATCGGTGTTCTGAGTTAGACTTTATTTCGTTTTTTTTAATACAATAACGACAATTTTGTAGAAACAATGTCGAATGTTGTACAGCAAGCGCTCTGCATGCCCTTAATATCTGCCACTTAAATGATTTATTTAATGTTTTCCTTTTGATTTTTTTTGTAAAACTAATGCATCAAGTTCTGGTAAAGTCTGGGTGAATTCTTTTTTTATACCTAAGTCTATATACATAAAGAAGAGTTTCTATAATAGTAATCGGTTATTAAAGTTAACAATTATTAAAGTTAAATAACTAAGTTTTGAAGATAATAAGAGAAAACGTGTACCTACTACCTACTTAGGTAGGTACATATGGATAAGTATGGCACAACTTTCCATTATTTTTAATTGACAAAAGCTTTTCGGTAAGAAACTAAGAATCATAATGCAGTAAACTGACGTTTCATTATGTCATTCCGTAAAATAATGTTGTCAACCTAATTTCAATAGTGATGTGGTAGGTTCATTTCATTTATAATTATAATCATAAAATCGTTTAAATGATACATAATAATATCTTAAAATAATTGTATATACTTAGTAGGAACAATCTACCTCTAACAGGTATACACTATTTAACGTTTTACAGAATACAATTAATTCATAAAGTTAGTTTCATAAAGTTTAAAGGTTACATAATTAGGAAGTTATTACAGGTATCTATAGTAACATTGTCTACTATATCCTCATAAAAATAAATTTTGTACTGTAGTAAATAAAAATAAAATGAAACAATGTTGAGATGATGTCAATCATTCAGATCATTCACTTTTACCCCATCCCTATTTTTTTTCGTCAAAAAGTAGCAACCCATGAAATGTCATTTTACTGCATCGAATTAAAAGTCCGACTATAGATGAGAAATGCAAATAGATACCTACCTAATTAATTGAAATATGCACACCACTAACTTACTAGTTCAATTATAATAACCGTTAACTGTTATTACAAACCAAAAGAATTTTATTCACCTACCAAGTTTATTTATTTAATAGCCCCCCCTCATATACAGCGCATAATACATAGTAAATAAGACTACAGTTTTATACTAAGTGTTATATAATCAATGTCCCGTAACGTAAGTATCTATCTATCCAATGGTTCATCATTGTAATTTCTAATTTGTTTTTTTCTATGATTTTACTACTTAACAGCATCTAATAACAGTGCAATTCTTATTGATCGTATAACATTTTTATAATTGAATTTTATTTAATGTGTTGTTTAATTAATTAATAATTCGAAAAAATAAAAATGCTCAATCGCACTATGAGGTACCCCTCACAAATGCATTTTAAACGAATATAACATACTTAATATGCATGGTTAAAATGCATGGTTCATGCAGTAAAATATAGTCACCGGAATCAGTATCAGTATTAAGATCATTGTTAGTTGTAAAATCGACATCGCTAAAAATACCTAATTATATCGCTATTTACCACTACATACTAATAATATTATTGTCATAATATGACTTGGTAGATATTATGTTGCACACATATTTTGGAACCGATGACTTGGCGCATTAGTTTTAATTTATGAAAAACTTCAAGTACGAGAAGTATAAAAAATATGTTATGGATTATTAATAAAATATTTTATCGTATGTTAATGTTGTTTTTATTAAAATCTAGCTTGAAAACCCAACTATATACCTATCTAGGTACATCGAGAAGGTTAGCATTGCATATCATTTCCATATAGGTAGCTACCGATTTTTGTTGGTATCACCAGCAACGGAAAGTTTTGCTTGATTAATATTTTACCATATTTTTAAGAAAACTTTTCGGTAAGTAGGTAGGTATAATGACAATTATTATACGTAGAGCAATAAGAACACTGTTTGAACCGTAATAATAATAAATTAAGTACCTATAGACTATAGTATACACCAGTTACCAGTATAACTAGTACTAGCTGATGCTCGCGACTTCGCCCGCGTGGATTCATACAAATCTCATCCCCCATTTAACCCATTTGGGGGTAGAATTCCCAAAAATCCTGAAACACGTAATTCTTTATTTTTAACCGACAGTACAAATACCGATTTTCATTGATATAACTTTAAAAATGACGGACTTTCATACAAACTTTCATCCCCCATTTAACCCACTTGGGGGTATTTTTTCCAAAGTTTTTTAATCTGGTAACTCTTTATTTTTAACCGAAAACCTAAATACCAATTTTCATGGATATAACTTGAAAAATGACAGACTTTCATAAAAACTTTCATCCCCTATTTAACCCACTTAGGGGTGAAATACGCAATAATCCTTTCTTAGTGTGCGCCTACGTTATAAAAGAAAGCTATTGTGAAAATTTCAAGTTTCTAGCTTCAGTGGTTTTGGCTGTGCGTTGATTGTCAGTCAGTCAGGACAAGCTACTTTATATTATTATAGATAAATATATATTTATATAGTAATAAATAAATCTATATTCTATGAAAAGGGTTTGAAACATCGATGGGTTTGAATTGAAAGCTTTGTCTCGACCACAGAGCCTCGACACATGTACACTGTACACAGCTCTTCAGAGAATCGCGAACGCGGTGTGATACTTGAGAGCAATTGTGGCAATGCGATGCTATTATCTATGGGGTGAAGATTTATAGCTTTCAGAGAGTATAAGTAGGCAAGTAACTACGTAATCCTTTAAAGGGTTAGGTATAAAGAAATTGAAATTTTGTATTTCAAATATGAATACAAAACAAAATGTTGTAACAAAATTATACCAATACTTAGAGGTGTAATAAATTACGTTATATTTTGCTTATAGAGCGAATTAACGCTCACAAATTCTTTTTATACCTACGTAGCACTTGAAATAATAACGACCACATCGCGTAGTGGCAAACTCAAAACGACCGTATCACGAAAATTGGGATTTTATGATTTTACACCAAAACAGACCACAAAACGTAATACTTAGCACGGCAGCCGAGGAACAATTTTTTAGTGATTAACAACAAGCTGAATTTTCGTGAGTAGGTTCGTTTCGACGAGACGACCAACTTTTTTATTTATGAAAATTCTCGATGGAGGTCCGTACTCGAGTGCGAGCAGGTGTTAAAATTTCGATTCGCTCGGGTGGGAAATCGTTCCACTAAATTTGTAGGGCTATATGGCCATTTCATTATACAAGTATTTAACTATTAGGCTGCATACAAAAAATCAGCTGGTTATTAATAATATTCTACAGCGTCCTTCACTCCGAATATTTCCAAATAATGAGGTTATAAAAATGATTAAACATTATTAATAACTAGGCTGATTTTTTGTATGTAGCTTAGTAAAAGTACGTAAGTAAGCTTACCGGGGCGGTAAAAGCTAATTTTCTAATAAAAACATGAGGGCCGACTTTGAGAACACAAATGCCGGAAGAAGGGACAAAGGTGCCGAGCTTAGGCAAATTAGTACTTTTTTAAATAAATTAAAAAAAAAAATACTCCTTTATGCTAAAAGCGGGTATTAACAATTGAATCAAAAAGTCAAAAGCATGAAGTAGTAGAAGAAGAAAAAACATTGTACTGAAATTGCTTCGTTTGACACGTCTACGAATTTTTAAACATGACACGACCCTTAAAGTGCTGACTAGCTGGGTTAAAATAGACATTTCAATTCACAGTAATTCCGACAGAGCTGAATTTTGGTTGAGACCTTGGCTACACCAGTAGGAATAATGTGTCAAAAGTCCCCATTGACCCATGTCTGCTAAAAAAGTTATTCAAGGTCAAAGTCAACATTTTCGTTTTTTTTTTTGGATTTTTCTCGAAAACGGTAAGTTTTATAAAAATACAATTTAGGCGAAAATTGTAGACCATAAAATTATCTACAAAAATATTCTATATACTGTAGAATAGATTTCCGTTTAAAAATTAAAAAAAAGTAATTTTTCAATTTTTTATTAAGAATATTCTTAGGTGCATAATTAAACATCTAATTTTGCGACTACGAAAATTGTTGATAAAAAATTGAAAAATGCCTTTTTTTTAATTTTTCTAACGGAAATCTATTCTAAAGCCTTTCAAAAATAGCTTCAAGAAAGGAAAAAAAATCTGAAATTTATAGTTTAACAATTATTACACTTGCAATTTTCATCTTTAAGTAGCAAATTAACTATTGCATAACTAATTGAAAAATTGTGATAGTTTTATTTTTCCGGCGGATTATTGTTCATTGATCTATCCAGTAAGCATCTGATTTTTTACATTTCTTAAATTTTATATTTAATATGTTTAAATTGATAAAGTATCTCGAAGCAGGAGTGAACTATTAACTTAACTTTTAGAATGGCGATATCTTAGGAATGGTGATGCCTAGAAAAAAAAGTATATAAAATATTTTTGTAGATAATTTTATGATCTACAATTTTTGCCTAGATTGTATTTTTAACCCCCGACGCAAAAACGACGGGGTGTTATAAGTTTCACGTGTCTGTGTGTGTGTGTGTCTGTCTGTTCCCCTGTAACGCTCAAACGGGTGGACCGATTTGAATGCGGTTTTTTTGTTTGAAAGATGAATTAGTCGAGAGTATTGTTAGCTATGTTTGATGAAAATCGATCCAAGATGACCGCGGCTACAAAATGGTGGATTACATATTTTTTCACAACTCCCTTAATATGGATATCAAATGAAAGGGCTTGACTAGTAGAATAGCAATATTGAAAATCCAAGATGGCCGCCCCACAAAATGGCGAATGTCGGGGGTTTTTTAAATTTTTAATTTACACTTGTTATAAAACTTACCGTTTTCAAGAAAAATCCAAATATCACGCTTGCAAAAATAGATGTATAATTTAAGTTTTTAATTTTTCAATTAGGAAAATTGTTAATAAAAAATTAAAAAATGACTTTTTTTAATTTTTCCAACGGAAATCTGAGATTTATAGTTTAACAATTATCACGCTTGCAACTTTCATGTTCAAGTAGCAAATTAACTATTGCATAACTAATTGAAAAATTGTGATAATTTTATTTTTCCGGTGGATTATTGTTCATTTACTTATCCAGTAAGTCCTGGAATTTTTGAATTTCTTAAATTTTATATTTAATATGTTTAAACAAATTTTATTGATAAAGTGTCTCGAAGTAGGCGTCAATTTTTAGAATGGCGATATCTTAGAAATGGTGATTCTTAGGAAAAAAAGTATCCTACTAATATTATAAATGTGAAAGTGTGGATGTTTGGATGTTTAGATGTTTGGATGTTTGGATGTTTGTTACTCAATCACGCTGCAACTACTGAACCGATTTGGCTTAAATTTTTAATGGAGATAGGTTATTCCCTGCCTTAAAACAAAGGCTACTTTTTGTCCCGAAAAATCAAACAGTTCCCACGGGATTTTGAAAAAACCGAAATCTATAGCTACAGCTTTAGGTAGATTACTATAGCAAACTTCCTTGAAAGTAGGTGTAAAGGTTGGGAAAGGGAGCGGGAACGGGAAATCCACGATTCCCTCGGGATTTGTGCAAAATCGTAATTCACGCGGGCGAAGCCGCGGGCATTCTCTAGTAAAGAATATTTTTGTAGATAATTTTATGATACAATTTTTGCCTGGACTGTGTTTTTCTAAAACTTACCGTTTTCAAGAAAAATCCAAAAAAAACGAAAATTGTGACTTTGACCTTGAATAACTTTTTTAGCAGACATGGGATTAATGGGGACTTTTGACACTTTATTCCTACTGGTGTACCCAAGGTCTCTACCAAAATTCAGCTCTGTCGGAATTATTGTGATTTGATAACATTTTTACGTCTATTTTGACTGGATCATATAGAACTATCCTTCTAATAGGGACGCCATCAGCTGTAAATTTAAGTTATTTTACTATTATAAATAGAGTACAGTACATCTCTTTAATTTCAAATTATCACAGTAAAAAATCATCGTACTGATATTTTTTTCTTTTACTATCTCGCATTTAAAGAGAGTCCGATGATTATACCTACTCTCTGAGCTCTACCTATTCTATGGTGTACCTACTATAACTGTTCATGGTACAAACTGTGATGCATAAAAAATTAGGGAATGAACTGTAAATTTTTTATTTTTTTTTATTTTCATTACGACGCGATGGACGTGTTACAAAGACGATTCAATAGAATGAAATCACAACGATCTACGCGAAGACTTAGGTACTATCTGTCGACTTCCGGGAGCGTTTAATATGGGCTGGTGAGACGTGACCAATTATTTGGAACTACTAGCTACTAGTTAGTAGTTAGGTACCTAAGTACCTACTTGATGTTTATTTTTCCTCGTTACGATCTTCTATTATAAACTCTGTCGTACCTGGCTAATGTCGTAATAGATTTCTTATCCGACAATAATAATCGATGTATCTAAATGGAAGGATTTCCACCCAAAAAGGACTTTTTATGCCCGTAAGGAGACCTCGCTTTGCTTAGTCCATCCTAATAATGTCCCTCCTGACCGAATTTCGGCCACGGCAGCCTATTTCAACCGAGGCGGAGACTAACCAACTACGCAAGAGACATTATAGCGCATAAGTGATGTACACATAGGTGCACTCTCGTAGTCTGATGGAACGACAAATGCGACACGACCGGAGAGAAATCAGGCGCAGACCGACGACTTTACGTGCTCTCCGAGGCACGGGGGTGTATCTACAACGCCTTTTTAGAAGTCGCCGATGGTTGGCTGGCACTGAGAATTTCTTGACCGGAAAACTCAATACCGCATTATTTTTGGCCCAACCCGAGAATCAAAACACTAATTTATATCTGTAGACCGTAACCTACTTATATATTACTACTTATATATGTTAGAAAGGAGATACTTTAAAGATTACCGGCTAATCTCTGAAATGCTGGCTCGATTTTGATGAGACTTTCACTGGCAGATGTTTACATTTTCATCTATCTAAACATCCGCCAGTGAACTTTTAACAGTTTTTAGTATGGTATGAGCTCAAAGGAGCTTAGGGAAAAAAATGATTCCCACGGGATTTCCAATATCCACGCGAACGAAGTCGCGGGTATCCGCTTCTATAATCACTAAAATCGGTTCAGAGATACTTTTTTATCCCGGAAAATCCAAGAGATCTCACGGTTTTATTAATGAATCAAAATTGACGCGGACGAACAACAAGTTCAGCGTGCACATCGGTTTGCGAACAGCGAAATTGGATACTTCGCCGAAGTTCTTACTTAACAAAACAATATAAAATTCCTGTGACTCGCCAGCACGGCAAGGTTCTCGTTATATTACGTAATAGGTATAACGTTATATCCAGGCTTGCTGCATAAAGTGAATAACAATAGCATTCGGTAGGTTTATTTCAGACATTTATGTAACTAAAGGCTTATAAAGAACAGTGCTATGCCAGCGCGGCGAAAACTGCATAATATGGGTGATGCTATGAAAATCTATAGGTACTTGTATAATAAAATCGTAGACTTGCCGTATCTGTATATTAAAGATTTTTGCAAAATAATAACTGGGGGATGTTAGGGATAAGTAATAAGATAAAAAAGCTATTTATTAAATTTTTGTCCGTCTGTTCATAAGTGAGTAAGATCATGTTCATGTAAGTTCATACTACGGAGTAACATATAGGATACTTTTTATCCCGAAATTCAGCACGGTTCCCTTGGGAGAGGGGATGAAAGTCAAAATGTGTACTTAGGTGTAATTCATTAACGCGTGGTCCAATTTCATTCATTCTTTTTTTATTAGAAAGGAGATAGGTACTTTAAAGATTAGCGACTATTGACTAATCTCTGAAAGGCTGGATCGATTTTGATGGGACTTTCCCGGCCGGATGTTTACATTTTGATCTACCTAAACATCCGCCAATGAACTTTTAACAGTTTTTAGCAAGGTATGAGCTCAAAGGAGCTTAGGAAAAATAAAATGATTCCCACGGGATTTTTAAAAACCAATATCCACGCGAACGAAGTCGCGGGTATCCGCTTGTTGGAAACTAACTTTTGGAAAAACGTCATGATTTTACATCTCCGTACTAAAATGACCGGTTTACGCAAAGCAAACGTGAAAAGTTCTACCACTAGAATAATAAATACGGGTCTGAAGGCGCTTATAGTACATACTATAAGCCCCGCAAATTGGTATTGCGCCTGGCCGCCATATTAGTGACGTCAGCACTAGATAGTCGTTGGTACCATTGACAAAACTATTGGCAGAGTACGCGTATCATGTTTTGAATAATCACACTAATCTATACTTAATAAATAAAATTGAAGTGTCTGTCTGTAATTTCGAAATAACTACCACATATTAAGCTCATATAGTTATTTGAACGATACCATAACCGAATCACACGTTTTTAAAATTTTTGTCTGTCTGTCTGTCTGTTTGAACGGGCTAATCTTCGGAACGGCTAAACCGATTTTGACGGGACTTTCACAGACAAGTAGAGGATTAACCAAGGAGTAACATAGGCTACTTTTTTAACCGACTTTCAAAAAAGGAGTTGTGTTGAAATCGGTAAGTACCTATGTTAAAAAATCAGCCAAGTGCGAGTCGGGCCTCGCTCTTTCAGGGTTCCGTACATAATTATGAACAATATAATATTTTGGGTCTAAGAAATATTTAATTTCCGAGCTAGACATCGCAACAAACCGTGAAAGAAAAACCCAAAAAAATGTTCGTTTATTTTGGTCACAGCTTATAAACTATTTAATAAATCGTTGTTTTCAGTATTTGTTGTTTAAATAGAGCCTATAGTACATAATATACTGAAATATCATATTCCCAACTAGTTTAGTTTTTGAGATAGCCCCCGTCACAAAAATGGTCTAAAACTGACAACTTTGATGGCCTCCCATTCCCTTATTTTTTGAGATAAAAATTAAAAAAATATATATTTGTACTCTACTTAATGAGCTCTAAAGAATGATACCCCACAAGCTAGGGTAAAGAAAAAATTTTTTTTCCGGCTCCTTTTTCATGTACGGGAGCCCCCCTGAAAAATAATTTAATTCAATTTCTAATTCAATATTTGATTTTGGGTTAACCTTTTACACTAAATACCAAAATTTCAGGTTTGTAACTCATTTCGTCTGCGAGCTAGAGACCTGTGACCGGCGGACAGACGGACAGACAGACAGACAGACAGACAGACAGCCGAGTGACATTAATAGGGCTCCGTTTTTACCCTTCGGGTACGGAACCCTAAAAACGCCCTGATAGGTATTTTCGTTGCGCGCGACGGCCGACGCTCGCGCTGCACGGAACTCCCCGCGCCGCGCTGCACCGCGCGCCCCTGCGCCCTGTGCCCGCCGTACCACGCCGTACGCGGTACCGCCACAGAGTACCTACAGAGGGGAAGCTTCTAATAAGCGGCCCGCTGTAGGTACACTCACACATATGCGCATGTTTGTCACCAACTGTACCGGTTAGTGGAACGAGCGCGCGTCCGTGAACCGTTGGTGAGTGTGTTTGTGTGAGTATACCTACAGCGGGCCGCTTGTGGAAGCTTCCCCTCTGTAGATTTACTACTCGTGTGGTACCGCGGTACGCCGCCGCGCGGCGGGGGGCGGGTGGACCAGAAATCTACTTATCCCTCAGGATTTGTGAAAAACCGAAATTCACGCGGGCGAAGCCGCGGGCAAAAGCTAGTATTATATAAAGGCGAAAGTTTGTGCGTGTGTGGGTATGTTTGTAACTCTTTAACGCCGCAACTACTGAACCGATTTGGCTGAAATTTTGAATGGAGATAGATTATGCCCTGACTTAACACAGTCTACTTTTTATTCTGGAAAATTCCACAGTTCCCACGGGGTTTTGAAAAAACCGAAATATATATCTACAGCTATAGATAGATTACTATAGCAAACTTCCTTGAAAGTAAGGCGTATAAAGGTTGAAAACCGGGAATCCACGATTTCCTCGGGATTTGTGAAAACCCGAAATTTCACAACAGAAGAGACAGAACAGAAGCTAGTAGTATCTATAATGTGTAGGCTTGTAAATCTATACTTCTATACTAATAAATAAAATTGAAGTGTCTGTCTGTAATATCGAAATAACTACCTCATATTAAGCTCATATGGTTATTTGAACGGTACCATAACCGAATCACACGTTTTTAAAATTTTTGTCTGTCTGTCTGTCTGTCTGTCTGTCTGTCTGTCTGTCTGTCTGTCTGTCTGTCTGTCTGTCTGTCTGTCTGTCTGTCTGTCTGATTGAACGGGCTAATCTTCGGAACGCCTGAACCGATTTTGACGGGACTTTCACATACAATTAGAGAATTAACCAGGGAGTAACATAGGCTACTTTTTTAACCGACTTTCAAAAAAGGAGGAGTTGTGTTTTTCTTCCTATGTACACCGATATCTCCGAGATTTCTGAACCGATTTGCGTAATTTTTTTTTTAATCGATAGAGAAACATTGTGACCCTGTTCCATAAAAAATCTGGATTCCAACTCCTCAATCCTGATGCTGTAGGGGACCTGATCCCCAAAACTAATGGGATTTAGACACTTTCGGTTATTTAAATTGATATTGGGGATACCAATTGAAGACTTCGTTGAATGAACTCGAGTAGGTACAGATAGGCTACTTTTTGTTCTGGAAAATTAAAAGTTCTCACGGGATTTTTAAAAACCTAAATCCACACGGGCGAAGCCGTGGGCATCATCTAGTTGTAATAATAATAGCAACCTATATGGAGCAACGCGCCGTCGGCGTCGGTCGGCTGCAGCACCCCGCGATTGCATACAGGATCGCAGTGCTCTATGATCCATTTCTTAGAGGTCGCCCGCTGTTTTGCATCATCCGTCGTGTAGGTACTAAAACCATCTATACTAATCTATACTAATAAATAAAATTGATGTGTCTGTCTGTAATATCGAAATAACTACCTCATATTAAGCTCATATGGTTATTTGAACGATACTATAACCGAATCACACGTTTTCAAAATTTTTGTCTGTCTGTCTGTCTGTCTGTCTGTCTGTCTGTCTGTCTGTTTGAACGGGCTAATCTTTGGAACGGCTGAACCGATTTTGACGGGACTTTCACATACAAGTAGAGAATTAACCAGGGAGTGACATAGGCTACTTTTTTTAACCGACTTTCAAAAAAGGAGGAGTTGTGTTTTTCTACCTATGTACACCGATATCTCCGAGATTTCTAAACCGATTTGCGTAATTTTTTTTTAATCGATAGAGAAACATTGCGACACTGTCCTACGAAAAATTTGGATTCCAACTCCTCAATCCTGATGCTGTAGGGGATCTGATCCCCAAAACTAATGGGATTTAGGCACTGTGGCCGATTCTGTTGTACACAATCTCTAAATCTAAACTAAAATGACAGGTCTAAATATATTCCTGTCTCTTTCACAATCCTCCCTGCTGAAGGGGATAGCACTATTTTTAAACCTGTCAATTTAGTTTAGGTTTAGAGATTGTGTACAACAGAATTAGCCACACTGTCGGTTATTTAAATTGATATTGGGGATACCAATTAAAGACTTTATTGTTGAATGACCTCGAGTAGGTACATGTCCAACTCCTCAACCCTGATGCTGTAAGGAATTGCATTCCGAAATCGTAAGGATCCCACGGAATTTTTCCGTTTTGTGGACGAGTTATTACTTACTACATATAGGCTACTTTTTGTTCTGGAAAATCAAAGTTCCCACGAGATTTTTACAAACCTAAATACACACGGGCGAAGTCGTGGGCATCATCTAGTTGTAGACTAAAACTAACGAGTTGTGCGCCGCTGCATTGCTTCTGCGGCGTCTGTCATGCACAGAAAAGCCTCGCAATTTTTTGTGCGGAAGCGCGCGACGCCGCGCCAGCCGCATTGGTACTTCAATGAAACATGCGGTGCCGCAACGCGCCAAGCCGTATCGCTCTTGAAAAGGCAGCAAGCGCTTTGTTCTCGAATTAGGTAGGTCTATCATCCATAGACCATAGCATTTAGGAATATCATTTTCCTAGGTGGACATTGATGGTACATCGATGATCGAACCAACCTTTATGTCAATGCTTCGAATATTACCTAGGTAGGTATTAAGTGGCGAAGTGGTTGGAAACTAGAAAGTAGTGTGGTAGTATTATTAATTTATGTCATCATGTCATAATGTCGATAGCTTACACCTATATTTAGGAAGGTGTGTTTATGAAATTGAATTTATAAATTATAATGTTACACCAGCGCGCTGGTGTTCCCAATTAGGTTGTGGTCATTGAACCAATTTCCAAACAAAAATAATAGGTCCTTATTTGTTTCTTTACCTATTTGAGCAAACGCCATGCTACGTAAGTATAAGATTGTATTGTTTGTATGTAAATGTGTAAGTGATAGCAATGAGATTCAGAATTTTAATGTGCCGAGTTGTCTGGAAGCGCTTTGGGAGTTGGGAGTTAAGACCAGCAGTAGGTAGGTACCTACGTGGCTCTCGTTAGAGAGTAGTATATTCCTTAGGAAGTAGACAGTGAGCGCGACTTGTTGTTACAACAGGATATAGGCACCCCGCACCTAGTACAGAAGACCGCCTGGGCATGCGACGCGCACGGGGCACGCAGCGCAGTTTATCGATCGGCGCCGGTGGCGCCGCGGCGCGGTCACCGCGAGCCATGCCGGCCGTCCCTCGTGGTGCGCCAGCTGTCAAAGCCGTGTGACGTAACCGCTAGGGCGGCGCACACACGGTCGCTGCCAGCCGATCGCGTAGTACGTTTGCTCGGTGAGCCGGCTCTCATTACCGTGCAATCGTCGGTTTTCGTCCGCGGTCCAGTGCACTGTACCCACGCCGCTCTTCCGCGCGGCAGGTGAGGTTGGGGCCGGCGCGGCTCCGGTGGCTCGGGCTCGCCTGGAGCGGTATTGATCGCATCCCGTTCGACTGCTTCAATGTTTATAAACAGCCGGCCGCATCCATTCGGTCGCTCTTGTTTTTGATACGTTCTCCCGACTGCGAACGATCCCGACAGCCTATCCTGAATGCACCGATCACGCCAGCTTCTCCCGTAGGACTCAGTGCACGTACGTATGCAGTTATGGATTTCATTTATTGCAGTATTAGGTAACTACCTACCTATCTTGTTATCTACGCAGCATTTTCCAACAGCAATAATGTGATTAAGGCGAATACTTTAAGTGCTACTAGAAAAAACAGTAGTTTCAATTCTAGTCGGTAATAAAATAAGTGCCTACCTAGGCAATTTTCTTTTATACCTACTGTGTCGATTACTTGGAACGAATAGATATCGAATTAAATTGTTTAACATTATAGGTAGGTAGGTATCTATGCATTTCGCATGAAACCAGTTTAATCTGCTGAATTAGTTATTATTATACCTAAATTATAATTTTTTGCGGACTCTACATTAAATGTAATATGTATCTACTATTAAGTTTTCTGTGACTATGGTGAGTGGTGACAGGTGACCACTGACCATTCAGAGTCATGTGGGTAGAGTTAATATCTATCTTTCAGTCTCTACAGTTGCATCGGCGAACCTGCGACTAATTACGCAAGTTATCACCTAGTTTCAATCTAGCCAGCCCATGGATGTAATAACTATCTATACTAATAAATAAAATTGAAGTGTCTGTCTGTAATTTCGAAATAACTACCTCATATTAAGCTCATATGGCTATTTGAATTGTACCATAACCGAATCACACGTTTTTAAAATTTTTGTCTGTCTGTCTGTCTGTTTGAACGGGCTAATCTTCGGAACGGCTGAACCGATTTTGACGGGACTTTCACATACAAGTAGATAATTAACCAAGTAGACATTTTGTTCTGGAAAATCAAAAGTCCCCATGGGATTTTTAAGAACCTAAATCCACACGGGCGAAGCCGTGGACATCATCTAGTCTCTAATAAATGATTTTCTCTTAACTAGGAAAAGCTAAGTAACAAGTAAGTGCGAATGACCTAACAAAATATAGGTAGGTAGGTACCTACCTAGTTACTTACATTATATTTTACTGTCTTATAGATAGGTACATTGAGTGGCTATAGATTAGAGATATAGATATTTCACATTTTATACTTAATAGGTAGGTCTAGCTACCTATATCAATTACAATTACATGCACTCAAATTAGTAGATAACTAAGCTACGGTTGGAAGATTGTAACATAAGGTTAATATTGATAAGCCATCGGATAAGTAGATCGCAAAACGCATCGAGTAAAAGAGTATCTACCTACCTAGGAGTTAAGGACCTACCTTATTATCATGACTACCGGTCCGCCCCGGCTTCGCCCGTGGTGCAAATATATATAGCCTATACAGTGGCGTAGCGTACCTTGGCGGGGCCCCGTATAAAAATTTGTTTGGGGGCCCTTATGAAGGGTAAAAATTTCTCACAAAAGAAAAAAAAAATGTTTGCATAAAATTAAAAGCAATATTTATTCATCATAATAATTATTTATCTGTTACTTTTTCTAAAATTTTTACAAACAATTCAAATTAAATATATACTCTCCTTGCCTTTTTTCGGCAAACTGATTAATTAAATCATTTATAGCTGATGATGACTTTAGTTTTTCTACAAATTCTGCCTCTATGATTTTTTGATTTTGATTTTTTGATAAGATTTTAAACAACATTTTTTGACTTTTGTCATTTCTGAAATAAACAAGAAGTTTTTGTTAATTTTTGCTTACGCACGTCGGGGGCCCCCGTGGCTTGGGGGCCCCGTATAATTGATACGGCAGATACGGCGGTAGCTACGCCCCTGAGCCTATAGCACTCAAGGATCACGTAGGTACATATCCAACGGTGAAAGAATTTTTGAAATTGGTCCTGTAGTTCCTGAGATTAGCGCGTTCAAACAAACAAACTCTTCCGCTTTATTATTATTATATTATAGTAGATAGTAGATATAGATTAAACATTTTAATACCGTAGGTATGTATCTATTGGGGAAGGTCAAGTTTGCACTGTCGCTGTGTCGCGCGGGAGTTGCGAATTGCGGCGAGCAGCGAGTTTAATTTATTTCACTAGTGACTAGATAATGCCCACGGCTTCGCCCGTGTGGATTTACGTTTTTAAAAATCCCGTGGGAACTTCTGATTTTCCAGAACAAAAGTAGCTTATCTGTATTCTGTATTAACCCGTCCCCAAAACGGAAAAATCCAGTGGGATCCCCACAATTTCGGAATGCAATTCCTTACAGCATCAGGGTTGAGGAGTTGGATATGTACCTACTCGAGTTCATTCAACGAAAAAGTCTTTAATTGGTACCCCCAATATCAATTTAAATAACCGAAAGTTTCCAAATCCCATTAGTTTTGGGGATCGAGCTGATCCTTACAGCATCAGGATTGAGGAGTTGGAATCCAAATTTTTTATCAAACAGGGTCACAATGTTTCTCTATCGATTAAAAAAAAATTACGCAAATCGGTTCAGAAATCTCGGAGATATCGGTGTACATAGGTAGAAAAACACAACGCCTCCTTTTTTGAAAGTCGGTTAAAAAAAGTAGCTTATGTTACTCCCTGGTTAATTCTCTACTTGTATGTGAAAGTCCCCTCAAAATCGGTTCAGCCGTTCCGAAGATTAGCCCGTTCAAACAGACAGAAAGACAAAAATTTTAAAAACGTATGATTCGGTTATGGTACAGTTCAAATAACCGTATGAGCTTAATATGAGGTAGTTATTTCGAAATTACAGACAGACACTTCAATTTTATTTATTAGTAAGTATAGAGTATAGGTAAGCCACAGCCAATCGCCCTACCGTTCGAGACACTAGAATAGTTACTTAAACGTAGTCATCCTGTTTGGTCTAATATCTCTGACGAAAGGCTAAGGCCGGATACAGGCTTATAACTGTTATATAAACACCTCCGACCTGCCTGACGAGATGTTGAGCGTTATGTTCTTATGACTGTAAATAAAAAATTATAATAACCCCCCGACCTTTGGGAAAGACTGGTGGGAACCAGGGCCGGATTAACCTTATCGCGGCCCCTAGGCAATGCAATTTTCGGGCAAAAACATTTGTATAATATACTTCCTCCATTGAGAATTTTCTCAAAAAAAAAATAATTGTTAGATGAAGCTTTTTTTTCTTGTTGCGTGGCCTGCATCGACTAGGCGCTCACGGCACCCAGTGGGCCCCTAGTCGGTGCGGGGCCCCTAGGCAGTTGCCTAATCCGCCTTATGGATAATCCGGCCCTGGTGGGAACCACCCTCCTGCTCCAAATGTCAGAACCTTGATCACTATGCCGAGTATGTACCATCATTACCTACTATATGTAGTCGAGTCACATGACGATTCGAAAGCATATTGTAAAAGTTTATTTAAATAAAGATATATTCTATTATTAGATATTATACTAGAGACCCATCCCAGATTCGATCGGGTAGTAATTAATCGCTACTATGCCGCACCATACATTGTTTTGTTATAATACTTATCTCAAAGGGATTAGGCAGCGTTTTCGATGAAAGCTCCCAGGCGGCTTGACTTATTCCGATATTTTCAACAATAATTATCCTCATATTTCAAACAATTTATACAAAATCTTAACTTAAGTATATAAAATTATGCACGTAAACTTTCCTCATGAATCACTCTATTCTAATGGTGAAAATTGCATGAAAATCCGTTCCGTAGTTTTTGAATTTATCGCAAACATACAGACAGACAGATGCGACGGGGGGGACTTTGTTTTATAATATCTAGTGAAGATCTATTCTATCATGTATTATATAAAAAAGGGGTCTCGGTATTGAGGAACGCAATTCACAGATAGAGTTTGTCCCTGGTGAAGGAAATAGGTACCTAGGTACCTACCTACTTATTCCACGATAGTACATACGTGGCGTCTCGTCTAGACTCTAGCGGATGGCGTGTTCTAAGTCTGCTTCCGTCCTATAGTCTAGCAAGGTCTTCTATTTTGAGAAACGAATTTTTTAGATTGGTCACGGTATATAAAAAGGCAGCAACACAAATCTTTCACACAAGTTCAAGGTCGCTCAACTTCTAGTGCATGACCAGTAAATATCTAGTGTATATACCTAACTACTAATTTATTAATTACTAGAGAATACCCGCGGCTTCGCCCGCGAGAATTTTGGTTTTTCACAAATCCCGAGGGAGTCGTGGATTTCCGGTTCCCATTCCCGCTCCCTTTTCTAACCTTTACACCTACTTTCAAGGAAGTTTGCTATAGTAATCTACCTATAGTTGTAGCTAGAGATTTCGGTTTTTTTCAAAATCCCGTGGGAACTGTAGATTTTTCCGGGATAAAAAGTAGCCTATGTTTTAAGTCAGGGTATAATCTATCTCCTTTCAAAATTTCAGCCAAATCGGTTTAGTAATTGCGGCGTGATTGAGTAACAAACATCCAAACATCCAAACATCCAAACATCTAAACATCCAAACATCCACACTTTCACATTTATGATATTAGTAGGATAGTAGGAGGATTAGTAGGATAGTAGGATTAGTAGGATTGGTATTGTGATTATGTGTGATAGCTTCTGCCCGCAGCTTCGCTCGCGTAAATTTCGGTTTTGAACAAATCCCGAGGGAATCGTTGATTCCCGGTTCCCGTTCCCGATCCCTTTTCCAACCTTTATACTTTCTATCAAGGAAGTTCGCTATAATAATCTACCTATAGTTGTAGATATAGACTTCGGGTTTTTCAAAATCCCATGGGAACTGTGCATTTTTTCCAGGATAAAAAGTAGCCTATGTGTTGCCAATGCATGCAACACAGCAAACTATTGCAATAATGTGTTATGTGAACGTGATTTACCTAAGAACAGTCAGCGCCCTCTATGGCGTTTTTGGAAGATTATATCTATTTTAGTCCCACAGGAATACTTTTCCGGGATAAAAAGTAGCCTATGTTTTAAGTCAGGGCATAAGCTATCTCCATTCAAAATTTCAGCCAAATCGGTTCAGTAGTTGCGGCGTGATTGAGTAACAAACATCCAAACATCCAAACATACAAACATACAAACATCTAAACATCCAAACATCCACACTTTCACATTTATAATATTAGTAGGATTACTAGCTGTAGCTCGCGACTTTGTCCCCGTGGATTTCAATTTTAGGAACATCCTGTGTGAAGTGTGAACGTTTTGATTTTCCGGGATAAAAACTATCCTATGTCTGTCTCTAGGATGAAAGCTATCTCTGTGTCAGATGTCAAGCGAGTCGCTGACAGCCGCTGGATACAAGCGGCTGAAGATCGTGTTCTGTGGCGATCTTTGCAAAAGACCTGTCATTATCCAGATGTCGATCTATCGATTCAGACGACGACTATAAGTATACTTACAGTCCGATAGTTTTTTCTAGAAAGTTTTTAATGTCACTGGAAAAAGTACAAACATATTCATCAGGGGCGCCATAAAACGGCATGGAGAATGCTACTTATAAAGAAATGAAAGATTGCATATTTTAGGTTTTTTTTTTGCTAATAGACACCACACCAAGCCGGGAATGCGAAATAGCGATAACGCTTAAAGTAGAGTCGCAAACTCGAGCAAAAAAAAGAGCTAAATCCAAGGCACAAACTGTGGCACAAAGCACGACAAATAGGGTTCGAAATGGGTTCGAATGATTAAACATCTCTGTCACGACGAGGACGCCGCGCCGACGTCTCGCGTCTGCTCCGTTATGCATAGTTCAACCACTGCAACCGTGAGTGGAGAGCATTGCGACCCGCTCGAGTGGCTTTCTCTACTTTTACATTAATAAGGGTTGCAAAGACGTTGTTTTTGCAATCCTCCAACATGCACTTCAACGTTTTATTTTTGAAATTCTTTGAAAACTCGACTTGTATGTCGCTGGCTATGTTTTGAATACAACTGCCTCGGTGGACTAGCGGTTGGCGTGGTCACGAGGTTCTAGGTTCGATTCCCGGGTCGGTCCGAGAATTATGAAGTATCAAGAAATTCTCAGCTTGGAGTTAGAAGTTAGCGATTTTAGATTACACCCCCGTGCCTCGGAGAGCACATAAAGCTCGATCCTGCGCCTGAACTCTCCGGTCGTGTCGTGTCGCATGGACGTCCCATCGGACTATGAGAGTGAAGGAATAGAGACTTCACTCGTGTTTGCGCACACACCTTGTGCTCTATAACAATATATATATTTTTTTCCTTTTAAGCTTATCCATAATATATTTCTAGTTAGATAGGTAGGTAGTAGGTACTAGGTAGGTACACCTACTTTCATAATAAATGTCTGGTCAGGAAATTTCAAAGGCATAAAATATAAAAACACGACACAAATATAGTGTTTAGTCTTGAAATGTGAAGACGGATTTTACAGTCGTCATCATTATTTACAGTAAAGTTATAATCCGGTCAATTTAGGCTTCCAAGGTTACAATAATTTACACCTGGCTGAAAATCCAAATGAAAAAGTGTAACTTACACATAACTTATACATATAAGTTACACACTTACACACATAAAAGATTGGAAATATCAGAATTTCGGGTAAAAAGAAACCCAGTCCCTCATATTTATTTCGATACTTAACTTTTTGAATCGTTATAATATCTCAAAAACAGTGGCTCTTAAGAAAAAAGTATTCAGACATTTTTTATAGGTAATTATCTGATCTACAATTTTGTCTGAGCTAATTTTATGATAAAACTTACCGTTTTGCTGAAAATCGTGAAAAACCCGTTTTTGTGACCTTTAACCCCGAGTAATTTTTTTTCCAGGTGTCGGATGGATGAGGACTTTTCACACTTCATTTATAAATTATAATAGTGTTTCGAACAATCCTATCAATTTTGAGCCAAGTGTGAATAAACTGTGCGTGACCAGGAGTAAATTTTTTTCCAGGTGTCGGATCGATGAGGACTTTCACATTTCATTAATAATAGTGTTTTGAAAAATCCTACCAATTTTCAGCCAGGTATGAATTATTGTAACGTCACCCCTATTTTTTGGTCTAATTTGACCGGACTATTATATGTATTTTATAGTAGACCGTTTACCCTATAAAAATAATAATTGAATACTGTCTGTTCATTAGTAGGTAGGTACCTGACAAAACGGCTGGATAGAATCGGCTATTTTTGTAATGTTTGAAAAAAGGTGTTTAGGGAAAGAAAAGGTCGAAATCTTGCCCAGCAAATCGGGAAATTCAGGAAAAATGCTTTCAGTGCTTTTTTCTATGGTGTTTTTGTATGAACTCAAGACCTTACAAAATCAAAGAGTTCCCACGTATAATTTTACAAAACCGTGCCTAAATGCAGGCGTATTATAATTAATTATTTATTATATTGTTATATCTACTTTTCAGGGTTCCGAGTAGAGTGAAGTCTAATCTCAGGAACTACTGGACCGATTTCAAAAATTCTTTTATTTTTGGATATGTACGTGATCCTTGAGTGCTATAGGCTATATATGTACCTACCACGGGCGAAGCCGGGGCGGACCGCTAGTTTCATAAATAAAGAAGCAAAGGAGAATGATCATCCCTGACCCAAACATTTACACAAAATGTAATTTACTAAAAATTATCTTACGAATATATGACAATTTGAAAATTAATAATTATTAATGCTAAAGCTGCTTTTAAAAAAATGCAATAAAAAAGGAATTCAACCGTCTCTTCCTGTTCTCTGGCATGTCTGGTGGCCATTTGCATTACTTTCTACGCATACATGCCCAAACAAAAAGTTTTGTTACTAAAAAATCATGTCACTTGAAATAAAACAGATATTTATTTTTAATACATTATTTTATTTGTTACTTGTTGTAAATCGTACAATATGATTAAAGTAAATAAGTAATAATTAATAATATTATTTTGTTATAATATTGTTTTAACTTCATTGCGTTTTGTGCAATGGAATGGAATAGAACTACAACCTTCTTGATTTTGTGTAAAGAAACTTATTATATTTCAAGATGCCAATGTGACATGTCATTGTTTTAGTTGTATGTGACGCTAGTGACGTCTACTCTGTTTACATTTTGAATGTTTATTATAGCGCAGCGGAGACCAATATTAATTCTATGGTTTATTGTTTATCCTTACCAACGACTTTTGCTATACTATACGGATTCGATCTCGCCTACTCGCCGACTTTACGCTACTTTCTACGGATTCTGATTTTTGCTCGTGATTTGGATAACAATGTTGAGGTGTATTCATTGTCACTTGAATGTAAACATGATGCCTTTGATTTATGATGCTAAGACATGATGGGTCTTCGTTAGATTCTACATTGCAAACTACTCTCAACATGGACATCGTTGCAACAGGTATGTTAAGTATAGTGCGCGGAACAAATAATTCAAATCGGCAGGAACGATACACGGCTTTCCTTACTAGTTTAACAATCATAAACTACACATAACCTAGAATCATTTTCGAACTTAAACTTAGATTTATTCAAAAACGGCAGGACCTAGAGGTATTAAAATGGTATGTTTGGTTATCAGGAATAAACCTGCAATAAATGCTGCATACAACACGCTTGTAAACGACTGGGTTACACGCCCATAGATTTTTGGGCATTCTCCTTTAGAGCATTGCTGTGGTACGGGGTCTATCAAAAAAACTAAATTAAGCAGTAAGGAATTTGGAATTTCCTTATATCATATTATTATACTTCATAAATCCACTGAAAATATCGATTCATAACGTAGTTTGTAAACTGTAATTAAATAAAAGAATATTTTTAGTTGGTCCAGCCTGTTTATGGAACCCTAATAGCGCGAGGCCCGACTCGCACTTGGCAGATATTTATGATATAATGTTATAAATGCGAAACTGATTCGGTCCGTCCGTGTCTAACCTCTTTACGGCGTTGACGAAATTTGGCACAAAGATAAAGCTAGCACTCCGGAATTTATCTCGGAAAATGGGTATCTAGTGCCATCGCCCATCACCCATGGAAACCGATAAAACAAAGACTAATACTATTTTTGGATATAAATCGTGGGGATCCCACGGAATTTTTCCGTTTTGGGGACGGGTTCCTACAGATAGGCTACTTTTTGTTCCGGAAAATCAAAAGTTCCCACGGGATTTTAAAAAACCTAAATCCACACGGGCGAAGCCGTGGGCATCATCTAGTATATAATATATACCTACCTACGTATAACAGTGGAAGCTAAACAAGGTCGAAGACTCGAGGCGCACACCACTCGTTACTCGCTAATAAATTAATAATTTATTCAAAACAAATAATACGCTAAAATGACGTCTATTCTCCTGTATAAAGCAATGTAAGTTAAAGTTACACAAAACTTTAACATAATAATACTAATACAAGCAAGTTATTAAGTAGGTACCTATGCTGAAAGTACATAAGGATTGACCGAAAAAAATGTTCTTTAAAGAAATGGACAAGCCGTTTTCTAGTGGGCACTCATGTTCAAAGGTTATATTATTATGAACTAGCGGACCCGGCAGACGTCGTCCTGCCCGCTATTAGCGCCACCTACCGGGTCTCATTTTTCTACTTATAAACCTTCCTCTTGAATCACTCTATCTATTAAAAAAAACCGCATCAAAATCCGTTGCGTAGTTTTAAAGATTTAAGCATACATAGGGACATAGGAATACAGAGAAAGCGACTTTGTTTTATACTATGTAGTGATTTATTGAGGGTGGCAAGATTTGTACTTATTGGAGCCAATTTTCTGAATCCCAAATGACCCTATCTCCATGTTTTAGAGTCGAATGCTATAGTTATAAGTGGATGTCTGTGTGTAATGTGTATGTGTATACCGGAATTATTTTTCGCCTAAATTAACTAGCGAACGAAACATGATATTGACATAGGACAAATTAGTTCATTCGACGCTTAATTACTTAACTGAAAATTGAATAGATTTTCAGCAAAATCGGTCCAATCATTTTTTTTCCCACTGGGAAGTTAGTCGTGTGGACCTCGAGGGTCACACCCAGACCACTTAGATTATGACGTATTCCGTAGTGACACATAATTTTGTCGTCAGTGTACCTAGTACCTATAGGTGGTAGGGGAGCCGATGATACTAAATGTGGATTTACTCGAGAGCGTCGCGTCGTCGGGACCGATTAGATTTTGTAGATTAGTTGATAGGAAGGTTAAGTCGTTTACAAGTCGGCAAAACTCAAACAGCCATTTTTAGGTTTCCGTAGTAAACAAGGAACCCTTATAGTTTCGCCATGTCCGTCCGTCTGTCCGTCTGTCCGTCTGTCCGTCTGTCCGTCTGTCCGTCTGTCCGTCTGTCCGTCCTCGGTTAATCTCAGAGACTATTAGTGCTAGAAATCCGTAATTTGGCATGAGTATAAATAATAATCACGCCGACAAAGTGGTGAAATAAAATTTTGATAAATATTTTTTTTTAGGGTAGCTCCCCTACATGTAAAGTGGGGATGAATATTTTTTTTCTCGTCTACCCCATAGTGTGGGGTATCGTTGAATAGGTCTTTTAAAAATACTGTGGGTGTGGGAACATCAATTTTCGATTTCTAGATCCGTTTGTAAAATATGATGTTTTAAAGTGCAAATTTTTATTAGAGTCAAGTGTCCCCCCCCTCTATCAGCCAAATGGCAGTATATAGGAACTTGAAAAAATTCACAGCATTAGGGTATATAATCAATTTTAAAGGAAAGCTATCACGGCTAAGTAGGGTTCACAGGTTAAGGAGTTATATCTGTTTTTCGAGGATTGTGACTACGGAACCCTACACTGCGCGTGGCCCGCCACGCACTTGGCCGGTTTTTTTTATTTTTGTCCATTAAAAATGTCACTGCCACGAGCCTCAGTTGCTTAAAATCTAAAATACATTTTCGGATGGCTTGTTCCCAGGTTAATATACTGCATTCATAACATTGTATACTGTATAGTAAAATACCTATTATCAAGAATTTCAGTGCTTTCTGAACTGTGTTTTTGAATGGCAACAACTATATTATATAGGCAGTTAGTATTATACTGACTGCGATAAGACTACTTTTTATGAACATAACGGTTAGCAATAATCTGAATACTTTTCTGTTCAAAATACTAGTTTTAAAATAAGTTTACAATAGAATTTTCATAAATTATATATCAAAGTACGGAGGTCGGAGGATTGTGAATTTTAGCAAAACGTGAGAAGCAAGGATAGTCACTGTCGTGTACTGATAAAAGTATGACACTAATGCAAACTTACTACGAAATTAGCAAAAATCAAATTACGCATAAACAGTTTAAGAAATTTCCAGCAATATAAACAATTCATTCCAAATCTCCATATTATATGCCATATAATTAGTATTATTACAGTTTGATGGTTAAACAGGATGAAGATGGAAAATTTAATAAGTTAGGTCTCAACACACGTTACTTCATATCACTGAATGTATACTGTGATGTATACCATGATAGCACCGATTCTTCTGTTTACTTTGCTTTCATTCTGAGAGATTCCCATAGTGCTTTGCCTGAACATCAGAACTGATAAGAGCGTCTGATCTATCGCGTCTCAGAGCTAAACGATCATTGTAAGAGCTCTTCATCGGGGATGTGCTCTCAATGTCGACGACATCTGTTTGTTCGGCAATTACGTCACTACTTTGCAGAAATTTTTGAGTCGCCTGGATGAGTCGTGCCGAAGCTTTGAGCTGACTATGAGTGCATCAAAAGCATTAAGTCCTGAAATAATCCATGGAACTGCGTCAGATCCAGCACGTATTAGTCGTCTTAGTGAGGCTCGTGAAGAAGTCTTGGATGTATTATTCCTGAGGATAATCGCCTGGAAACAGAATTCGCTTCACGGATTGCAAAAGCGGCTACATCCTTTGGTATGCTACACAGAAGTGCTTGAGAGTCTCAAGTCTCAAGTTGAGACTCACATGATCTTCGGCTCCACACAAAAATCGTTTTATATCAATTTCTACCCATATTGCTTTTATTTGCCACTGAAACATGGTGTCTCTATAAAGGAGGTATAAAGCGGCTAAACACCTTTCACAAAGGTATGTACGCTAATATGCAACTCAGAAATACTGCGGGAGCAAGACTCATAGGGACAAAGACCATGCTTATGAAATAGCTGAGGCGGTGCTGAAATATCGCGTGAAGTCATTCATGAGTCTTAAAGTAATTTTCATAATTTTCATTAGGTACCTAGGTACTACCTACACATTAATGTCTTCGTCGAGGTGCTCTTATATAAAAATTGCCAGCAAATCCATAGCTATAAGTTGATAGGCAATTACCTAAGTATTCAAAATTCATGAATTCCTGCGTTTTATAAAGTCAACTTTATCGGCGAGATGGATTGGAAAGTCGTTTTATGTCGACCAGAAGAATCTGAGCCTTTGTTACTGTAGAACATAATAGATTAGGCACGACTTAAAGTCGTTCTTTGACGTCTCTAGAACAGTTATTCTTGTCGGTTCAAAGAGTTTAACTATTAATATTGTTGATAGTTCGAAAAAGAAACAGTTATTGTCGGCTGTTTGTACATTTAAGCAATGGGATGTTTTTATTTTCGTTGGTAGATACCTAATACATAAAGATATTAGAAAGATGACTAATTTTAGTTAATACTAGATGATGCCCACGGCTTTGCCCGTGTGTATTTAGGTTTGTAAAAATCTCGTGGAAACAGTAGCCTATCTGTAGTAAGTAGTAACCCGTCCACAAAACGGAAAAATTCCGTGGGATCCTTACGATTTCGGAATGCAATTCCTTACAGCATCAGGGTTGAGGAGTTGGACATGTACCTACTCGAGGTCATTTAACAATAAAGTCTTTAATTGGTATCCCCAATATCAATTTAAATAACCGACAGTGCCTAAATCCCATTAGTTTTGGGGATCAGATCCCCTACAGCATCAGGATTGAGGAGTTGGAATCCAAATTTTTTGTAGGACAGTGTCGCAATGTTTCTCTATCGATTAAAAAAAAAATTACGCAAATCGGTTCAGAAATCTCGGAGATATCGGTGTACATAGGTAGAAAAACACAACTCCTCCTTTTTTGAAAGTCGGTTAAAAAAGTAGCCTATGTTACTCCCTGGTTAATTCTCTACTTGTATGTGAAAGTCCCGTCAAAATCGGTTCAGCCGTTCCAAAGATTAGCCCGTTCAAACAGACAGACAGACAGACAGACAGACAGACAGACAGACAGACAGACAAAAATTTTAAAAACGTGTGATTCGGTTATAGTATCGTTCAAATAACCATATGAGCTTAATATGAGGTAGTTATTTCGATATTACAGACAGACACTTCAATTTTATTTATTAGTATAGATTGCATTTTTTATAATTTAAGTAGTAGGTAGGTATGTAATGTAGGTAATGTATTGCATACTTTTTATAATACTTATATTATGTAGTACCGCTATATCATTCAGTAGGTAGATAGGTCAATAGAATAATTTAATTGAGTTGTGTATAGAGTTGAGCGATGTCCTAATATAATTTACTGTGTAAGGAAATACAAATCGAATGAGAATTGTATGCAATGACGTTTCTGCGGTGTTGCTTTGACACAGTGATCACGGCAGTGGTATAATTAGATCGTGCTAGAAATGCAGCACTCCGCGTCCTTGCGGATGATGTCACACGTGTATTCCACAGCAAACAAAGATCGTGTGTCCGACAATAGGGAGCCCTGCCCACGTCATCTGGGTGCGCCAATTCAACCCACCTCTTTATAGGCACATTATATCGTGATGAGCCCCGATGACCAATATCAAGGCCGAGTTCTTATATTTAGTTAGTAGTCATAGGGCGTTAGACTGCGTGGTAACTGACTGATTCCACTAGCTGATGCCCGCGTTTTCATGTATTCAGGCTTTTAAAAATACCGTGGAAACACTTTGTTTTCCTGGGATAACAAGTAGGTAGTCAGTCCCTAGGTCCTTAATTAGGTAGACCAAAAAATCACTTCAATCTGTAGCTCTATTGCGGTATGATTAAGGACAAATGCGTGAAAAATAGCATGATATCATGCTAAAAATGTTCCCGTATAAAAGAAGCCTCCCTCCACCATACCCAAGCAAAAATCAAATCAATCCGTAACTCTGTTGCGGCGTGATTGAAGGAAAAATGCGTCAAAATTCAAAAATAGCATGCTAGGGGTCGTAGCGCAGCGGAGACCCATATTAATTCTATGATGCTAAGTAAGTATCTGTTTGTTTCTCCGGGATAGAAAGTAGCCCGTGATCGTCAGGTTCCTCAACCATAAAAAATCACTTGCTCTATTGCGGTGTGATTGAGGAACGAACCAACGAACAAACACCTTTATACTTAAAGGTGCGTCCAGACTTGAACATTTCACCGAACCGAACAGCGAACATTTCGGCGAACTTGTTACGCTCAATGTGGACGGCGCGCTTGGAGCGCTTGAGATGGGTTACTGCGTAACAGTTCGGCGAAAGTTTCGCCAAACTGTTACGCAGTAACCCATCTCAAGCGCTCCAAGCGCGCCGTCCACATTGAGCGTAACAAGTTCGCCGAAATGTTCGCTGTTCGGTTCGGTGAAATGTTCAAGTCTGGACGCACCTTTATATTGCTAGCGGTCCGCCCCGGCTTCGCCCGTGGTATTCCGTGTGGATCACGTACATATCCAACGGTGAAATAATTTTTGAAATCGGTCCAGTAGTTTCCGAGATTAGCGCGTTCAAACAAACAAACTCTTCCGCTTTATTATATTACTAGCGGACCCGGCAGACGTTGTCCTGCCCGCTATTAGCGCCACCTACCGGGTCCAATTTTTCTACTTATAAACCTTCCTCTTGAATCACTCTATCTATTAAAAAAACCGCATCAAAATCCGTTGCGTAGTTTTAAAGATTTAAGCATACATAGGGACTTGGGGATATAGGGACAGAAAAAGCGACTTTGTTTTATACTATGTAGTGAAGTAGAGATTAGTAGGGATCTTTTATGTAGAATAATATATGTATAAGTACACGTGTTATATATACATATAAATAAAGTAGAATAAGTTTTTGTATATAAAAATAAGCAGGTCGTTTTCGTGTTATATATTTGGCACAACAACAACGTAGGCAGGTAATAACGAACGAGGTAGAATCACTGAACATGGCAGCGGAAGTGACCTTTCAAATTGGGGCAATCTCGGTCCAATTGGATTCAAATGCATCGTAAAGGTGCGTCCAGACTTGAACATTTCACCGAACCGAACAGCGAACATTTCGGCGAACTTGTTACGCTCAATGTGGACGGCGCGCTTGGAGCGCTTGAGATGGGTTACTGAGCGAAACTTTCGCCGAACTGTTACGCAGTAACCCATCTCAAGCGCTCCAAGCGCGCCGTCCACATTGAGCGTAACAAGTTCGCCGAAATGTTCGCTGTTCGGTTCGGTGAAATGTTCAAGTCTGGACGCACCTTTAAATATTTAAAAAAACTGTGCTAAGAAGGGTTTCGCAATCAAAATGCGAAATGTTTCGAACTAATCAAATACCTAAAAAAATATCAAGCTATACATAATTATGTAAGTATACGTAATATCTACGTATACCTAGCTAGGTATCTAGGTCACAGCGCAGCGTTGCGACTTTGATAATATTACATCCGCAAGGAAATTGGTGGACTTGAACTTTTGGAACCGCCGAGGATCTGTTAATCTGCACAGGTGCTGTTGCATTGCTGCATCCACAATGCTGATGCATCACCTTTTACGCAATGTTGATTGAACCGACAAGAATTTCAATTTATTTAGATAATTGATATTTCAATAGACCTACCTATGTCATATTATATTTGTCTTTTTTAACTATTTTTTTAGCTATTTCTGGAATGGAAGAAGCATAGAACCATATTAGGGCCCCGACACGATCAATGACAAATACTCAATGTTTACTTCAACGACGCTCTGTTCGCACGATTCGCGAACAAAACGTAGGTACAAACGAATCACGAAATTTTAAAAATCATAAAATCGCGAATGTTTTTATTTTCTACGAGGAAACTACGGACTACCTACTGCAATTTGGTTTATGTGAATCAAAAATAACATTGACCTTGTACACATTAAAATGGAATGCGAATGCCGTGTAGGTACCTACCTACTACTTACTTATGCGTGCAAACTACTTGTAAACAAATGACATCACGCAAACGATGCTGATTTTTTTTCACACAATTTGCTACGAATTTAACGATCCAACTTTATAAAGTTACCACCGACCAACATTGGTAACATGAGGCGAAGTGGTAAGGCACAGCAGCCCCGGATCTTCAATTTTTTCGAGGCGGGGCAAAAACTGAAAAATGCCGCCCCCACCAATATTTTCGGTATACACCAGTATCGGTCACCAGTATAAACTACCCATTTTACACGCTTTATTTTTTAAATATTTTCTATAGTTACGTTTTGAAAGTGGACTAAAATTGTTTTTTTTTTTCTAAAAAAGTGAAATTTTAAGATTTGGACAATTTTCGACCGCGATGTTGGGGATATTACTCATTTTACGGGTAGAAATTATAAATTATAGCCAAATTTAAATAAATTGAAATATTTTGAATTTTCAGGATTTGTAAATAAACTATATGGCCTAAAAATGTCGTTTTATGTTTAAATTAAAGTTAATTATATTTACTACAACATCTTTTCATATAACTTTACCTGTAAAATGAGTATTTTCCCCAACATCGGAGTTTAAAATTGACCAAACCTTAAAATTTAACTTTTTTGGAAATAATTGTCAAGTTTTGAAGAGCTGTATCTCAGTAAATATTGAATTTTCAGAGCTGGTTCTAGTTTTAAATTGTAGCAATTTTAGTTTACTTTAAAAAAGTATTGAAACATTTTTTTGAAAACGCATAGTTTAGGACTTATATTGAAAAATCCAAAAGTTACATAAGTTTCGCGGTTTTTCGAGTGCTGCAAAGTTAGCACAGGTCTTTCGAAGCTGCAACATTAGATTAATACTACCTACTGCTAGTAGTCCTAACATCATATTAAAATTCAGAACTTGCCGTTTGATTGCGATTTTAATGTAAGATTTGACTGGCGTAGTAGATTCGGCGTGATTCATGGCCAAGATTATAGACAGACAGACAAAAACGAAAAATTACAGTTTTAGGTTCAGTATCGATTATACAGTGCCATCCAAAAGAATTTTCAAAATATTTACAATGTAATACAAAATTGGACTTGTAACATTTGAAATATGTACCAATTTACAGTGGTGAATTAGATGTCGACAGCCAGTGGCGTAGCGTACCTTGGCGGGGCCCCGTATAAAAATTTGTTTGGGGCCCTTATGAAGGGTAAGGATTTCTCGCAAAAAAAAAAATGTTTGCATAAACTTAAAAGCAATATTTATTCATCATAATTATTTATCTGTCACTTTTTCTAAAAATTTTTTGACTTGGACTTTGAAATGGACAACATTTTTTGACTTTTGTCATTTCTGAAATAAACAAAAACTTGGGAAGTTTTTGTTAATTTTTGCTTACGCACATCGGGGGCCCCCGTGGCATGGGGGCCCCGTATAATTGATACGGCATATACGGCGGTAGCTACGCCCCTGTCGACAGCGCTCTAGGCAGCACCTCATCGGCGCCCCTGATTGGCTGAACTAGCAGCTAGTACTGATTTTTTAATATGTTGTTAGGACCAATAAAAGTCGTGTAGATATAGGTAGGTATTAATCCAAGTTTGCAGCTTCGAAAGACCTGCAGTGCTAACTTTGCAGCACCTGCTTACTTAATTTTGGCGCCCCTTGTAATCTCGCGCCCCTAGGCACGTGCCTAGGCTAGTTTGCCTTAAGGATAATCCGCCATAATTTACCTATTGATTATTTTACTACTGCGCGTTCAATCATCGCAAAATTTCGATAATGCTGTACTCAGCATTTTGAATTTGCCGCCCTCTGATTCTGCCGCCCGGGGCACGGGCCCCGGCCTGCCCCCCCCTAGATCCGGGCCTGAGGCACAGTGTTTTATTAACCATCTTCAAGATCCTTGGCCCCTGCCTGCGATATCATCTGATGATAAGTGACTATGTAGTCTAAGAGGAAGCGGGTTAGCCTGGAAGAGATACAGCACATTATTAAACCCATACCCCTGGTTGGTTTCTACGCGGCATCGTAACGGAACGCTAAATCGCGTCTCTAGCCCATGTAGCGCTCGTGTGCAATCATTACCCTAGCGCTAGCCTAGCGCCCTCTAGTTTATTGAAAGTGCCGAGGCCGGCGCCCCCTAACACCGCTGCGCCCGTGTGCACCGTACACCCTGCACCATAAGTAAAGCCGCCTCTGTGGTAATTAGCCAAGACTGAAGCCTCAGTCCCACCAGACCAGACCGGAGAGAATTTAGAACTTATAAACTTTCAAATGAACCAAACGCCGGACGTCCCACTTGTATGAACTCAGCGCTCAACACTTCGCCAGGGAGGTCTTCAGGTGTTTTGTTTTTATTATAAGTACCATGGCACTAGATACCTGCCCTGGCTTCGCACGGGTTGTAGAGCATATTATTATGCGCCTGATGTTTTTTTTCTGTCTTAAGGTTGCATACTCCACCATGCCTACATTGTTTTGTTATTATCTCAAATAAATTAGGCAGCGTTATCGATGAAGCTCACAGGCGGCTTGACTTTTCCGACATTTTCAACAATTATTGTCGTCGTATTTCAATCAATGTACACAAAAATCTTTAAACCTTCCTTATGAATCACCCTGTCTATTGGTGAAAACCGCGTGTAAATCCGTAAAGGAGTTTTTGAGTTTATCGCGAACAGACAGATGGACGCGGCGGGGGACTTTGTTTAACAATAATATGTAGTGATAGTGATAGTGACTCTCAATCGTATCTCTCAGAGTAGTTAAAAGCAGTACAACGGCTTGACAAATCAATATCCGACGTGTAAGAGCTAATAAGATTGCATTTGGAAGCTTTAAAATGATTGTTTCGACTAATTGCGGATTACACAAGTCAATTAGCGCAGAAGACGAAGTCATTCAAGTACGTTTTAATATCCACAGTAAAACAATAAACGTTAGAAGTGTAGATTTAAATGTTTGTAGGGTAAACAACCCAGCAATCGGCCTATTAATGCGGATCGAAAACTTTTTACATACTGCTATAGTTTAAATGTTTATTAATTTGGATCATTTATAAATTGAAGTGAATAATATACTTATTACGTAAAAGGTGTAACTAATTTTAAAATATATGTAGGTAATTATTAAAACTTTTTATTGAAATACCTATTGTAGTTTTAACTTTCTTAAGCATACAATGTCATGTCAGCATAAGATTGCTTTATATAATACCTGTACCTACTTAATTTTCGTGCAAAAAATTGATTCAAAACTAAAATAAGTTCAGTAGCTGTTGCGTTAATAAAAAGCTTGTAAAAAGTTAATTCGAAATATTAAATTATGTTACAATACTTATTACAATAAAATTGAAAACTTTGGACCCAGAATAGATTTCCGGAAAAAATTCCCCGGATAACACCTAGTTTGGATTCAAAATTAGAATAAAGCAAAATAGCAAAAGAAAGTTTAGATAATAATGTAAGGTAAGGGGGAAAAAGTTAAATTTTTGAGAAGAGAAGAGAATAGCAAATATCTGTATTAGGTATAGTATGAACTATGAAGTGAAAGTAGGCTAAGACCGGCTTTAGATTGTTAGGAAAATATAATCGATCTGTTGTTGTTTTGTAATTTATTATTTGTTCAGTACAGAGTACAGACATACATTATTTAATTTTTTTTTAGTTGTGCCTACCTAGTTATGTTTATATAAGGTTTACGGCTAAAAGTTTTCTCATAGCTAAAATTAAACTAATTGGTAGGTAAGTACCTACTCAATTAGGTTCTAACTTTAATACCTACATATTATAAGTAACATACAGTAATACAGAACCATTATCAATGTATGCAACTAAAATAATAGCATAATATTATACATTATTAGTAACCTACATTATATAAAAGTTTTTATTACAAACTTTAATTCCGGCAATCGAACCTTTTTTTTGTTTTATCACATTAAAAACTGGGCATAAAAAGTTTATTAAACTCCGCTACCCGTTTTAAAATAAATTGTTTAATTTTGGAGGTGTCTTAAACTAGAGGGAGGGCGGCGGCATCTCATGACTCATGAGCAAGAGGACCAATCGTGTTTCTTGTTGGATCTAGTAATGCTCTGATTGTCTGTAATATCGCTATCTTTATCATAAACTCTACCCAAATCTAAAGCGTAAAGGTGCGTCCAGACTTGAACATTTCACCGAACCGAACAGCGAACATTTCGGCGAACTTGTTACGCTCAATGTGGACGGCGCGCTTGGAGCGCTTGAGATGGGTTACTGCGTAACAGTTCGGCGAAACTTTCGCCGAACAGTTCGGCGAAAGTTTCGCCGAACTGTTACGCAGTAACCCATCTCAAGCGCTCCAAGCGCGCCGTCCACATTGAGCGTAACAAGTTCGCCGAAATGTTCGCTGTTCGGTTCGGTGAAATGTTCAAGTCTGGACGCACCTTAAGTCACACCGCAGACTGAGCTAATTTAGCTTAGCGTGCTATCGAAGTGAGCTAAAGCGAAAAAGATGAAAGAAGTAGAATACAAAAGGTGGCCTTATCGCTCTATATAATATAGGCAACCATTATTAAATAAGATAATTTATTAAATAACTAGCGGACCCGGCAGACGTCGTCCTGCCCGCTATTAGCGCCACCTACCAGGTCCAATTTTTCTACTTATAAACCTTCCTCTTGAATCACTCTATCTATTAAAAAAAACCGCATCAAAATCCGTTGCGTAGTTTTAAAGATTTAAGCATACATAGGGACATAGGGATATAGGGACAGAGAAAGCGACTTTGTTTTATACTATGTAGTGATAAACCTTTAAATATAGTAGAGTAAAAGATAATCTATAATAATGTTTACATTATAATAATATATTCCCTAGAGTCTTTGTAACAGGGGCGCTTTTTTCACACCTGACGTATGAGGTTTGCATCTCTATTGTGGTCTACGGACTACAACTCAATGGTTGAACTTACGCAAAGTGAATGCAGAGCACTGCATGGACGCGAAGCTTATCGAATCGGAACATTTTCTATCTTTCCCACGTTTGTATAAGAGCGTCGGACTGAAATTGTAACGACGACGTAGCGTCGTCCCGTATCAGATTGCAATCGGAGAGTGTGATTTTACCAACTTACTTCGTTTCTTTCCCTGTGAACTGTTATTTGGTCTAGCTTCATTGACAACTGCTTTGTTGGCCTAGCTGTCAGTATGTTCAACTGGGTTCGATTCCCAGGTCATTGTTAGGTATGGTATTGGGTTTTTCTGTCAAGAAATTCTCAGCGTAGGATCGGGGTTAGCAGTTGACGTTGTTGCACCCCCGTGCCTCGAAGAGCACGTCAAGCCGTCGGTCCCGACTCCCGGTTAATGAAATGAAATGATTTAAGTATTAGCAGGAAACACTGTAAAAATTAATATGTCAAGTAAAATATGATTCGACAACTGCAGATATGCAAATATTAATAAGTAGATCGTTATTAATTTCAAATAATTATTAAAAATACAACTTAAAAGCAATTGAAATATAATATTATAATTTATAATGGATGTAAATATTGCAATTCATTTGGTATAATATTATGGTCTATCGAATTAAATATCAAATGCAATTAAGTATTATTTAAAATATTATTATCATTATCATATGATACAATAGTCGCATTGGAGCAGCGTGGTGGGTCTAAATCCCTATCTCTTGTGCCTGTCCTGTTCCCAGCAGTGGGACATTAAAGGAAAGATTAGTACAATTGCACGGAGGTGCCATAATATTATTATCTATACATTCGAAAATGTTATAACAAAATAAACAATCTCTTTCAAATGGAAAGTCGGTCGGTATTTAATATTTTTATAAACAATCATTGTTTTCTTTTTGTGAATCAATTTTCATGCCACCGCAACCGTATTTAGGACAATAGGACATAGGTAGATATAATATAACTAGGTCAATACAGAAAAAATATTATTAAGTATGTAGGTACAAATCTCTCTCCCTGCTCATTGTTAAGGATCGTAATCTCTTTCCATTCATTACGTAATGGTAGGGATTTTATTGAGATAATGATGCGATGGGTTATAGATATCCTTCCGTACACGACACAACTAAGTCACAAGGTCGATTGGTTCTATTCCCGGCAAGGGCAATTTATAACGTGCGTCAGGTCTACCCTGGCGGAAGACTTCATAATCATAACCCTTCGGGCAAAGAGTGCCGCCAAGTAATTTCGATTTCCGGTACGATATTGCGTAGAAACTGTTAGGGGTTCATACCCCTATAAATATTCTTAACTTTAATATAAGCCATAAACTTCTAGATTAGTAGAAGCACAAATTTTAATTATAAGATCGCTTCATTTCCATAAATTCATGCAAACCTTTTCTACCAACTTGAACAGCTGTGCTATAAAAATGAAGCTATCCTCGCCCGTGCATAGCCGGAAAGCGGCTGAGGGTAGGCTAAGGTCATGGACAAAACTAACGATAAAACGCCAAAGGCATTCCGCGCGAGGGACTTCTCATCGGCATTTCATCTGCGCAGATATTAGATAAATGAGAGTGGGCCGCGTTGCAAAACGCATTTCATTGCAGAAATCCTCCTGTATCATTTCCATACATTTTATAGATATCAACTATCGCACACTATAGAAACAATTCGCAGCGCATCGTAGGTCACCTATCGATTAGGCTCTGCTAACAAATAAAGCCTGCTTTGGGCGCGGTTTTGTAATGCGACGCGATGCAGACGCCGCTGCTATAATTTTATCGAGCCTTTACATTTCAATATGTCACTTTCCAATAAGATTCCGAATGACGAAGAGAAGTTCAGCACGCGGAATCCAGCTGGTGTTTTTCCTTTAGATTAATTGTCTTTGGCCTTATCTTCTGCACTGTCCCCAGGTTATTTTTAGGACTTAGACGTTGTCCGGTTTGTTTGGTCCCCGACTTTAGCAGATTATATCGTAACGTCGATGTCACGTTTTTTAACTTATAAAGTTACACAAGCGCCCACGTGATTTTCGTTTAACAACAACAACTTTGAATCAATTACCTATTTATTATTCCGGAGTCCTGACGGATACCTACTCGTAGTTACTTCAATAGCGTAGCGACCAACCAGTAATTTCTATTGCCGATTGCGTTCTTGGTTCACGATTTTCATGAATACGTGAGCGGGGCTTCCATTCCCCTGTTATCGACCGCCGCATCGCTAGTCTGGCAACAGCACAAACAAAACTGAAACTTAATTGCGATCACCGCCGGCTGGCACTTAGGCTTTTACTCCAACGCACCAGAGGTATATACATGTATATGTGTTTACCCGCCTGCAACCTTACCGGGTGTAGCCTAAATCATAATGATTTAGAATCTCATTCAACCGCCTAGGTAGCATTCGAGGGTTACGTAAAAAAATTCTGAATATTTTCGGCAACATTTTTTTATTTTATTCATCTAGTAGCCGTTGTCCGCGACTTCGTCCGCGGTATCAGGTTTTTCAATAGTCTCACGGGAACACTTTCCCGGGATAAAATAGTAGCCTACCACTCTCCAGGTCCTCAACTAAAAAAATGCAACTGCAAAAAATCACGTCAATCCTGTATTATTAATTTTATTATATTTAACGTATAACTGACGTAATATAAGTAAACCATTTTACCTCCTTTTGAGTGGATTTTAATCAAATTTTTCTTAGCTGCAATGCTATGATGCATAGGTGGGGTACCTAGACATATCCTAACTTCCAAATTTATAATAACAGTAATTAAAACTTCCAGAGATTAGCGCGTTCAAACAAACACACAAACTCTTCCGCTTCATTATATTAGTATAGATTAGTACAGATAAACACACATTTTCACATCTATACAAATGGAAGTGTCTGTCGTATAATAATATGATTATTTGCACGATTTGCATGATATTATTTTGCAAATTGAAGATTATGCTCTTCCCCGGCAAACGGGTGTACCTACTACCTACGTGCTATCCTTCTCATACTTACTTCTCATACTCATACATCCTTTACTAAACAGAATTATTAATAGAAGATATCACATCACTACATAGTATAAAACAAAGTCGCTTTCTCTGTCCCTATATCCCTATGTCCCTATGTCCCTACGTATGCTTAAATCTTTAAAACTACGCAACGAATTTTGATGCGGTTTTTTTAATAGATAGGGTGATTCAAGAGGAAGGTTTATAAGTAGAAAAATTGGACCCGGTAGGTGGCGCTAATAGCGGGCAGGACGACGTCTGCCGGGTCCGCTAGTATTTTATATAAAGTACGTACATAAAAATATACATATATTTAGTAGTCGTAGTTATATTATTTTTTAAAGGCAAACTTGACTGTAAACTTATTCGTGAGTGAATTCGTATACCTACCTAAAGGAGAGTTTATTGAAAAACGGGTCGGTAGCGCGCTTGGATTTCAATTTTCAGACACTTTAAGGCTTGGGACACATAGTACAAAGAGCGGTGAAGAGCGGTTTTATATTATACTAGCTGATGCCCGTGACTTCGTTCTCGTGGATTCAAAAATGTTCCGCTCAACTTTCTTAATTTTTTCTTTCATAAGAACCTTCTGACAATAACAAACACAACAAAAAAGAATTAGCGAAATTGGTCCAGCTCTTCACGCGTGATACCGTGACCAAGGAAAATAGGGATTAATCTTTAACCGATTTCAAAAAAGGAGGAGGTTCTATGTTCCACTGTATATATTATATTTTTTCATGGTGTATTATATAATTTTTTTGTAAAAAGAGAATAAGTACACCAAAAGAAATATTTTACACGTGTTTCGACTTTTCTATGAACAAATAATAAAGTTTTAATTAAACAAGTAGGTAAACAATAATATGAACCGTTTGTCCGTGATGCATTTTTTTAGAAGGAATCGCGTTTGAAATGAATTTAATTTTATATTATTAAATATAGGTTTATTGTAAAAAGATTAACACCTTTAACTCGTAATGGTCGGCCGGACGCGATTGCTGCACATGAGTTTCGTTCAGTAGGTCACTGCAGGGAATTGACCTTTGCCTGCTCAAGGAATGCTATTATATTGTCATCCTATTTCCCACAAGTCTATATCGGCTGTGCGAAAGGAGCTTTTCTCTTTGAACGGTCATCCACAATACCTTGGTCATTTAGACACGTTCTTTTCTATTTCTATTAAGCAGTAAACAATAAATCCCACCAATTTTCAGCCAAGTGTGAATTACTGTAACCTCACCCCTATTTTTGGTCTAATTTGACCGGGCTATAAGTAATATATTATGTAATTAAAATACAAAGAAAAATAACAAAAATACAAAAGATAAAATGCAAAGAAAATAATTTGTAATTATCAGAACAATAAATGAAACACCACCGCGTCTGTTTGCAAACATACAAAGCAATGAGCGCAGGCCACATTCATGGTCGCGATGTGAAACGATGTGTTTTGCTTCCGCTTCGCTCATGTCGCTATGCGAGATTATGAGTGTTCACAAGTTCGCATCGCTGGCTTCGTTTAGCTCTATATATCGCGGTGTGAACCGTAGTATGAGAAGACGCGGTAGCGACATAAGCGAAGCGAAAATATAAACTTCATTTCGCTTCGCAACCCATGTGGCCTGGCCTGCGCTTAGGCTTTGTTTACAAAGAGACGTCGCGCCACCTCCGCCATCGGCCGTATAGGTATCGATCTGCTTTTTTAAGATTCCTTTATTTCAAAGTAGGTTCACACTTCGCTGTATACTTTTTAAATGTCAATCAGTATTAAAAGCACTTAATTACTTACCTTCTAGTTTTAGGAAATCCTGGATGGTTTGAAAACACTATTACCGGGTAGGTACGTACAGGTAACCGGCGCTGATGCCGGTATGTCACCGGGCAGGACGACGTCTGCCAGGTCCGCTAGTTGTATAATATAAATGAAAGAATCTGCAGTTGTCATTAAAACACAAATCATTATATTTAGACTGCCGCCTACTCGGAAAATCTATGCGAGATTTGTGTTGGCGCCAAATCATTCACGCACGTCATCTTCTAAAGCCTAGAACACACACACTGCGCTACGGAAACATTTCCAACTTGGCCGCGGCATCGGTTTTGAATGTTATAGCACAAACTGCTAACAACTGTCCGGCATCGTCGACAGTTTGTTATGTCAATAATAAGTTTGACCACAATTATTGGACTTCAGTCGAAAAAGTGAAAACTAAACTACTTACTTACATAACAACCAGAGGATAATTTATATTCGCAACTAACTACTCTACTACTCACACGGAAGTGAAAGATATAAAGTTCCTTTAAAAATCTAAAGATGCTTGTCATTTTCACTTTTTCAGACTCAGTTTCAGATGTAGGTGAGTAACGTGGGTATATACCTACATATGTAAGTAAATAATATATTTTATGCTAATTTTATCTACTACGGAATTTATTAGTGCAAATATTATTAGTAGCGTAGAGTCGAAGTGAAGCGTGTTTTAATGATAACAATAATTTAATCACAGTTTTATTTATTGAATCGCCGCGCCGCCGCAATGCCAAAGTGTGGCTTGGCTGTACTCTCTACTCCCCTACGTTGGTGGGCGTTGCACCTTCAATTGGAAGGCAGCAGACTTATGAGGCGTATAATATATTTATTCATTTCTCTGAAGAGCTGAGAGCGTGAATTGTTAAATATCCATTAGGCAAATAGGAGATTCAATACAAATTCCGCATCATATACCTACATATACAGTTAAGTATCAACATAATCTAACCACAATTCCATCTTGCTATTAACATACTCGTTTTGTTTTTAAGATGATGAACTGCGAAGTAGGTATTAGGTAGAGATTTTCAATAAACAAACTTGTACAGTTGCTTGTTTGTTTATTTTATAGTAGGTTAAGTAGGTCATAGGTTACATCTGATCCGGGGCTTATCAATTCAATTAATTAAGTAGGTAGTACCTAATTGTTGTTTGTTGTTAGCTAAGCGAAAATTATGGTATCTATTCCTTTTAAGCGTATCGTCGTTTAAGTTCTAACATTACGTAAATCAAATTCCTTATCTAGACTAGAATGAAAACGCGCCAGTCACAGTAAATCAGACTGAAATATTTTATGTAGAAAATACGACGATATAATATGCAACGAAAAGTATTGTTCAGGTTTTTGCAAAGATAAAATACACTGAACAATTTTTTGGATATAAAAAGAGATTTATTTACTACTAGATGGTGCCCACGGCTTCGCCCGTGTGTATTTAGGTTTTTTAAAAATCCCGTGGGAACTTTTGATTTTCCAGAACAAAAAGTAGTCTATCTGTAGTAACCCGTCCCCAAAACAGAAAAATTCTGTGGGATCCTTACGATTTCGGAATGCAATTCCTTACAGCATCAGGGTTAAGGAGTTAGACATGTACCTACTCGAGGTCATTCAACAATAAAGTCTTTAATTGGTATCCCCAATATCAATTTAACCGACAGTGGCTAAATCCCATTAGTTTTGGGGATCAGATCCCCTACAGCATCAGGATTGAGGAGTTGGAATCCAAATTTTTTGTAGGACAGTGTCGCAATGTTTCTCTATCGATTAAAAAAAAATTACGCAAATCGGTTCAGAAATCTCGGAGATATCGTTGTACATAGGTAGAAAAACACAACTCCTCCTTTTTTGAAAGTCGGTTAAAAAAGTAGCCTATGTTACTCCCTTGTTAATTTTCTACTTGTATGTGAAAGTCCCGTCAAAATCGGTTCAGCCGTTCCAAAGATTAGCCCGTTCAAACAGACAGACAGACAGACAGACAGACAGACAGACAGACAGACAGACAAAAATTTTAAAAACGTGTGATTCGGTTATAGCATCGTTCAAATAACCATATGAGCTTAATATGAGGTAGTTATTTCGATATTACAGACAGACACTTCAATTTTATTTATTAGTATATAGATAGACTAGCTTTTGCCCGCGGCTTCGCCCGCGTGAATTTCGGTTATTCACAAATCCCAAAATCTCCGATTCAATTCAATATACCTAAAAATTACGAAAACGCAGGACACATCCGCACGCATTAGCTCCCTCGTTCGAAATCACAGATTTCGAAATGGAGATCGGAGCATGCACCCTCTTCACCGCACCCGCCCGCCGCGCGGCGGCGTGTATGGCGTTCCGTGCAGCGCTAGCGTCGGCCCGCGCCCGCGTCGCGCGCAGCGAAAATACCTATCAGGGCGTTTTTTAACATAGTCAACACAACTCCTTTTTTAAAAGTCGGTTAAAAAAGTAGCCTATGTTACTCCTTGGTTAATCCTCTACTTGTCTGTGAAAGTCCCGTCAAAATCGGTTCAGCCGTTCCGAAGATTAGCCCGTTCAAACAGACAGACAGACAGACAAAAATTTTAAAAACGTGTGATTCGGTTATGGTATCGTTCAAATAACCATATGAGCTTAATATGTGGTAGTTATTTCGAAATTACAGACAGACACTTCAATTTTATTTATTAGTATAGATTCTTGTGAAAAGTTGAGCTTTTAAATTCGCTTTTAACAGACGCGACGTTATCGCTTATTACAGGCATGCAACGAATTTGTCGGTCGGTTGCATCATATGCGGTTAAAGTTACTTCACGGTTACCGTTAAATTTTTACTACCAAAATGGGTTGGACACGTTGAGAATCTACTGCTACGGGTTGTGGTTAAGGGTGGAACCTGTGCGAGTTCTCAGTCCGCCAAAGAAATCCGGAGCACCTCATCAGCGCTAACTGCAATATGTATTGAAAAATTTCGCAGTTTGCGGCGCGTGTTGAAATGTGCGTTATAAATGGCAAAAACCTGTATACGTATGTCTATATGTGTACAAACTCTGTATACTAAAGTTTCTATGACTTGCTATGACACACGTCAGGTACCTAGATATAACCCCACCAATAAACATGCCGTTATTTTAAGGCTCGCCGTCTTTAAATAGATGAATGGCAGATCTGGTTCTTCTCAGAGTTATCAATGAATGAGTCAGCCAAAGCTGAGATAGGTACAACATTTTCACATCACAACAATCGTATTTTCATAGTAGATGTGTAAGTAGTTCTATTTTTAACCGACTTCAAAAAAAGGAGCAGGTTCTCAAATCTCAATTCCTCAAATTTTTTTGTATACATAATAATAATATGTTCCCCGATTACTCAAATACGCCCGGACCGATTTGGCAAATTCTTCTTTTGTTTGAAAGCGTATACTTTCCCTGGTGGTCCAATAGTCATCAGGTCAGCATCTCACCATCATGAGATTTTGGGGAAATCGAGGACACACTTTAAATTTTTTGGGTATATTGAAATCGGTTTAATTTTTCCTGAAACTTAGCTTGTTTTTGTAAGTTTGCCTGTTTTGTCTGTGTGTGGCATATTTGTGCTGTTTCTATTCAAAGCCACCTTTACTCGTGACAGTTTTTAGCTAATTGGATGAGAATCTGTTCAGTCGTTTGAGGATCAGCTAATTTCTCAGCTAGTGTAGAAATCTCAGTTATACAATTGATATTTAATTACTTCCACTTGTCAAGTCAACTTATTTGGTACACTAAATAATCCCTATGATATAGTGGACTGCAATAGTGACTTGGTGCTGCCAGGATTGTCTTCGGACTACTCAACTCCTAGACCACTTACAGTAGATGTATCTTGTATAGTTGTATTTAGGTCAACACAATCTGACGTTGGAGCAGGAAGGTGGTCATAGGAAATCAATCATGTGAGAAATGTGAAGACTCACGAATCTTCTTTGGGTATGCTATAAATGGAAACATTTGCGGTGTCAGATGTGTGGTGGTGTTGCATGGTGAAAGCTATATTCCTCTTCTGTTGACTAGAGCTAGACGCTTGAACTAGTTCAAAATAAGTTGCTGCTAAAGTTATTATTTGATTAGGCATTTCGGTGTCCCTATATTAATCAAGTAGACCAAAAATTTTCCATTTCTAAAGGACTATCTATACATCTAGGTATCTATCTTTTTCTTCTATATCTAAGTATATCTATATTAATATATATATAGCTGCTCGTGCTGATTCATTGACTGACTCACTGATTGATCACCCCTCCTGTAAAATTTTGTATGAAAACTTTTTTTTTCACAAATGGTTTCGTATAGAGGACAAAAATTCATTCGGAACAAAAATATGGAGAAAGCTGATGATTGAGGATTTCAGAGACGAGCGAATGGCACGCTTAAGGTATTGAAGATAGGTGGGGGGTGCTCGAGCAAATGTCACTCGAAACGTCATCCAATTGGCAGTGAGCTGAAAAAAAAATTCAAAATGGCGAAAAAAAGATGGCCGCCATACAAATTTCGTCGGTCTCCATCTCGGAGGGTATAAAAGATGGAAGAGTGGTTTCTTCGCAAAAGATGATGAGGATCCAAAGGTCTACTTGACGAATTGAAAAAAAATTCAAAATGGCGGAATTTATTTTTCCATAGGAAATGTATGGCGAATATTGTACAGACTACAAGTTGTAAACTATGCAAGGCTTTACCGCAGTTCTTTGAAGAACTCTCAAAGAAAAATATGGGAAGACATGATGATTGAGGGTTTGGAAGATGGATGAGGAGCCCGGGAAGGGTATTGTAGATAGATGGGAGGTGCTCAAACAAAAATTACTCAAAACCTCATCCAATTGGCACTGAGCGGAAAAAAAAACAAAATGGGGAATTCAAGATGGCGGCTATAAAAATTTCGTCAGTGCCTATCTAACCAAGTATAAAAGATGGAAGAGTAGTTTCTTTGAAAAATATGATCAAGAACTAAAGATCTACTTGATGAATAGAAAAAAAAATCAAGATGGCGGAATTTACGTTTTCAAACAAAGTTTTTTTTATTGATGGTTTCGTATAGAAGACAAAAATTTATGCGGAGGAAAAATATGGAGAGAGCTCATGATTGAGGATTTTGGAGACGGGTGAAAAGCACGGCTAGGGTGTTGACGATAGGTAGGAGGTGCTCAAACAAAAGTTACTCGAAACCTCATCCAATCGGCAGTGAGCTGAAAAAAAAGTCCTAAATGGCGGATTCAAGATGGCGGTGATAAAAATTTCGTCGGTGTCTATATCACGGATTATAAAAGATGGAAGAGTGTTTTTTGGCAAAAGATCATCAAAACGTGATTTACTTGATAGTTAGATCGAAAAAAAAACAAGATGACGAAATTTATTTATCTATACAACATGTACGACGAATATTGAAGATAATCATCATCATGATCAACCCATTACCGGCTCACTACAGAGCACGGGTCTCCTCTCAGAGTGAGAAGGGTTTTGGCCATAGTCTACCACGCTGGCCAAGCGGATTGGCAGACTTCACACACCTTTGAGAACGTTATGGAGAACTCTCAGGCATTATGAGGTTTCCTCACGATGTTTTCCTTCACCGTTAAAGCAAGTGATATTTAAATACTTAAAACGCAAATAACTCCGAAAAGTTAGAGGTGCGTGCCCGGGATCGAACCCACAACCTCCGATTAGAAGTCGGTCGTCCTAACCACTAGGCTATCACAGCTTCTTTTTTTTATAAGAATATGAAGATAATGCAAGTTGGAAACTATGCAAGACTTTAATACAGTTTCTTTTCAAAATTTGTTTTTATGGAAGAACTCTCATTATGACAAAAGAATCGGAGAAAAAATATGGAAAGTGATAATGATCGGGGGTTTGGAAGATAGGTGGAGGCTGCTCAAGCAAAAAATACCCGATAATGAAACCTCGCGGTCCGCTTTAGCGGGCCGCGCACCCACGCGCCATACTAGTTAATATATATATAGCTGCTCGTGCTGATTGGGTCACTGACTGACTCATTGATCACCTCTCCTGTAAAATTTTGTATGAAAATATTTTTTTTTACTAATGGTTTCGTATAGAAGACAAAAATTCATTCGGAGGAAAAATATGGAGAGAGCTGATGATTGAGGATTTCAGAGACGAGCGAATGGCACGCTTAAGGTATTGAAGATAGGTGGGGGGTGCTCGAGCAAATGTCACTCTAAACGTCATCCAATTGGCAGTGAGTTGAAAAAAAATTCAAAATGGCGAAAAAAAGATGGCCGCCATACAAATTTCGTCGGTCTCCATCTCGGAGGATATAAAAGATAGAAGAGTGGTTTCTTGACAAAAAATGATCAGGATCGGAAGGTCTACTTGATGAATGGAAAAAATATTCAAAATGGCGGAATTTATTTTTCCATAGAAAATGTATAGCGAATATTGAAGAGACTACAAGTTGTAAACTATGCAAGGCTTTGATGCGGTTCTTTGGAGAACTCTCAAAGAAAAATATGGGAAGACATGATGATTGAGGGTTTGGAAGATGGATGAGGAGCCCGGGCAGGGTATTGTAGATAGATGGGAGGTGCTCAAACAAAAATTACTCAGAATCTCATCCAATTGGCACTGAGTTGAAAAAAAAAACAAAATTGCGGATTCAAGATGGCGGCTATACAAATTTTGTCGGTGTCTATCTCACCAAGTATAAAAGATGGAAGAGTGGTTTCTAAGAAAAATATGATCAAGAACTAAAAATCTACTAGATGAACAGAAAAAAAAAAAAAACAAGATGGCGAAATTTATGTTTTCACACAAAAATTTTTTTAGTGAAATTTCTTTTTTTAGTAAAAATTCATGCGGAGGAAAAATACTTATGGAGAAAGCTGATGATTGAGGATTTTGGAGACGGGTAAAGAGCACGGCTAGGGTGTTGACGATAGGTAGGAGGTGCTCAAACAAAAGTTACTCGAAACCTCATCCAATTGGCAGTGAGCTGAAAAATAAGTCCTAATCGAGGGTTTGGAAGAGGGATGAAGATAGGTGGAGGCTGCTCAAACAATAAAACACCCGAAAACAAAACCTCGCGGTCCGCTTTAGCGGGCCGCGCACCCACGCGCCATACTAGTTAATATATATATAGCTGCTCGTGCTGATTCACTCACTCATTGATCACCTCTCCTGAACAATTTTGTATGAATTTTTTTTTTTCACTCATGGTGTCGTATAGAGGGCAAAAATTCATTAAGAGGAAAAATATGGAGAGAGCTGATGATTGAGGATTTCAGAGACGAGCGACGGGCACGCTTAAGGTATTGAAGATAGGTGGGGGGTGCTCGAGCAAATGTCACTTGAAACGTCATCCAATTGGCAGTCAGCTGAAAAAAAATTCAAAATGGCGAAAAAAAGATGGCCGCCATACAAATTTCGTCGGTCTCCATCTCGGAGGGTATAAAAGATGGAAGAGTGGTTTCTTCGCAAAAGATGATGAGGATCCAAAGGTCTACTTGATGAATTGAAAAAAAAAATCAAAATGGCGGAATTTATTTTTCCATAGAAAATGTATGGCGAATATTGAAGAGACTACAAGTTGTGAACTATGCAAGGCTTTAATGCGGTTTTTTTGAGAACTCTCAAAGAACAATATGGGAAGACATGATGATTGAGGGTTTGGAAGTTGGTTGAGGAGCCCGGGCAGGGTATTGAAGATAGGTAGGAGGTGCTCAAACAAAAAATACTCGAAACATCATCCAATTGGCAGTGAGCTGAAAAAAAGTCCAAATGGTGGCCATACAAACATCGGTGTCTATCTCACCAAGTATAAAAGATGGAAGAGTGGTTTTTGCCAAAAGATGATTAAGACCTTAAGTTCTACTTGATGAGCAGAACGATTCGAAGAAAAAATATGGAGAGTGATAATGATCGAGGATTAGGAATAGGGGAGAGATAGATGGAGGCTGCTCAAACCAAAATACCCGAAAGCGAAACCTCGCGGTCCGCTTGCGGGCCGCGCACCCACGCGCCCTACTAGTTAATATATATATAGCTGCTCGTGCTGATTCACCACTCACTCACTGATTGATCACCTCTCCTGAACAATTTTGTATGAAAAATTTTTTTTTCAATAATGGTGTCGTATAGAGGACAAAAATTCATTAAGAGGAAAAATATGGAGAGAGCTGATGATTGAGGATTTCAGAGACGAGCGACGGGCACGCTTAAGGTATTGAAGATAGGTGGGGGGTGCTCGAGCAAATGTCATTCGAAACGTCATCCAATTGACAGTTAGCTGAAAAAAAATTCAAAATGGCGAAAAAAAGATGGCCGCCATACAAATTTCGTTGGTGTCCATCTCGGAGGGTATAAAAGATGGAAGAGTAGTTTCTTAGCAAAACATGATCAGGTTCCAAAGATCTACTCGATGAAAAGAAAAAAAATTCAAAATGGCGGAATTTATTTTTCCATAGAAAATGTATGGCGAATATTGAAGAGACTACAAGTTGTGAACTATGCAAGGCTTGATGCGGTTCTTTGGAGAACTCTCAAAGAAAAGTATGGGAAGACATGAAGATTGAGGGTTTTGGAAGATGGTTGAGGAGCCCGGGCAGGGTATTGTAGATACAGTCCATACCATATCCCAATGCAGTATTTGTAAACAGAAATGGCGTCGGATCACGTGATCATATTTGTCATTGTACTCATAGTGATGCGAAGCAGAAGCAGGCAGATTGTGAATGGACGATTGAATGAATACATTCTTAAATCGATTATCGAAATAGAGTGATTTTAACAACAACCTTCTATCGTTGAAAACGATATTATTTAAACCTTTGAAATCAGATACTACATTTAATATTACTAGCTTTGTAGCAAGTTTTGTTACATGATGTTTTATCTGGTTATATCTGATTTAAAATAACATAAAGCTTTTATAAAAATATATATGAATTGATGACAATAGCCAAAAATTACCTAAAGAGTAAGAAATAGTTTTATTTGAGGGAGGGGGAGTGCTCATCCAAAAAAAATCCAAAAATCCAATAAACAAGCCAAGTCGTCGAAAATAAAAACTAAAGAGCACCAGAGAACACCCGACACGTACAACATCAAGAGAAGCAGCGAAACGAATGACCCCGCAACACCCATAAAAATGTATATGAGTAGAAGTCGATTCGTTAAATAGGCAGCAAATGTTATCATTATGGCATCGTTACTGAGTATCTCTATACGCAGACTTCCAGCTGGTACCTAATTTTGGCAAATTCCACAGTCGAATCGATGCTAAAAAAACGATGCCGGCATCGGATGCGCTTTACTTAATAACGATAACAAAATTAAACGAGAGAAATTAAAGAGACACAGACAATACACTGACCTTTACAAAAATTACTTCCGATTTTACCCGAATTTTAGAATCGATTAAACTCGTTCTTACTCGTTAATATATATATAGCTGTTCGTTCTGATTCACTGACTCATTCATCGCCTCTCCTGTAAAATTTTGTATGAAAAATTTTTTTTTCACAAATGGTTTCGTATAGAGGACAAAAATTCATTAAGAGGAAAAATATGGAGAGAGCTGATGATTGAGGATTTCGGAGACGGTTGAAGAGCACGCTTAAGGTATTGAAGATAGGTGGGGGGTGCTCGAACAAATGTCACTCGAAACGTCATCCAATTGGCAGTGAGCCGAAAAAAAATTCAAAATGGCGAAAAAAAGATGGCCGCCATACAAATTTCGTCGGTGTCCATCTCGAAGGGTATAAAAGATGAAAGAGTTGTTTCTTAGCAAAACATGATCAGGATCCAAAGGTCTACTCGATGAATACAAAAAAAATTCAAAATGGCGGACTTTATTTTTCCATAGAAAATGTATGGCGAATATTGAGAGAGAGTATAAAGTTGTGAACTAGGTATGCAAGGCGATTGATGCGGTTCTTTGGAGAAATCTCAAAGAAAAATATGGGAAGACATGATGATTGAGGGTTTGGAAGATGATTGATGAGCCCGAGCAGAGTTTTGTAGATAGATGGGGGCTGCTCAAACAAAAAATACTCAGAACCTCATCCAATTGGCACTGAGGTGAAAAAAAAAAACCAAAATGGCGGATTCAAGATGGCGGCTATACAAATTTCGTCGGTGTCTATCTCACCAAGTATAAAAGATGGAAGAGTGGTTTCTTTGAAAAATATGATCAAGAACTAAAAAACAAGATGGCGGAATTTATTTTTCTACACAAAAAAAATTTTTGATGGTTTCGTGTAGAAAACAAAAATTCATGCGGAGGAAAAATACGGAAAGAGCTGATGATCGAAGACTTTGGAGACGGATGAAGAGCACGGCGAGGGTATTGAAGATAGGTGGGACGTGCTCAAACAAAAACTACTCGAATCCTCGCGGTCCGCTTGCGGGCCGCGCACCCACGCGCCGTACTAGTTAATATATATATAGCTGCTGGGACTGATTCACTGACTGACTCATTGATCACCTCTCCTGTAAAATTTTGTATGAAAATTTTTTTTTTCACATATGGTTTCGTATAGAGGACAAAAATTCATTCGAAGGAAAAATACGGAGAGAGCTGATGATTGAGGATTTCGGAGACGAGCGAATGGCACGCTTAAGGTATTGAAGATAGGTGGGGGGTGCTCGAGCAAATGTCACTCGAAACGTCATCCAATTGGCAGTTAGCTGAAAAAAAATTCAAAATGGCGAAAAAAAGATGGCCGCCATACAAATTTCGTCGTTCTCCATCTCGCAGGGTGTAAAAGATGGAAGAGTGGTTTCTTAGGAAAAGATGATCAAGTTTGGAAGATCTACTGGATGAATAGAAAAAAAATCAAAATGGCGGAATTTATTTTTCCATAGAAAATGTATGGCGAATATTGAAGAGACTACAAGTTGTAAACTATGCAAGGCTTTGATGCGGTTCTTTCAAGAACTCTCAAAGAAAAATATGGGAAGACATGATGATTGAGGGTTCGGAAGATGGATGAGGAGCCCGGGAAGGGTATTGTAGATAGATGGGAGGTGCTCAAACGAAAATTACTCAAAACTTCATCCAATTGGCACTGAGCTGAAAAAAAAAACAAAATGGCGGATTCAAGATGGCGGCTATACATATTTCGTCGGTGTGTATCTCACCAAGTATAAGAGATGGAAGAGTGGTTTTGTGGCTAAAGATGATCAAGACCTAAAGGTCTACTTGATGAAGAGAAAAAAATCAAGATGGCGCAATTTATTTTTTCACAAAAAAGCTTTTTTTCACTGATGGTTTCGTGTAGAAAACATAAATTTATGTGGAGGAAAAATTTGGAAAGGGCTGATGATTGAAGATTTTGGAGACGGGTCAAGAGCACGGTCAGGGTATTGAAGATAGGTGGGAGGTGCTGAAACAAAAATTACTCGAAACCTCATCCAATTGGCACTGAGCTGAAAAAAGTCTAAAATGGCGGATACAAATTTCGTCGGTGTTGATTCGGAGAAAATATATGGAGAGTGATAATGATCGAGGGTTAGGAATATGGGGGAAGATAGATGGAGACAAAAAATACACCAAAGCGAATCCTCGCGGTCCGCTTTAGCGGGCCGCGCACCCACGCGCCATACTAGTTAATATATATATAGCTGCTCGTGCTGATTCATTCACTGACTGACTGATTGATCACCTCTCCTGAACAATTTTGTATGAAAAAAATTTTTTTCACTAATGGATTCGTATAGAGGATAAAAATTCATTCGGAGGAAAAATATGGAGAGAGCTGATGATTGAGGATTTCGGAGACGGGTGAAGAGCACGCTTAAGGTATTGAAGATAGGTGGGGGGTGCTCGAGCAAATGTCATTCGAAACGTCATCCAATTGGCAGTGAGCTGAAAAAAAATTCAAAATGGCGAAAAAAGATGGCCGCCATACAAATTTCGTCGGTCTCCATCTGGGAGGGTATAAAAGATGGAAGAGTGGTTTCTTGGCAAAAGATGATCAAGATCGGAAGGTCTATTCGATGAATTGAAAAAAAATCAAAATGGCGGAATTTATTTTTCCATAGAAAATGTATGGGGAATATTGAAGAAGACTACAAGTTGTGAACTATGCAAGGCTTTTTGATGCGGTTCTTTGGAGAAATCTCAAAGAAAAATATGGGAAGACATGATGATTGAAGGTTTGGAAGATGGTTGATGAGCCCGGGCAGGGTATTGAAGATAGTTGGGAGGAGCTCAAACAAAAATTACTCGAAACATCATCCAATTGGCAGTGAGCTGAAAAAAAGTCCAAAATGGCGGATTCAAGATGGCGGCTATACAAATTTTGTCGGTGTCTATCTCACCAAGTATAAAAGATGGAAGAGTGGTTTTTGCCAAAAGATGATTAAGACCTTAAGTTCTACTTGATGAGCAGAATGATTCGAAGAAAAAATATGGAGAGTGATAATGATCGAGGATTAGGAATATGGGAGAGATAGGTGGAGGCTGCTCAAACCAAAATACCCGAAAGCGAAACCTCGCGGTCCGCTTGCGGGCCGCGCACCCACGCGCCCTACTAGTTCTATATACATACTAGTATTGCGAGTGGCTGCGCGGCCCGCTAAAGCGGACCGCGGGGTTTCGAGTAGTCTGGTTTGAACACCCCCCACCTATCTTCAATAATCTGGTCGCGGCCGTGGTCCTCACCCATCTCTGAAATCCTCAATCATCAGCTCTCTCCATATTTTTCCTCCGGATGAATTTTTGTCTTCTATACGAAACCATCAGTGAAAAAAAATTATGTATGGAAAGATAAATTCCGCCATCTTGAATCCAGAATTTTTGACTTTTTTTCAGCGCATTGTCAATTGGATGAGGTTTCGAGTGACATTTGTCATTTGCTCAAGCACCCCCCACCTATCGAGTAATTTTTGTTTTAGCACCTATCTTCAGTACCCTGTCCATGCTCCTCACCCGTCTCCAAAATCTTAAATCATCAGCTCTCTCCATATTTTTCCTCCGCATGAATTTTTGTCTGCTATACGAAACCATCACTAAAAAAAATTTGTGTGAAAACATAAATTCCGTCATCTTGTTTTTTTCTGTTCATCTAGTAGATTTTTAGTTCTTGATCATATTTTTCTAAGAAACTACTCTTCCATCTTTTATACTTGGGTGAGATAGACACCGACGAAATTTGTATAGCCGCAATCTTGAATCCGCCATTTGGTTTTTTTTTCAACTCAGTGCCAATTGGATGAGATTCTGAGTAATTTTTGTTTGAGCACCTCCCATCTATCTACAATACCCTGCCCGGGCAACACATCCATCTTCCAAACCCTCAATCATCATGTCTTCCCATATTTTTCTTTGAGAGTTCTCCAAAGAACCGCATCAAAGCCTTGCATAGTTTACAACTTGTAGTCTCTTCAATATTCGCTATACATTTTCTATGGAAAAATAAATTCCGCCATTTTGAATATTTTTTCCATTCATCCGCCGCCATCTTAAATCCACCATTTTGGAAATTTTTTTTCAGCTCACTGCCAATTGGATGAGGTTTCGAGTAATTTTTGTTTGAGCACCTCCCACCCATCTTTAATACTCTGAGCGTGCTCCTCACCTGTCTCCAAAATCTTCAATCATCAGCTCTCTCCATATTTTCCTCCGCATGAATTTTTGTCTTCTATACGAAAGCATCAATAAAAAAAACTTCGTATAAAAACGTAAATTCCGCCATCTTGATTTTTTTTCTGTTCATCATTTAGTTTTTGATCATATCTTTCATAGAAACCACTCTTCCATCTTTTATACTTGGTGAGATAGACACCGACGATATTTGTATAGCCGCCATCTTGAATCCGCCATTTTGTTTTTTTTTTCAGCTCAGTGCCAATTGGATGAGGTTTTGAGTAATTTTTGTTTGAGCACCTCCCATCTATCTAACATACCCTGCCCGGGCTCCTCATCCATCTTCCAAACCCTCAATCATCATGTCTTCCCATATTTTTCTTTGAGAGTTCTCCAAAGAACCGCATCAAAGCCTTGCATAGTTTACAACTTGTAGTCTCTTCAATATTCGCTATACATTTTCTATGGAAAAATAAATTCCGCCATTTTGAATATTTTTTCCATTCATCAAGTAGACCTTCCGATCCTGATCATTTTTTGTCAAGAAACCACTCTTCTATCTTTTATACCCTCTGAGATGGAGACCGACGAAATTTGTATGGCGGCCATCTTTTTTTCGCCATTTTGAATTTTTTTTCAGCTCACTGCCAATTGGATGACGTTTCGAGTGACATTTGCTCGAGCACCCCCCACCTATCTTCAATACCTTAAGCGTGCCATTCGCTCGTCTCTGAAATCCTCAATCATCAGCTCTCTCCATATTTTTGTTCCGAATGAATTTTTGTCCTCTATACGAAACCATTAGTGAAAAAAAAAAATTTCATACAAAATTTTATAGGAGGGGTGATCAATCAGTGAGTGAGTGAGTGGTGAATCAGCACGAGCAGCTATATATATATTACTAGTATGGCGCGTGGGTGCGCGGCCCGCTAAAGCGGACCGCGAGGTTTCATTATCGGGTATTTTTTGCTTGAGCAGCCTCCACCTATCTTCCAAACCCCCGATCATTATCACTTTCCATATTTTTTCTCCGATTCTTTTGTCATAATGAGAGTTCTTCCATAAAAACAAATTTTGAAAAGAAACTGTATTAAAGTCTTGCATAGTTTCCAACTTGCATTATCTTCATATTCTTATAAAAAAAAGAAGCTGTGATAGCCTAGTGGTTAGGACGACCGACTTCTAATCGGAGGTTGTGGGTTCGATCCCGGGCACGCACCTCTAACTTTTCGGAGTTATGTGCGTTTTAAGTATTTAAATATCACTTGCTTTAACGGTGAAGGAAAACATCGTGAGGAAACCTCATAATGCCTGAGAGTTCTCCATAACGTTCTCAAAGGTGTGTGAAGTCTGCCAATCCGCTTGGCCAGCGTGGTAGACTATGGCCAAAACCCTTCTCACTCTGAGAGGAGACCCGTGCTCTGTAGTGAGCCGGTAATGGGTTGATCATGATGATGATTATCTTCAATATTCGTCGTACATGTTGTATAGATAAATAAATTTCGTCATCTTGTTTTTTTTTCGATCTAACTATCAAGTAAATCACGTTTTGATGATCTTTTGCCAAAAAACACTCTTCCATCTTTTATAATCCGTGATATAGACACCGACGAAATTTTTATCACCGCCATCTTGAATCCGCCATTTAGGACTTTTTTTTCAGCTCACTGCCGATTGGATGAGGTTTCGAGTAACTTTTGTTTGAGCACCTCCTACCTATCGTCAACACCCTAGCCGTGCTTTTCACCCGTCTCCAAAATCCTCAATCATGAGCTCTCTCCATATTTTTCCTCCGCATAAATTTTTGTCTTCTATACGAAACCATCAATAAAAAAAACTTTGTTTGAAAACGTAAATTCCGCCATCTTGATTTTTTTTTCTATTCATCAAGTAGATCTTTAGTTCTTGATCATATTTTTCAAAGAAACTACTCTTCCATCTTTTATACTTGGTTAGATAGGCACTGACGAAATTTTTATAGCCGCCATCTTGAATTCCCCATTTTGTTTTTTTTTCCGCTCAGTGCCAATTGGATGAGGTTTTGAGTAATTTTTGTTTGAGCACCTCCCATCTATCTACAATACCCTTCCCGGGCTCCTCATCCATCTTCCAAACCCTCAATCATCATGTCTTCCCATATTTTTCTTTGAGAGTTCTTCAAAGAACTGCGGTAAAGCCTTGCATAGTTTACAACTTGTAGTCTGTACAATATTCGCCATACATTTCCTATGGAAAAATAAATTCCGCCATTTTGAATTTTTTTTCAATTCGTCAAGTAGACCTTTGGATCCTCATCATCTTTTGCGAAGAAACCACTCTTCCATCTTTTATACCCTCCGAGATGGAGACCGACGAAATTTGTATGGCGGCCATCTTTTTTTCGCCATTTTGAATTTTTTTTTCAGCTCACTGCCAATTGGATGACGTTTCGAGTGACATTTGCTCGAGCACCCCCCACCTATCTTCAATACCTTAAGCGTGCCATTCGCTCGTCTCTGAAATCCTCAATCATCAGCTTTCTCCATATTTTTGTTCCGAATGAATTTTTGTCCTCTATACGAAACCATTTGTGAAAAAAAAAGTTTTCATACAAAATTTTACAGGAGGGGTGATCAATCAGTGAGTCAGTCAATGAATCAGCACGAGCAGCTATATATATATTAATAATAAAATCGTAGATCTTAGATGTTTCTGCGCGCATCACGCAAAAAATACTGAATAGAATGAAATAGAACTTGGCATAATTTTAGTTCATACTAATGAGTAACATACCTATAGGATACTTTTAATCCCTAAATTCCACACGGTTACTTTGGGAGAGCGGATGAAAGTTAAAATGCTTAGCTGTAATTCATTAACGGGTAGTCCGATTTCGTTATTATTTTTTGTTAGAAAGTAATAAATAGATACTTTAAAAACTGTCCCATAAATATTTCAAGGTCATCGGTTTCGTAGTTCAGAAATTACAGCCATTACAAGTTACAACCATATATATGTATTCCATATAACTTGGAACCCGGATTGCACATAACCTTTGAACGTCCGGATTATCATCTAGGGTGCATTAAAATTGTGTTTATCTGTCTCCGAAATGCTAGACCGATTTTGACGAGACTTTCATTGGGAAAACTTTAGTGATGGAAAAGAGCTATTCAAAAATTTATATACTCATTACTGTAGTTCCATCAAAGGAGCTTACGAAAAACAAAGAGTTCCCGCGGGATTCTTAAAAACCTAAATCCACGCGGACGAAGTCTGGGGCATCCTCAATTATTAGTGTTATCATAAAGCAAAATAGCCTGCGCGGCATGCCATACTGCAAATGTTTCCATTGTGGCATACTTACTTACTGCCTCAGATTGAGTATCTCTCTTCAAGATACTTACTCTTAGCTTACTGCACATACAAGACGCACGCCACAAAATAATGTCATGCAAATGTCACAATATGCTGCGTGCTGCAATATAGCACTGTGTCGCGTAAACCAGACTTTATAGGCAGGTCGTCAGCAGGACGATTCTATTATATATCGCCCGGTGGGCTATGGAGAAGATATAACTAGATGCCCTGAGAGACCGTAAGAAATGAGGAGGTGCATAATAAAATATTTTTGTCATAAAATATTTCTATCTTCCACCTTGAGCTCTGGCTTGCAATAGCACAGGGTTCCTGGTTTGGGACCAGGCACTGGGTCACGGGTGTGTCCCAGTTAGGTCTGGTTGTTATATACCAATACCATGGTCGGAGATTAGTTACCATGGTTTACCTCCTTTATTAAATGCATGTTTTATTATGATTAACATGTATGTAGGTATGATAAACAACTTTTATCAAGGACCATTTCCATTCCGTTTTCTGGTACAATAATCTCTAATGTCAACCAGAGGAAGTTGCAAATATCTTGTTATTTAGTAGATACAATTGGTAGATAGGTAGGTGTATAATTTGTGGTAGGTAATTTATTTGACCTTGACAAAAGCATTGCTGGAACAATCTTTAAGTGAATCAATGAAACGCATCCGTTGTATCGGAATAATTAAAAACAATAATACCCTACATACTTATTGGGACATTTATTTATTCGTATTATTTAATTATTCTTTGTTTAGTCTTTAGTATACTAAATTAATATTTTGGCTGGCCCGTGGCAGGGTCACTGCCAACCGCGCCAACGCGTTGGCGCGGTTGGCAGTGACCCTGCCTTCCGCTCCGGGGTCGCGGGTTCGATTCCCGCCCCGAGTCTGGGTGTATTTATAATATGTATGTATGTATACCTTTATTAAAATATATATGTATTTATATGTAAATATGTCTATCAGTCGGCTGTTACCTATAACACAGGCATTAAGTTGCCTACTTTAGGAACAGACGACCGTGTGTGTGTGTGTGAGTATTTATAAAAAAAAAATTAATGCATCTGCATTCTGCATACAAATTAAAAAAAAAGTTGGTGCAGGAGGATGCAATGGTGGGAAGTCAAGTTTTCTGACAGGTCGAGGGTTATTAAAATTTTGCAACAATGTTTTTTTAATGTGATACGTAAACCCCAATTATATTCGGTCGGTCAAGAATAAACACAAGCAGAATATTGAGCCATTAAGTTTGATTAGATCGTGCAAAGAGGTCAAAGAATTAGATTCCAGTTGTCCGCTTCATCAAATTGAAACATACCTAATTATGTATTTAGAACAAGTTAATTGGCTCTTGTACTAGTCAAAATTGTCTACATGAAAGGACGATAGCAAACTTCGCGTCTGTCATTACAGACATACGTGTAGTGTTAGTAAAACTCCATTCAAATATGTATTATTTTAATATTTATTTTCTTAATTTCTTTCGTAATCCAAATGATTTTATAACTACTTATAATTTCACTTTACTCTAAAGTCTAAACAAACCCATTTGTCACGCTATTTGACATAATATAGTCTCATTTTCTCTTAGTTTTCTCCATTTTTTTTTAAATTACGAATACAAATTATCAAGAAAGCCTATACGGTATCACACTATTATAAGGTTAGTTCCCACTAGTTCAACTGAGTAGTTCAACCGTTGAACTAGTGAGACTTTTTTGTCCCATTAGTTCAACTGCATCTAGTTTTTAAAAAAGTTGAACTAATGGGACAATATAGTTGAACTCAGGTAGTGCGGGGAATTCAAGGAAATTGATTAAATTAAGTGAAATCAAATTATTTGTGTGTAAAGCATATTTATTTATAGCAAGATAACGTTTGTCCACCAACAAAAAAAAAACAAATATCACAAATAAATTGATATTTCAGTATACATTTATTACTAAACTAGCTTCTGCCCGCAGCTTCGCCCGTGTGAATTTCAGGTTTTCACAAATTCCGAGGGAATCGTGGATTTCCAGTTCCCGTTCCTGCTCCCACTCTCTTTCCCAACCTTTATACCTATTTTCAAGGAAGTATGCTATAGTAATCTACCTATAGCTGCAGTTATAGATTTCGGTTTTTTTATAATCCCGTGGGAACTGTGAATTTTCCCAGGATAAAAAGTAGCCTATGTGTTCAGTCAGTCCGAAATGTCCTGCAAAAATTGGAACTTTTGGACCTACAACACCTCACAGATCTGCTTTACAACCCTTGAGGTGGGTTGTAAAGCAGTCGTAGAAAATACGACGCCATAAAAAATCGCCTACTCACAGTCTACGAGAAATCAGAGGTAGAAAACTTCCAAAAACTAGTAAATGGTTTGGAACTTGGGGACCAGAAACCCAGCGTGCTGCTGCGCAAGATGAGGGAACTCAACAACGGCCTGATTAATGAAGAATTAAAAATCGAGTGGCTCAACCACTTGTCACCCCAGTCTCGCTGCGTACTCTCCGTCAACAAAGAAGCATCGCTCGACACACTCGCAGAAATGGCCGACCGAATGATGGAGTACACGGGGAGCACTTCTACTACCGTAGCAGCAGTATCAACTAGGACTTCGACGACGCCGGTGACCAGTGCTAACGACTCAGCATACGCTGAAATCTTGGCAAAGCTCGAGAAACTCACCCTGGAAGTTGCGGAACTACGAGAACGTGGTCGAACGAGGCATCGAAGTGATCGTCGTCCCTTCCGCACACATAGCCACTCGCATTCGAATCGAACTCGACCGAAGTCCGGCGATGCAACGTGGGAATGCTAATACCACTACAAATTCAGGCCTGACGCAAGAAAATGCGCCCAGCCGTGTTCATTTAAAAACGCAAATACGAGTCGGAAAACTAACGACTACGCTGGATAAAGCGGGATTTGGCGTACCTGAAAATTCATACCGCTTGTTCATCACAGACAAGAAAACAAATACAACATTCCTGATCGACACAGGCGCAAATATATCGGTGTTACCGCCAAAAAAAGGTCATACACCGGAGCCATTGAATTTTCATCTCTACATCGCCAACAATACGGTCATCCCAACTTAAGGAGAGAAGACAAACTCGATCTTAATCTTTGCCGACCATTCAAGTGGAAATTCATCATCGCAAAAGTAAGCAAACCAATCATCGGAGCAGATTTTCTTGATTATCATCAGTTGATCGTCGATATCAAGAATAGAAGGCTCATCGACGGAAAAACTAGCTTAACAACGCAATCTTTCGTCCATGCAACAAAATATATACCTACAGTTCGCAGCATCGATGTTAATGAAGATTAATTCATTAGATTAATGTCATTCGAAATCAATGTGAAAAAGTTATTAAATATTTAAAAATAGTATACGTACAGCAGACAGCACACAGGTGAGCTACGTGATCATGGGTATTAAACGCTATTATTATTAAAATTAATTAATTTCAATTTTGACTTAATTTAATCTGATGAATTCCGCGCACTGCGCACTACCTGAGTTCAACTATATTGTCCCATTAGATCAACTTTTTAAAAAACTAGATTCAGTTGAACTAATGGGACAAAAAAGTCTCACTAGTTCAACGGTTGAACTACTCAGTTGAACTAGTGGGAACTAACCCTATTATAATATTATGTACTGTAGGTACATATTTAAAATAAAACACAAACGAATAGGTGTTATAAGTTTGACCACTATATGTGTGTCTGTCTGTGGCACCGTAGCTCTTAAATATTGTGTGAACAGATTTGAATGCGATTTTTTATAGTTGGATCTGTCAGTACGAGTACCTACTTGGTAGACGTCATTGTGATCAAGGTTCTGACGTTTGGAACAGGAGGATGGTGGGACGTCAGGTGTTGCCACTGGTCGGGGGTTATTAAAATTTTGATTAAAATTTTGATAAGTATATGTAGAGACGATTTACTGCTCATCCACACGTTCGCCAACATGCTGGCCCATCTTATGGCCCAATATGTTGGCCCAACGTGTAGAGCGGGAGTTGGAAGGTATTGGAACGATGGCCCGCAAGTTGGCCCGCAGGTTGGCCCGGAGCATACTGAACGACCTTCCAACGTGTGGACGCGAACACAAACTCCTCGCCCAACACCTTCCAACATATCCGCCATCATGTTGGCCAACGTGTAGAGGCGCCTTTAATTAGCTAATTTATTCAAACTATGCTTAGATATTATAAGTAGTTACATATTACATTATTAACCCGCACTAAAGATAGGTACGTATAAGTAATAAGGAACTGGATATCAAACAAAATTAGAGATCTAGACTCTCGAACGCAAATGGCTAATCAACATGACCCTAATTTTTAGCTGAAAATTGCCTAAGTGCAGTTGCCTCTACAATAGTACATGTATTAAGTACCTAGGTACTTTTTTATACACTAGTAACTAGAGGATGCCCGCGGACTTCGTCCCCATGGATTTAGGTTTTAAAAAATCCCGTGGGAACTCTTTGATTTTCCGGGATAAAAAGTTGCCTTTGTCAATTTCCGGGACGCAAGCTACCTCTGAACCAAATTTCATACAAATTAGTTAAACTGTTGGGCCGTGAAAAGCTAGCAGACAGACAGACAAACTCATATGAACCGTAGGTATGATGTATTATAATATAGCCTGCGACTTGGTCGCGACGTGGATTTTGTTTTTTTTTTTATATCCTGTGCGAACTCTTTGATGTTCCGGGATAACAAGTGTAAATTAAAAATTTAAAAAACCCCCGACATACGCTATTTTCAGAGGTTGAGCCGTAAAAAGGTAATACACAGACAGACAGACAGAGTCAATGTAGAAAATATAAATGAATTCATGCCTAGTATAGCAGTTTTGCATACCTACTTGTACTTAGACAGCATTTTATAGCCACCAGTTTCAAATTAGTATAATGTTATTTTGCATTTGATTTGAAGATCTAGTCTATATCTATACTATCTATACTAATAAATAAAATTGAAGTGTCTGTCTGTAATTTCGAAATAACTACCACATATTAAGCTCATATGGTTATTTGAACGATACCATAACCGAATCACACGTTTTTAAAATTTTTGTCTGTCTGTCTGTCTGTTTGAACGGGCTAATCTTCGGAACGGCTGAACCGATTTTGACGGGACTTTCACAGACAAGTAGAGGATTAACCAAGGAGTAACATAGGCTACTTTTTTAACCGACTTTCAAAAAAGGAGTTGTGTTGAAATCGGTAAATACAGATGTTAAAAACGCCCTGATAGGTATTTTCGCTGCGCGCGATCGCGACGGCCGACGCGGACGCTCGCGCTCCCCGCGCCGCGCCAAGCGCCCCTGCGCCCTGCGTCCGCCGTACGCGGTACCGCGGTACGCCGCCGCGCGGCGGGGTGCGGGTGGACTAGACATCTACTTATCCCTCAGGATTTGTGAAAAATCGAAATTCACGCGGGCGAAGCCGCGGGCAAAAGCTAGTTCTTAAATAAAGTTGGTCGGTTGGACATTAGGTCAATACTGGAGACCTTGAGCTTTTAAAATACCAAACATTTTATTGAATAAATGCTAAGGTCTCAAGTAGATAAAATGTACCTTCTAGTATCACCTACCTATACCTAATTATTATTTATTTTTTCAAACAAAACAAGCATATAAAAGCGCCTACGGAAATCAGATTTTATTCCGATGCATGCGAAATAATCACATGCAATAGAGATTTACGTAACCGATATCCATCGATTATTTATTATCTTTGTACCTAGTCCAAAATATACCTATTATTCTATAACGCCATGCCATCATGTCATCAGCGTTATTTATTATCATTTTAAGTAGTTAGTTATCGCACTTTATCAATGAACTGACTTACGAAATTTATCTTTCAGATCTGGATAGAGTACGCCGGGGAGATAAACTGCTTATCAAGAACATTGAGCGTTACAAAAAAAGAGGACTTCGTTTGCTTGGACAATGTAATCACGAATAAATGTGAGAGTTCGTGTTACGTTTAATGGGAGTTAAATAAGGGACGATAAAAGGGGCAGCCATGCTGTCCTACATGGTGCCCGTTGGGGACAAGCCACCCCCGGCGCCGGGGAAAGGCCGCCTCGCCCTGGAGCTAGTCGCCAGCCCCGGGAGCCCAGAGTCCGCAGCCAGACGAACCCGCACCAACATTTCCAAAGACTCCTCGACGAGTTCGTTTGCCAGTGACCTGACGTTCTCATCGTCCACGCCTACCGGAGCGCATGACAAACCGCGACACAAGCTCCTGAGCAACGGCAGCAAACACACTTCCTTAAAAAGGTAGGTACCTAGATATGTACCTATGACAGAGAAAAAATATCTCACCACTTAGGTTAGGTACATGATCTGGCTTGGCTTACCTACTATAATATATTTTTGCATTCGTTCTACATAGCTACTACTATTTATGTATCACCTGGGTTAAAACCCGGGTGATTACCCATCTATAGCTGCTACTGCTAATGGGTACTATTAGTGTCATCAAAATAGACACACAAACAGTGTAGATACATAGGCAGGTACCTTAGATAGGCAGGTAGGTACCTGCCTATCTACGTCTAGATTATTTTGTGGGATGGATGTTTTATGAATAAAAAGTAAACATTTATTAAGAAGGTATACCTACCTAGCAGGTGGGCATTTAACAAAAACAGCATCATTTTGATACTTAAGCGTGTAATTAGCTGGTTACCACTCGCGATGCAAAACTTGGTCGATATCCTTTTAAGATCTGGATAACCTTCAGAATTGGGTCACTGTCTTAATTGAGTCCCTGACATAGCTATGTAGAGTGGATGCTCCTAAGTTCGGCCCCTACTCCAAAAGTCGGCACTCCGTCTTTTTAACCGAAAAAGGTTCTCAATTCGGCAGAAGAAATGGTCCCATAAAAATGTTTTGCTTCGACTCATCAATCCTGATGCTGCAGAGGTACTGCCTATTTAAACTATGAAAACTGGGGCAACGTTCATTATGAATTCATATTAAGGGTATCAAGCACAGACTGTATCATTAAACTTCAGGTCCCAGCTCTTCAGCTCTGATGCTGCAAGCTACTGCCCACCTAAACTATGGGAATTGGGGTAATGTTCATTATGAATTCATATTAAGGGTATCAAGCATAGACTGTATCATTGAACTCCAGGTCCCAGCTCTACAGCTCTGATGCCGCAAGGTACTGCCCACCTAAACTATGGGGATCGGGGCATTTTCATTATGAATTCATAGTAAGAATATTAAGCATAGACTGTATCATTAAACTCCAGGTCCCAGCTTTTCAGCTCTGATGCTGCAAAGTACTGCCCACCCAAACTATGAAGATTGGGGAAATGTTCATTATGAATTCATATTAAGGGCATCAAGCATAGACTGCATCATTAAAGTTTGGGTTCCAGCTCTTCAGCTCTGATGCTGCAAGGTATTGCCCATCTAAACTATGGAGATTGGGGCAATGTTCATTATGAATTCATATTAAGGGCATCAAGCATAGACTGCATCATTAAAGTTTGGGTTCCAGCTCTTCAGCTCTGATGCTGCAAGCTACTGCCCACCTAAACTATGGGAATTGGGGTAATGTTCATTATGAATTCATATTAAGGGTATCAAGCATAGACTGTATCATTGAACTCCAGGTCCCAGCTCTACAGCTCTGATGCCGCAAGGTACTGCCCACCTAAACTATGGGGATCGGGGCATTTTCATTATGAATTCATAGTAAGAATATTAAGCATAGACTGTATCATTAAACTCCAGGTCCCAGCTTTTCAGCTCTGATGCTGCAAAGTACTGCCCACCCAAACTATGAAGATTGGGGAAATGTTCATTATGAATTCATATTAAGGGCATCAAGCATAGACTGCATCATTAAAGTTTGGGTTCCAGCTCTTCAGCTCTGATGCTGCAAGGTATTGCCCATCTAAACTATGGAGATTGGGGCAATGTTCATTATGAATTCATATTAAGGGCATCAAGCATAGACTGCATCATTAAAGTTTGGGTTCCAGCTCTTCAGCTCTGATGCTGCAAGCTACTGCCCACCTAAACTATGGGAATTGGGGTAATGTTCATTATGAATTCATATTAAGGGTATCAAGCATAGACTGTATCATTGAACTCCAGGTCCCAGCTCTACAGCTCTGATGCCGCAAGGTACTGCCCACCTAAACTATGGGGATCGGGGCATTTTCATTATGAATTCATAGTAAGAATATTAAGCATAGACTGTATCATTAAACTCCAGGTCCCAGCTTTTCAGCTCTGATGCTGCAAAGTACTGCCCACCCAAACTATGAAGATTGGGGAAATGTTCATTATGAATTCATATTAAGGGCATCAAGCATAGACTGCATCATTAAAGTTTGGGTTCCAGCTCTTCAGCTCTGATGCTGCAAGGTATTGCCCATCTAAACTATGGAGATTGGGGCAATGTTCATTATGAATTCATATTAAGGGTATCAAGCATAGACTGTGTCATTGAATTTTGAGTCCCAGCTCTTCAGTCCTGATGCTGCAGACCTAAACTATGGGAATTAGGGAAATATCCATTATGAATTCGTATTCTTGGTACCAAGCATAGACAGTATCGCTGAACTCCGGGTCTCATCTCCTCAGTACTGATGCTGGAGAGTACTGTCCACTTAACTATGGAGATTAGGGAGCAGTCCACTATGAATTCATATTGTAGGTACGAAGTAAATCCTAGTGCTGCAGGATACTGTACTGCTAAGCCGTGGGGATTTAGGAACTGTCGATTATTATGAATGGCTGTAAAACAGAAAGCTAAAAATAAAAATTCTTTTCAAAAAACCGACTTCAAACGCCACTACAAAGTATAAAAATAATTTTTGTTTGTACACGTATGTTGAAGTCGGGCGGGCATAAGAAGAAACGACGAAACCGACGCGCAACGCTCGCCCAACTTCAACATATGTGTGCAAACAAAAATTATTTTATACTTTGTGACGTTCGAAGTCGGTTTTTGAAAATAATTTTTATTCTGTCAATATAAGCGTTTTGGTGCTAAACTGCTGCCATATTTGAAAACTATTTTCCCGAAAAATAAAAAAATACCCGTTGTTCCTAAACGGCTCCAAAACGCTAATATTGACATAAATAGAACGAAGTGCCGACTTTTGGAGCGGGGGCCGGGCTCAGGAGCATACACCCTACTCCAATTACGTCATATTAGCCACGTAAGGTATGTTAGCAGTGTTGGCTCTACACTGGCACGGAGCCAATAAAATCAAGCTTTTAAATCTCTTTCTAGCAAGCTCATTTTCTAACTAAACTGCCTTGTATTTATAGGTACCTAGTACCTACCTACCTACATCACAAATGTGCTTGACCAGGATAAACTTAGCCTTCCTGATCATTTGCGGGGCGCGGGTGGGTTGTTCATTGATAAGTTAATTGATACATTCATTGATATACATCTGTCATATTTAAAAGTCACTTTGAAACTTCAAAGTTCATTGTTTCGTTCGTTTTGTGCTCAAGAATATGAGAGAAACGAACCAATTATACTTCTAAATTAAATAATTATGAGTATGACGGCAAAGACTGGTAAGTGTTGTCAGCTTCAGCTGCTGCAGCTGCTGCTTCAGCTGTCAGCGTCAGCAGCCGTACTCTAAACGTCTGGTTTTTTTTTACCCGACTACGGCAAAGCCAAAAGAAAAGGTTATGGTTTTAGCAGTCTATGTACGTATGTATGTATGTATGTATGTATGTATGTATGTTTGTGGCCGATTTTTGTGTGAGATTCTGTGTGTACTAATGTAGCGCCTAAGCTGCTGGACCGATTTTGATGGATGAGGTGTCTATTGATTCGTTGTTATGATCCGAGTGACATAGGCTACATTTTATTTACGAAAAAATCGATAAGTCACCTTTGCGCGGCTTTCTAGATTTTAATATTAGTTTCGGATAGGCATAATAGATCGCACCACTAGCTGCTTGCCCCGCGCTTTTGCCCACTAAATTATTATTAAATTATTAAGCGTAGTCGGGTTTACTTGTACTTGCTATTAAAAAAAGACGAGCTAATTTATCAAGAATGAACACATCTTCCGCCCGCGCCCCGCAAACGCCGCAGGGAGGCTAAGTTTATCCTGGTCAAGCTATAATTGTTTGTTAATGTCATCTAGACTGACAAAAGAAACATCGTATCGAATATCGACTCCGTTTTTTGTGTTTGCCGATTGATTAACTGTAACTCGCGTTATGAATGACGGCTGAGGCTTCAGTGGCTTATCTCTAGCCAGTCAAGTGAGACGGATTTTTCTCAGTACCTACTTAAAGTAGTAGCTATACCAGTACCAGATCGTTAAAATAAATAGACCATAGAAAAGAAATGGATTTGTGAATTGTTTACCACGAAATAGCCACGAAACCTGTCTCGTCGGTCAAATCATGACTACTCTGACTCAAGTCATTATTATGAGGTGTTTTAGACAATAAACAGTGATGTTTGCTAATTATAGTCGACGTACCTATATAGTTTTTATAGTAGCAAAAGTGTGTGCGGTATGTGTTAACATATTATATTGTAATAAACAGTAGTTCCACACAAACTTAGACCTCGCTTTATAATTAACTAGCGACCCGCCCCGGCTTCGCACGGGTAGTAGAGCATATTATGCGTAGGTAGGTACTACCCGCTCAGGGATTAGGCAGCGTTTTCGATGAAAGCTCCCAGGCGGCTTGACTTTTTACGATATTTTCCACAATGAACTTACTATATCTCACCTTATACCCGAATTACTAATTCCGTGGAATTCTGACGTTTCATAATGTTACCAGAGATAAAACAATTCCCACAAAAAAGATAGAAAATTCAAAACTTATGCAAATACAAATCAACTGCTGCATGTAGATATGACAAATGCCTGACAGACACTTCATGGTGATAATGTCATTCGACTTCCATTTTTCAATAAATTTTTTCAATGTGCTTCTTTTGTTTTCTATTGCTGTTAGTGTGCACTTTCTAGTTTCCACTCTTAGCAATATTTTAGGGTGAAACTATTAATATTATTATTAAGCGGCTTAGAGCTTTATATGTTGACAGGGAATTAAAGTGTTTGGGGTAAAATCGTACTTCGTAGATGTGGTTAACCCTGTTCTCCATATAAATAACTCATCTGTAAATGACAATGACAGCTGTCAGAATTAAGTCGATATTAAGTCAAGGTACACTAGACGTTTCGGTTATCTATGCACTAGACGCATTCTAAATCTTCAGTCAAACGTTATGAACGTGGACAGTGCGGGGTTAGAGCTTATAATAGCCAGTTTATCTAAAGAAAAATTGGTAATTAAGTAGGTACCTACTCTACGAAATGCGTCTGGCAAGTGTGTAGAGACAGCCACATAAACCCTCTTTGTGTAACTCTCGTTGGCTGCCGTACAGTCGTGCGCATGCATTCTTTGGTTACCACGAATTCTTGGTCGCCTAGTGCGCGGGCTCCAATGACCATTGGCGTTACTAATTGGCGTCCGCAGCCAGGCTGGTGTTACACACAAATCTCGCAAAATATTCGTGATGATAGTAAAAACAACATTGGAATCCATTGAGTAGTTTAGAAGTTCGAATACATAGACAAATGCGTATTGCGACTTTGTTTCACACAGTTTAAAGATTATAGGTTACATATACTTACAAGATAAGAGAGCTGGGTAAACTCAACAATTAAAACAAACGCGCGAGATTAAGTCGTATAATCAGCAAGGTGTCAATATCTGATAGTGGCAGGTCAAAGCCCGTCTCACACGTAGTTCTTGTTGTCCCATGCATCCGGAGCTCGGAGTGGAACCTTCGCAATCCAAGATGAATATATCTCCAGCTGACAGTCCGGCCTGGAAAATAACAATCACCATACATAGATATGTACATATTTATGTAGATGCAAGAAATGCCAATCTGTGGCGCGGTTATGTAAGACGCAACCACAAAGATACGACAGTTGAGCATGATGCAGACTCGAAAAGGGTAAAGTGAGCTAAAATATGCTGGGAAAGGGGAAATACGCCAAATTTCACACGAGTTTGCCATGATGCAGGCGCTAGGCAACCCTTCTGTAGGAAAGTAAGTAGGTAGGTAGGCTAGGTAGGACATACTGCAGGGTCTCTGAGAGATCTGATGATAACTGTCAACCAGGGCCTGAATAATTTTACTTATTGAATGTTTGGTATCTATGCCAGTTCTTGGATTTTTTGTATGGTACCTACTTTTTTCTCGATACTTTAGGTAGGTAACTTGCTTAATCTCGAATTCTCGAAACATCTCCTGTAGCCAGTACGAATCATGTCTCAAGGAGTAGGTAATGTACCATCACAGCCTTGAAACATTATTAGTAGTATTTCTTTAAACTGTGGTACCATTGTGTGTGTATGTGCCAAACTGCCAATATAGGAGTAAATTAGGTAGATAAGACATAAATGAACCTCCTTGTTTGTTTATAGTGTTAGTAAATAAAATAGGCAGTTGACCTACCTACTAAAAGACGCAATATTAACATAAGAAAAATATAAATACAATTATACAGAAATAGACGTACAATGCAAAAGACAGCTGTAGGTGATATGTAATATGTAGGTACGTTTACTGTATAGGTATGAAAGATGAAAATATTATTGAAACGATTAATATTTTATCAAATTATTGTGTGAGTGCTTTTTAATTGAATTAAAGCTTTTAGTGCCGCTCCGCTTGCACTGATAACTCAATAAATTGCTTACTCACGTGAATTCCATTAAACCAATAAAGGAATAGGTTGGTAAATATCCACTGTTGATACCAATGAAATAAATGCCTATATATAAATAAAGTATTGTGAAAAAATTTATGCAATAGGTAGGTACGTCTTAAGACAAATAAGTAGATGCTTAATTGCCTATACAACAATGGACAATTAATTTTATTGAATTGCTCGAATGGCGACTCCGCACTATCAAACGCTGCGTCTGAAGACCCCACCCCACTTGGTGGACGGACAAAGCAAGCAAGTCGCTGGCAGCCGCTGTACACAAGTGGCACAAGACCATGTTGTCCAGATGTGGACTATGGGTTGAGACGATGACGATTATAAATTTTTAAAAAGACTAACTAATATGAATATTTTCCGTCTTGTTATTTTAGGTTCCGGTTTTCCTAAGTAGGTACCTAGTACCTACCCGCAATACTAGAATGTATGTCATTGTTAGACTTGGAAAGAGCAAGGTCAAACAAGGCAAGTTTTTCAAAGTTGGCTCAGTAAATCCAGTGATACAGATCGGTAAAGATTTATGGGAAGTAGTTAGCCGAGACGTCGTAAACAGAACGTTTCAAATTAATTGGGAATTGAAATGTTGATGGTATTTCATAGTATTCTGTTACGATGTCAAAGTCGTGGGTATGTGTTTGTCTTTGATAAAAATGATCACAAACTTGGCGGCGAGCCATCCGATAATGCCCGTTGATGTGATAGGCACCGGTTTCAATGACTTCTGTAATTCCGTTTTGACCGTGACGTGAGGCAAAACAGCGGCTGTCTCCTGACGAATCGCATCCGCCTCGCTCTGCGCTTTTCTGTAAGATTACAATATAAAAATAACACTACGTAGTTTATTATTAGAACAATCAATACTCGATAGAACAAGTAACAACGTCGACACCGTTGAACACGGTAATTTAATGGCAGTTCCATCACAAAGCCCGCGATTGGTACACCGTAAGACTAATAGCCTATCGCGGGATATAAAACCTATCTCAGGAGGAGTTGTTTGTTTTAACATCATGGACAATACGTAAGTAATGGTGTGGATTATTCTCAATATTCTCCTATTCTTGGCTGTCTAAGGTTCTAAATATTTGGAACCAGTTCCTAGTTTCTGAAAGCATTAGCTACTTACGACATTATCAAAATAAATAAATATTTTATGACATATTATTGGTAGGTAAGTAGGTATATAATATATACAAAGGTAGTTAGGCTTAGCTCTATACGTTGTAGATACTGCTTAGATTATTGTGTTTTATAGGCTTCTTCCGCATGGACTCCGCATTCAGAAGAGGTTTGTTTTTAAAAATCTCTTGGGATTAGATTTTTTGGAGTAAAAAGCAGCCCGTGTCCCTCTCTAGGATGCAATCTCTGTGCCTTTCGTCAAAATCCGTTCAGCGGTTGAGCCACAAAATGGTAACAGAGAGACAGATAGACAGAATTACTTTTGCAATTTATAATATTCAACTCGTGATAGGTACCTATAATAGGGATTTTATCCGTGTAAAACTGTGTCCATCAGATGTTCCTTATGTCCCCAACTGTCGCAGCGGTCTATACGGTCTAATATTCGATTTCAAGGTTTATTTGTAAATAAAATCCACTAAATTTTTATGTCAATTTCATTAGTCATAGGCGACTGCGTGGGCAGGCGGCTATCGTAATAATATTTGACATTGGTTTCGAGCGAAACAGCTACATGTGATCATAATAATTTCCGTGGCACATAAATCTTCTTTGACGCAGTGGTTTTATTGCTTAGTGGCTTATTGCAATACATAATAAGATTATACTCTGATCTGGCAAGGACTAGGCTGTCTTTAATTAAAATTTAATTTAATGGAAGATATCATAATATTTTTTATCTTAAGTATATACCTAATATAAGGATTATTATCGACGCTAATTTTATAACATATGTAATCCTCTAAGATGTGAACCTACAAATGTGACATAGCGTTATGTACATAATATTATTATTATTGTTACATGTATGTACATGTATAGGTATGTAAACTACTGTATGCAGCTGCGTCCTCTGCAAGTACCTATATATTATGGTCATGTTCATACCGTAGCATGCTAAAAAACGCGTAAAACACAATTAAACATCTACCCAGACTCTTTACTTAACGGAAGGATTTAACAAAATCACAGTAATTTCCACTAAAAAGAAATGCAAACATTTATTTATTTGCAATATTACTTATTTCTGATGGATAAACTCACACTAATTGTCACAGAATTCGAAAAAAATAAGTAAGCATGATAGAGTCATGCTAGGTACTCGTAACTTTATAGCTTCGATTAATTATTTATCAAAGCTTTATAGTGAGTAGATTTAAAATAAAGTTATAGTCTTCTAGAATAATTTTATATTATACTACGGGAGGTCGATGGCCAATTGAAAAAGTCATTTCATACCGACTGGAAATTTTAACAACAATAGTTTAGACCGAACCCATCACAGCTCCGAACGTCAGCTGCCGCACCAGTGGTGGAGTTAAGAGTGAGAGCATGTGAAAGTGCTTGAAAATCAAAGCGCTCCGAGTGATTTTATCCCGGACAAAAATGGTCTTAAATCATTGTTCCGATCATTTTTGATACTGAAACAATCGTCAGCTGCGGCGCCGAGGGTGGGTTATACGTCCGCTACGCGCATGAAGTGCATTAAAATTTTGGCAAAAAAAGTTATTTTATACCTTATGAAATTTATGCAGCAGAATTTTCACACTTTTAAAATAATAAAGAAAATCGTCAGCTGCACTTCTGGTGGGGGAAAGACCGTCAGTCAGCGTGATAAACATTTTGCGCGCTCAGTACATTTAGCCTAGTAAATCTAGGAAAAATATCCTATAGTTTCAAAAATTAGCCAAATGTATTCTTTGGGCCTTCCTCTTGAATATATCCAAAAACCCCATATGGGGGATGCATAACCAGCCGCCATTTTTAATTTTGTCCTTTTTTTCGGTTTTTTTCTCATATCACGAAAATCTCTACGAATAGCATCATAATTACTTCTGACAAAAGTTTTAACATACAATTTGCCACAAATGTAGTCTCTTGCAGTTTTACTCTAAGTTTATTATTTTAAGAGCTATAGGATGTTTAAGTTAATATTTGAGGTCCTTTTTTTAATTTTTTGCTCATATCTCGAAAATCTCTACGAATAGCATTATAATTACTCCTGTAAAAAGTTTTTACATAAAATTTTGTACAAATTTGGTCATGGTAATTTTTACGCTAAGCTTACTACTTTAGGAGTTATAGGGTGTTTAAGTTTATATTTGAGGTCCCTTTTTCAGTTTTTTGCTCATATCTCGAAAATCTCTACGAATACCTATACAAGTGTAAATTAAAAATTTAAAAAACCCCCGACATTCGCCATTTAGTGGCGGCGGCCATCTTGAATTTGCAATAGTGCTATTCTACTAGTCAAGCCCTTTCATTTGATACCCATATCAGGCCTGTGTCACTCCGCGTGTAGGTATTAAAAACATACCTACAGGCGGCGGCCGTTGCGCAACGGCCAATCTAGTAGGCTGCCACAAGCGAAGAAAGACGCACGCGCGCGCTCTATTTGTTCGACCACGTTCAACTTTCTCGATAGTTGCAAGATGGACACAAAACGAAAAAAAGCAAAAAGATACTGTGCAGTATTTAATTGTTTATAAGTCTGTTCGTTTTCTTACGGTCGCCTTTTGTGTCTAGCCGCCAGCGCCGCGCGGTGTTTTAACAAAGACACCGCCGTGACTTCAAAGCATGCCGCGCGGAGTGTACAGGCACAAGGGGTTTTGGCGTTTTATACCTACTCATATTTTTTCATTAAAATTCTCTTTCCTTTTCATATTTTTTTTATATTCGTATTTTATTATAATATAACCATAAATATAAAATATAATATTCTCATGAACACGGGTCTTCTCTCAAAATGAGAAGGATTTTAACCATAGTCTACCATGCTGGCCAAGTGCGGATTGGCAGACTATTCGGAGATTCTGTTAGAAAAGAAAAAATTACTAACAGAAAAAAAGCAATAAAAATAAAAGCAGAATACTAAGAGCACCTGCGCCTGTACCGACACTAAGTTAACCGAACGAACTATAAATACGAATCGTGATCGAAATTTAACTTTTTTTTTGGTTGCCTAAAGACGCTGACAGGTAAAATCTACTTTGATTGGATTACATTATGTTCCTATTTGAAATGAAATTAATTCAAACTACAAACCCTTTCTCCCCTTGTTGAACAAAGTACTATTCCAATACCCTAAAAGTAGAAAGCGCTAGATGGCGTAAGTAGTTTCTCGAAGTCACCTCGAAGTAAGCAACCCTAGAGTCCCCGGCTCTTTCAAACGTATAACCACGTGTAACCTATTATGAACGGTAGTCCAGTGAATTAAGGCCCATATTCCCTCAAAAAAAATTTGGTAGGTACGTAAACGAACACGTGCTCGACTGGAACGCGAGTTAAATTAAATCATATTGTTTATCAGATTGAGTACATATTTCTTTGAAAACCATTGCGAAGTAAGGCTTCTGTACCTTTAGGTACTAGTTATTATTCTGTGCCCATATCAAGGGAGTTATGAAAAAATATATCATCCGCCATTTTGTAGCGGCGGCCATCTTGGACTGATTTTCATCAAACATAGCTAAGAACACTCTCGACTAATTCACCTTTCAATCAAAAAAAACCGCATTCAAATCGGTCCACCCGTTTGAGCGCCACAGGGGAACAGACACACACACACACACACACACACACACACACACACACACACACACACACACACACACACACACACACACACACACACACACACAGACACGTCAAACTTATAACACCCCGTCGTTTTTGCGTCGGGGGTTAAAAATTACTTCTGACAAAAGTTTTAATATAAAATTTTCTACAAATTTTGTCCTGTTCATTTTTACGCATTTCAAACACACACACACTTTAATACACACAAACGTTTTTTTTGTATTAAAGGTGAATTAGTCGGAAGTGTTCTTAGCTATGTTTGATGAAAATTGGTCCAAAATAGCCGCCGCCACAAAATAACGAATGTCAGGGGTTTAATCTATACTAGTTTATCTCTCTGTTAATTTTAACACTCTGTAGCTCCTAAAGTAATAAGCTCAGCGTAAATTAAATAGGACCAAATTTGTAGAAAATTTTATTTTAAAACTTTTGTCAGAAGTAATTAAAATGTTATTCAAAGAGATTTTCGAGATATGAGCAAAAAACTGAAAAAGGGACCTCAAATATAAACTTAAACACCCTATAACTCCTAAAGTAGTAAACTTAGCGTAAAAATTACCATGACCAAATTTGTACAAAATTTTATGTAAAAACTTTTTACAGGAGTAATTATAATGCTATTCATAGAGATTTTCGAGATATGAGCAAAAAACTAAAAAAAGGACCTCACATATTAACTTAAACATCCTATAGCTCTTAAAATAATAAACTTAGAGTAAAAATGCATGGAACCAAATTTGTAGAAAATTTTATGTAAAAACTTTAATCATAAGTAATTATAATGCTTTTCGTAGAGACTTTCGAGATATGAGCAAACAAAACGAAAAAGGGACCTAAAATACCCTATAGCTCCTAAAGTAATAAACTTAGAGTAAAACTGCAAGAGACTACATTTGTGGCAAATTGTATGTTAAAACTTTTGTCAGAAGTAATTATGATGCTATTCGTAGAGATTTTCGTGATACGAGAAAAAAACCGAAAAAAAGGACAAAATTAAAAATGGCGGCTGGTTATGCATCCCCCATATGGGGTTTTTGGATATATTCAAGAGGAAGGCCCAAAGAATACATTTGGCCAATTTTTAAAACTATAGGATATTTTTCCTAGATTTACTAGGCTAAATGTACTGAGCGCGCAAAATGTTTATCACGCTGACTGACGGTCTTTCCCCCACCAGAAGTGCAGCTGACGATTTTCTTTATTATTTTAAAAGTGTGAAAATTCTGCTGCATAAATTTCATAAGGTATAAAATAACTTTATTTGCCAAAATTTTAATGCACTTCATGCGCGTAGCGGACGTATAACCCACCCTCGGCGCCGCAGCTGACGATTGTTTCTGTATCAAAAATGATCGGAACAATGATTTAAGACCATTTTTGTCCGGGATAAAATCACTCGGAGCGCTTTGATTTTCAAGCACTTTCACATGCTCTCACTCTTAACTCCACCACTGGTGCGGCAGCTGACGTTCGGAGCTGTGATGGGTTCGGTCTAAACTATTGTTGTTAAAATTTCCAGTCGGTATAAAATGACTTTTTCAATTGGTCATCGAGCTCCCGTAGTATTAGGCTAGGGGCTCGCAAAGGGATGAGCTTCTATGCTTAACTTATTGTTGAGGGTATACGGCCGGGTAACCACCCCTCGTCAACTTTTGCAACTATTCGGATTTCACCCTACATAAAATATAAAGCTGAGCTCTCACCCTACATTCTGTATCCCCATTTCCTAAACATTGATTGCATCTGATTGTTGATTTTCAGATCGACTACAAAATATACAGGGTGCATCACATTTACATCGATGCCTATAACATGCGAAAAGAGCAAGCCACGGATATTTTAATTATCAATTAATATTAAAGTGTAGTTTGGCAATCATGTGAAAAGAAACTCGATGAATCGATAAAAATACGAACTTGCGAGCAAATCTCTGTGGAGACAAGGCTGTGAAATGTTTGAAAAAATGTACCTATGGCAAAGCCTATCGGCAGAGTGGGATAAGATGGGAGGCTTAAGGCACTCTAAGAAGTTTATGAAAGCTGTAAAGGCTGGTTTTCTTGCAAAAGTAAATTTACTGAGCAGGAAACAGCTAAGGTATGCTATAGCGGCTTAGGTACACGGGTCACTATAGTACAAAGGCCATGTTATGCAAAATGGAGATTACAGAGGACCCTATCTGTAGGGCCTGTAATGAAGAAAATGAGTCCATGGAACACATCTTGTGTGAGTGTGACGGACTGGCTAGGAAGCGAATGGATCTTCTGGGGGTAGCTTATCCGCAACCGGAGGATTATGGTCCCTTGAACCTAAAGGCGACCATCAAACTCCTAGAATGGGTGTTTGAGGAGGTCTAGGGGATAAGGAAGGGGCGAGTACAAAAGATCCATAAGGGTCGAAGTGCATCCGCTTTTTAGCGGGCCCCATCAAAGGAAGATAAGATAAGATAAGATGGCAAAAGTTTCGTTTTCCCAAAACTTCAATGTTTTATGTAAACGGATTACGCGGAGTTATTTGGATACAAACCTGTGTGTTTTATGGGCTTCATAAGAAATCCAGAATAATACTTATACAATTTGATGTCATAACAAAGCTCATTAATAGATATTAAAAGGTCATTAAAAATATGTTTGAAATCAGTCTATCTGTATATCAGTAGCATCATTTTTATGAACAAATAAAAATTTAAACAAGATAAGTAAAATACAGGCTAGGTATAAGGAGACCGTTTCCGAAAACTTGGCGCTATTATTATACTAATAGGGTATTCTACTGTGTTTGAAAAAGCACTTCAAAATGTTGTTTTTGTTAATAAAAAGCCACAAAAAATATATTTCGGCAAAATAAACACGCGTTCATGCCATAAAATTAAATTAAATTTTAAACATTTTTAATCCCGCGTAAAACGCTGTCAGCCAATAAGTCAGCCATTTCATGACGTAACAATGTTAAACAAGAAGGTTATAAATGTATTCTATATAACACTGGAGTTAAATATTGTAGTAAAGATAAAGTCATTCACCTGGGCTACTTTTTCTTTATTACTAATATTTTTTGGACGATATATCGATAGTTTGATATCGAAATGTAGATACAAAAATGTAGGTACAAAATCATCGTAAACTTAATAATCTACCGTATTTCATTTAAAATATATTATGTTTTTTCTGTATTCCTAGTTTACATACTTACATCTTAAAACGAAATGTAATTTTAGGTATATAGATATACCTCTGTGGTAAAAAAATAGGGACATTCACTAGTGAAAAATAAATTAAGAAATTTAATAAAATTGAAAATTTATGTAGAAATATACTTAAATATTCTGATTTTGAGTAATAAAAGCACATTATTTTTTTATTAAATTAAAATTAAAAGTCGTAATCTTTAATCTGTATATCACGTGACCTTAAACACGAGCCGCCTTGTTGTGACGTCATAATGATAGCTATTTATTTATTAATATGCAAACCAGTTGTGTAAAAGCAGATAGTACTAATCTGCCAAAAATTGATTCAATTATGGTTGCAAAGTTCTTTGCATGTAACCCAGACTTCTGTTCTGCCGAATTCCAGAATGTTAAAACATCTTTGTAAACATCATTAGTTATCTGTCAAGTCGGCTTACGGATGAATATTTTACGTGATAACGTCATTTAAAAATATTGGTATAAGGCCCTGTTTCACCACCATCTGATAAGTGTCGGATAGCTTATTCACAACTATAGTCCTTGTCACTTGACATAAGTAAGGAAGTGACAAAACTTACGTTTAGGCTATCCCGACACTTATCAGAAGGTAGTGGAACAGGCCATATTGTACCTTATTTAAATAAAATAATTACTAAGAACTATAACCTAACACATATATATATTTATAATTTAATTTGTTTAATAAAGATACTGGACTATAATATAACTGTGTAATCATTTTTGAAGTGACTTACGATTTTTTAAATAAAGCCGATATATCGAAATATCGATATTTTTTTCGGTATATCGAACTCCGATATCGATATATTTAAAAATATAGATATATCGAAAATATTTATTTATTTATAATATATTAAAAAATATCAACAGTCCTTTTTTGTTTGGAGTTTAGATTCCATAGGTTTTCTATCTTTCTTATATGACCACAGATTAATATTAGTTTTTGCCTTAGATTAGGTATATAGGAGAGGATATGAAACATCAAATTTAAATTGAAGCTTCCGGAACCTTAAAAATGGCGTATGGGCGGAGCCTAAATGACATTTAGGGTTGTGCTATCGATACTTAAATATTCGATATAAAATTATCAGCCACATTATTTAAATATTTTATTTTGAAAATCAGTATGACAATAATGTATACTAATCTATTAAAGCGGAAGAGTTTGTTTGTTTGAACGCGCTAATTACAATGGAATTGATGGATATAATGGAAGCTATGGACTACCTGTCGGATTTGAAAAATTCTTTTTGCGTTTGATAGCCCAATTTCTGAGGAAGGTTAAGGGCTATTTAACATTACTAAAATCCTCCCCTAAGTAAAATGAGGGTAGAAGATTTATATGAAAGTTCAATGTTTTTGAAGTTATAGACATGATATCGGCACTTAGATAGTTATTGGTAGTATATAATAAAAACCTGTATAAACATCGACACGAACATCGAACGCTGAGGGAAAGTGGATGGGGTAAGCTATTGTATTACGCGCGCGACAGTTACCATACGCAGCTATCCCCTCCATGTTTCGTTCAGTGTTCGATCTACGTGGCCGCGGGTATATATGTTACTAGCATCTGCCCGTGGCTTCGCCCGCGTGATATTCGGTTTTAAACAAATCCCGAGGGAATCGTGGATTTCCGATTCCCGTTCCCGCTCCCTATTCCAACCTTTATACCTACTATCAAGGAAGTTCGCTATAGTAATCTACCTATAGCTGTAGATATATATTTCGGTTTTATCAAAATCCCGTGGGAACTGTGCATTTTTCCAGGATAAAAAGTAGCCTATGTGTTGCCAATGCATGCAGCACAGCAAACTATTGCAATAATGTGTTATGTGAACGTGATTTACCTAAGAACAGTCAGCGCCCTCTATGGCGTTTTTGGAAGATTATATCTATTTTAGTCCCACAGGAATACTTTTCCGGGATAAAAGGTAGCCTATGTTTTAAGTCAGGGCATAAGCTATCTCCATTCAAAATTTCAGCCAAATAAGTTCAGTAGTTGCGGCGTGATTGAGTAACAAACATCCAAACATCTAAACGGTCCAGTAAGTAGTTTAAGCGCTACGGTGGTACACACATAATCTCATACAAAAATAGGCCACATACATACATACATACATACAACATACATAAACTGCTAAAATCATAACCTTTCCTTTTGGCTTTGCCGTAGTCGGGTAATGAGTCTATAATTTATGATAAATATCACATGAAATAGAGAAAATTTGTTAATTCAAAAAAAATATTTCTCGAAAACTATTTCGAATCGCAGAACAATATTTCAGTGTAAGGTTTATTGAATATCAAAATCTATCTACAAAAAAAAAAATAACTGCCTACTGACTGTCTGCTAAACCAAAGTTAAACCCTGTTTGTATTAAAAGTATTAAGTTTCCGAAAAATGCGTTGACAAACATACATACACACACACCTATAAAATTTTGAGCATTTGTTTGGAAGCCCTAATTAATATACTATCATATGTGAATATATTGCAATTTCAATATTACATACATAACCTCCTTTTTTTTGAAGTCGGCATTGAAGATTGGCAATATCACTAATTGATTGATGAATTGATTGATTAATAAAACTATTGTTTTAATTTCATCTCTCTCTACCACTCAGAGAGACAAACAGTAGGTGCGATAAGTTTTATTTTTATCGACATTCAATTTAATTGTAAACAATACAGTCCCAACACTATACATACAATCAAACTTATTCTCGTGAAATAATCGAAGTTTTTGAGGATACTGCATAAATTTACGCGTTTTGAATTAAATAAAGAAGAAGTTGAGCTTTACTTAATCGAAAAAACTCAAAATACTCGCTACAAAAAGAGAAAATGGAAGAATTTATTACTTACTTATGAAATGAAATTCCTGGGCGTTTTACATTGCTTTTATTATCACAACTCACAACTGAACACTTCACCATTGTTTATTACTTAAAACAACTTCTGAAACGCATGAAAACAGTGCAAAATAAAAAAAAACTTAGAACTGACACACCGGAACAACAACAAACGCCATTTTTAAGGGACAAAAAAGTGGCTTCAGTAGGTAAATTTTATGACATCATTCGACATTTGCGTGACGCGTTTACGCAATAACATAATGGATCTGTCTCTTTCTAATAATGTAGCTTTCCATAGATAAGAAAGGCTTAGAAATAGTTTGATTTGTTTTATTCTAAAAATACATCATATAACTATAATTGAGTAAAATGCAACATATCCTCTCCTATATACCTAATCTAAGGTTTTTGCTTATATGACCACAGATTAATATTAGTATTTTTTATCATTATGACGTCACAACAAGGCGGCTCGTGTTTTAGGTCACGTGATATACATATGGGAAATTACGACTTTTAATTTTAATTTAATAAAATAATCACGTGCTTTTATGACTCAAAATCAGAATATTTAAGTATATTTCTACATAAATTTTTATTTTTATCAAATTTCATAATTTATTTTTCACTAACGAAAGTACCCTATTACCTACCTACCTACCTAAACACAATCAATACCAATAACCGTTTACCTTATAGCGTAGGTATCTACTACACGCTGGAGATCAAGGTAACGCAACGTTCGTTGACTTCCAGCGTCAGCTGATTTAATTTGAATTGCGTTACGAATTTAAAAAAAATACAGTAGTTAGGTAAATTTTTTTTTTCCAATTACAGTTCTGTTAAACCCTCCAAAACCGTTATTGCACAAAAAATGCAATTTTTTTTTTGTAAAAACGTTATTTTTATAGTATCTTATCAGGAATCATCCATAGATATATGTACCTACCTACCTGTCTTCGTTTCCGAGACCGTTCCTGATACTATAATATCTACTCGTGTGCTGATACCCTGTATGTATGTAGAAAACCCACGTAGGTATGTAGGTACATAACTTTCAGTTTGTGGTAGTCTAGGAAACATCATCTTGATTTTGAAAGAGCTGTTTCGATTTATTTGCGCCCAAGAGTAAGTAATTGCCACATAAGTACAATCCCCGTGATCGGTGAAAATTCCCGATAGAAATAACAACGTTGGAGTTTGGGCGGGAAAATCGTAGGAATTGCATATTATTAGCTCTCGTTTCATTTTCATTAATTTGCTGCATTTTTTTATTCGATATACCTAGTTCTGTAAAGGTGCACAAGTGAAGTGGACAAGTGTTTTAAGTGATTAATTCGATTTTCTCGCAAAGCTCTATCAAAAGTTTTGGTAAGGTTGACGAAGGTATAGCATGACATGACTTGACTTAGGACCCACTGACGGACAATGACGGACGATAGACTATATATTTGACCACTTTCGCCCAAATTGGGCAAATTATTTGATATACATTATTATAGATCGACCAGAATCTCATGAAAAATAGGGAAATTAAATGTTGTAGTAAGCAACACTAGGTTAACTCGGCTACCCTAGTGATAAACAAAGTAATTACATTCAGAACACCTTACCTGGGATCGTTTCACGAAACGAAAAATCAAGCAACTGCATTTTAAATACAAAAACAAAGTAATCAACATCCAATTACTTTGTTTTTGTGTTGTGCTTGTTGTTTACTTGGTTTTTGCATTTATATTCCGGGTTAGTGAGTGCAGTTACTTTGTTTGGGCATCTGTGGTTTGGGTAATTCAAATTTCGGCAATCAAAGTAGACGGTTCAAGTTAATTGAATTATTAAACTGGTAAAAAACTACTCGACATGAAACTTATGTTAATGCAAAAAGTCAATTTCACAAAAAATGACAGTTACTTTGTTTATCGCTAGGGTAGCCGTAGTGTTGCTAACCTTGGAATTTCATTTCCCTATTTTTCATGAGATTCTGGTCTATCTATACTTGAGGACTGGCTATATGCAACCATGCGAAGCCATAATGAAAACAAAAAAAAAAATAACAACGTTTGTGGGTTAAAATGACTTGCTTTCTTTCATCCAGCAACCAGCTCCAACGCTCACCCCACTGCGTCTTGCAATTTTCCACCTTTTTCCACTGCGCACGCATCTGAAACGCCTCTGTGTTTGGGTCGTAGCGCGTCACGGCCATCTCTTTCGCCTTGGGGTACTAATGATAAAAAAAGTAATAAATCAATTAGCGGTGTGACCAATCAAGACATACATATATCTATATCTACACCTATAAAAATGAATACAATAATAATTGAAGTGTCTGTCTGTGATTTCTAAATAAATTTTTAACCGATTAATAAAAAAGGAGACTATCAATTCGAAACGCATGTATATGTATCTAATATTTTAGGAACCGCAATATTATATTCACATTATATTATAACTAGGGCTTCCAAACAAATATACAACGTTTTATAAGTGTATACCTACTGTATACTGTAATATGAACAAGCCTGTAATGGAAATTTTTGCCATGCATTCGTGATCATTAATTTATTGAAGTGCGCATGAATTCTTTATGTATTCCATCGTAGTGACACATGGAGTATTTTGTCAGTTACACATGAGTACATAGTACCTACATTTTAATTGTGGGCCGCGGGGGACCTTAAAAATTTTGCAGAAGTATTAAAATATTTCTCGAGCATCATACGTACAATGTCGAATGGCCACTCTAGTTACTATAGAAGAGTATTATGAATAAGATAATTTTTTAGCAATAACACTTCGATATTAAAGTGAAATTAAAATTTTCTACTTCAGTTTTACTACTTTTGAGGCGTTGTGTTACGGAACCATCCCGTCATCGAGTCAGACGCACCGATTTTATTCCGAAGTATTTCTATGAATTTCATTGAATAGATCACCAGGGGATCCAAGAATCAGTTACGGCCAAGTGGGGCGAGTACAACAAAGAATATTAAGCAGCTTCCGACCGATACGGAAATGCAATAAATACAAAAGTTTAGGCGCCGCGGCGTGCACTACCTTATAAGATAAAACTGGGTCGATTAGAAAGTACCTACCTATTCGATTTTAATAACAGTCGCATTCGGATTGAACTCACCTTCTATAGTATAGATGAAATCAGTTGTTATGGGTATAGACGATACTATTTTTAAATAATAATTAGTCAAGCGCGTATCAGAATAAGGTAGGGTTACTCGTCATGCTAGTAAGCTATGATATGTATAGCTAGGCAAGCATGCTAGTCATCCTGGTCGAATTTGCAAGGGTATTGGGTAATTAACTAATTACCTACTAAGTTGTTTAACTGCAGGCGCTACATGAAAAATAGTCGCTAGAGACTGCTAGAGATGTCTACGCATGGAAGAGTTGGAGGAGGCTTTCACCGCTGAAAGATGTCCTTAATTACAAACAATTAAATATAAAAATTAGTATTCAAAGAATATTTGCAACTTAACTAAAGTAGGATAAGCAAGGATAAGTAGGTAAGTAGTAGGTAGGTGTATATTTTTGTAAAAGGAAAATAAAGCAATTTTTTATGCAACCCTAAGATGATGACGAATTTACTTACCTACTATTTATTAGTTTTGTATATGCTTGTGGTTCGCAGAATGCAGATATCTAGTTGTTTAGGTACTTAAAATTAAAACCATCTCACAATAAATGCTTCGTCACTGCGGACAAAAACTACCAAAATAAAATTGAAATCATCAGCAATAAGAAATACCTTTCGAAAACAAACTAAAAATAACTCCCGAAAAAACCAAGTAAGTATCTACCTAATTTGAATTCACTCGTAAATATTCAGTTTGAGAAATGTTTCAAAATTAAAGAGAATTTATAAACATTTGCCAAAGATGTCTGACCAAAATCTTCACCATTCAAGTATGCGTCATTGGACTTTGTTGACATTTTTGAACAAAGAGGTAAAACACCTAATAAAATAAAATAAATTATGCGGGTTTTTTGTATCCCCTTCATAAACTTTATTTTGTTTTTGTTAGATTTGATACTTGCTTTTGTTTTGAATATATAAATATGGTTTATATACTTTTTGGTTAGAATACAATTTCCTTTAAGTACCTACCTACCTCCTACGTACCTAATTTACCTACATAAATATAACATACATATATACAAATACATACAACATAATTTCAGCGGTGTAGGCCCGGCGCACACCGAGCGCAGCGCAGCGCAGAGCATTTTCTGAAAACACTGAATATTTATTAACTTTACGCCTATTGATATATGGTCCCGCGGTACGGTATGGGCGCGCGTATTTATTCTTTGAATGCAATATTACCTTATGTCAATAGTCGTAAAGTTAATTGTTCAGTGTTCTCACAAAATGCTCTGCGCTTGGTGTGCGCCGGACCGTACCTACGTAGTAGGTACACAGGCTATTTTACCATCTATTACACTGTAACTGTGCTTTAGCTTATTGATAGACACAATAAATGGTTATTACTTATTAGTGATCGATGTAGGTACCTACCTACTTTACGAACAGTGTAATGTCACGCAGCTTATGAACCTACAGCTACGGTTTATACTTAATATTTACGCCGCGTTAGACGTTTTTCCAAACAGTTCCGCTTCAAATTTCAACTTCGGGGCCATGGAACAATTTCTCACGGTGTGAATTCCAACTATCCGAAGGTATCAAATTGGTTTGTGTCTTTTATTAAGAACGAGCTGATACCAACACGCGCCTTCGTTTTAGGTTTTTAGAGTTTCGTATCCAAAGGGAAAAACGGAACCCTACTAATATCAGTCTGCTGGCTGTTTGTCTGTTCGTCCATATCTCTACTTCGAAGACGGATGAGTTATAATAATCCGGTCGGGAGGTACAGGTACAGGTACAGGTACGAGGTACAGCCCCGACCGATTAGCTCAACAAACACCACACCCGAAATTTTTAAATTCTTTTTCGGGAGGAGCTGGGGTAGGTACCTTACCTACTAGGTACACTAATTAAGTATGTAAGTAGATAGTTAGATACATAGGCATAATACAACTGCTGTGCTGACTGTATATTGATACTCTTATAGTGGGTAGGTAGGTAATAATTTTTCTTACTAGCTGATGCCCGTGACTTCCGTTCCGGTTTAGGTTTTTAAGTTCCCTTGGGAACTCTGTGATTTTCCGGGATAAAAAGTAGCCTATGTCCTTCTCCAAGGTCTAGTCTATCTCTGTACCAAAAGTCTTAATCGGAGAGACAGAGATACCTACAGATACAGAAACAGATAGAGATACCTAGGTACACAGAGTTACTTTCGCATCTATACTAATTATTTAAATAAAATTGAAGTGTCTGTCTGTAATTTCGAAATAACTACCTCATATTAAGCTCATACGGTTATTTGAACTGTACCATAACCGACTCACACGTTTTTTAAATTTTTGTGTCTGTCTGTCTGTTTGAACGGGCTAATCTTCAGAACGGCTGAATCGATTTTGACAGGACTTTCACATACAAGTAGAGAATTAACCAGGAAGTAACATCTAGGCTACTTTTTAACCGATTTTCGAATAAACATCACTGCTATGCGAGTTGTGAGTTTGTGACTAACCCCCTCGGTCGGCAAAAAGATTGAATCCAACTGCACGATCCTCGATGGGGACAAAGAAAACTGGGACAGGAAATTACCTACTATGTGAAACGTGAAAGTCGATTATGACATCTAGGTAACAAAGCGTGTGTAAGTGCTCTAAACGTGGCATTAAGGATCGATTAGGGTTAACCTAACCTTTGAAGTTTTGAACCCTAGCCTCCTCGAACACGAACTTTGATTTTTATTGCCTATTATACAGTGGCGTAGCGTACCTTGGCGGGGCCCCGTATAAAAATTTGTTTGGGGACCCTTAGGAACGGTAAAGATTTGTCACAAAAGAAAAAAAAATGTTTGCATAAAATTAAAAGCAATATTTATTCATCATAATTATTTATAGGTATGTCACTTTTTCTAAAATTTTTACAAACAATTCAAATTAAATATATACTCTCCTTGCCTTTTTTTGGCAAACTTATTTATTAAATCATTTATATATAACTGAAGGAAAAAAACGAAATTGCTTTTTTTGACTTTTGTCATTTCTGAAATAAACAAAAATTTGGGAAGTTTTTGTTAATTTTTGCTTACGCATGTCGGGGGCCCCCGTGGCTTGGGGGCCCCGTATAATTGATACGGCGGTAGCTACGCCCCTGCTAATATATACCTCGTTAAAGTTGCAAACCTTTCTCGGTTCATTGGAGGCACATTGGAGGTGCTATAAAATAAAATCGGCCACATGCGAGACAGACTCGACTGCAACGTAGCAGGTTCCGTGGATTAGAAGGAAACGTTTATACTAAATATTATAGCTTGTTGTTAATCAGTTACCTGTCTCAAAAACAAATCACTTTTGTTCGGAATCGTATTTAAACTAACATAAGTTGTTTCCAAAGGATTTATTATTGCTGATTTCTTAAAAACTATTCTAGATAAGAGACATGCTATAATAATTGATGAATAAGAGTTATTTTATCGGCAGTTTTATAACCAAAACAAGCATAGTTCTCTTGCTCTACAGAGACTCAAGACACATTTAAAACGAGACATAAATATATATGTCACTGACTTTTAAATGTCTCGTTTTAAGAGCGGGGCCGCACTGCGAAAATTATTCGCGCGAATTTTATTCGCGCTGTTTATATTCCGCATTTTAATATATTTTTCTCGCGAATTTTAAATCGCATGTGCGAGCAGCTTCATACATTCCCATATGTCACAGAATTTTGCGAATAAATTCGCGCGAATATATTTCGCAGTGCGGCCCCGGCCTTACTCTGTCTTGAGTTTGCGTAGAGCACAGACGTATACGTCTGTGGCGTAGAGTCAGAGTACACTTTATACATAGATCTCACCAGATGAATTCAAGCGAGTTGTTGGAAGCCTTTGGACACAAGCGGCACAAGGTCGTGTTATGTGTCTGTCGATCCTTGCAAGAGACCTGTACAAGTGTACAACTGTGGAAGACTATCAATTGAGACGAAGAGGCGTCTATAGTTGCTATCTCTGAAGCACAGGCCACATTGGGAGCGAAGCGAAACAATACGTACCTACCTAGCTTTGCTTCGCTCATGTATGTATGTCGCTAGACTGTGAGAGCTCACAAGTTCGCATCGCTAGTTTCGTTTAGCTCTGTAGTTCGTGGTGGTCTGAACTAGTATGAAAAGACGCGGTAGCGACCAGCGCAGGCTACATTGGGATCGAAGCGAAGCAAACCTCGTTTCACTTCGCTCCCATTGTGGCCTGCATTTACAAGGACTAATATATGATTTTGTTGTAGGGTATCGTTCGGGAGCTCCAAAGGGTCGATGGTCGAGACCCTCATCTACGAGAGCCCCCTACAGGAGGAGCCCGAGAGCAGCCCGCCTCCGAAGTTCCAAGAAACCGCATTCCCGTATACGCCCGTCGAAGACGAGTACGTTATGTTCTTTATGAGTATGTTTTATTTATTTTCACTAAAGCGAATTGGCGAATTCTCTTCATATTTTTGTGCTTTTCATCATGGGGTGTAGCTTGCAAGCGAATCCCATTTCCCACCGGATCAGCGCTTTGGTGTATCGTATCACAGCCGCGTATCGTCGCTGCGAAGCACGTGGCCAATGATCGTTAAGAATCGCTGAAGCGTCATAACAATCTAACGATCAAGATCCATGTCGGGTAATTGTATCTTGATCGTTAGATTGTTAACTCGCTTCAGCGGTTCTCGATTCTTCAGCGAGAAGAAAAAATATAATGCTTTTATTTATTTGTGGTGAACGCATCGTACCTAGATACGTATAATGTAAAACGTAGGTACCTACGTCAGTTTTAATGGTATAGGTAGTAGGTACCTACAATTCAGAATATGTACACAGAAAACTTAAATAAGTAACAATGATTAATTTTAAAAAAATTAACTAAAATTAAATACTCGAGAAGGTCCGAAAGTCGTTTGTGGGAATGGGCGAAATCTTAAGGTGCGTCCAGACTTGAACATTTCACCGAACCGAACAGCGAACATTTCGGCGAACTTGTTACGCTCAATGTGGACGGCGCGCTTGGAGCGCTTGAGATGGGTTACTGCGTAACAGTTCGGCGAAAGTTTCGCCGAACTGTTACGCAGTAACCCATCTCAAGCGCTCCAAGCGCGCCGTCCACATTGAGCGTAACAAGTTCGCCGAAATGTTCGCTGTTCGGTTCGGTGAAATGTTCAAGTCTGGACGCACCTTTAGACTTGCCTTTACACAAGTTTAAGAACTCTATTAAAAGTATGCTCTTAAAAAAAGCATATTAGGTATAAAACTGAAGATTATATAAATGATAAAAAAACATGGATTTAACTCGCTCCAGCAATATACGAAACGGCAATTCATTATACCTACCTACGACCTACATAAAATAGGTAGTTATTTTAAAAAAGAGCAACCGCCGAGTTTCTTGCTGGTTCTTCTCGGTTGGAACGGCATTCCGAACCAGTGGTAGATTCAATTGACGATTCAAAAGTAGGTAGGTAGGTACTTGTAAATTTGAATAAAAAACTTTTCTGTTCTATTCTATTCTATAGACGAGTGTTTGTGTGCAGTTCATATCAGATAGGTATCACAATCAATTTACGCCCTTGCAAGCCAAACTACGCCCGTTGTCCATCACCACCGCCCTGCTGCTCCATCCCACTGCTGGGAACAGGCCTCCTCTTAAAGGAGACCGAGATGAGGTTAGACCCGCCACGCTGCGCACTGCTTCAATGCGGGTTGGCGGACTTGTCCGTCGACCTAAATCTTTTCTATAGCCGATTATTGCTTAATTTCTTCTCTATAATGAAAGGGACGACCTCTCTCCTCTCCCCTTCCCCTTAATGTAATCAGGCGAACGGTCACGAGGTCAGGCTTTGTTGCGGTGGTGGGGAAATGACTTTTTTCTAGGTCCAATACTATAACTAGTTCGTGACTGTGGCCTGTGGGGTTCAAAATTTTCTCTTTAGATAGATGAGGCTATTAATAGTACCCAAGTGTATGTTTTAATTGTCAAGTAGGTAGGTACCTACCTACTTACTATAATTCAAAATGATTTTTGTATACCCTGATTTCAATTCCGTGGAATTCTGACAGCTGTCATTGTCATATTTACAGATGAGTTATTTGTATGGAGAACAGGGTTAACATCTACGAAGTACGATTTTACCCCAAACTACTTTAATTCCCTGTCATCATAAAAAGCCATGTGCCGCGTAATAATATTAGTCGTTTCGCCCTAAAATAGAAAACACCAAGAGTGGAAACTAGAAAGTGCACACTAACAGCAATAGAAAACAAAAGAAGCACATTGAAAAAATTCATTCAAAAATGGAAGTCAAAAAACATTCTCACCATGAAGTGTTTGTTAGGCATTTGTCATATCTACACGCGGCAGTTGATTTTTAACCCCCGACGAAAAAACGACGGGGTGTTATAAGTTTGACGTGTCTGTGTGTGTGTGTGTGTGTGTGTGTGTGTGTGTCTGTCTGTTCCCCTGTGGCGCTCAAACGGGTGGACCGATTTGAATGCGGTTTTTTTTGTTTGAAAGGTGAATTAGTCGAGAGTGTTGTTAGCTATGTTTGAAGAAAATCGGTCCAAGATGGCCGCCGCTACAAAATGGCGGATTACATATTTGTTCACAACTCCCTTAATATGGGTATCAAATGAAAGGGCTTGACTAGTAGAATAGCACTATTGCAAATCCAAGATAGCCGCCGCCACAAAATGGCGAATGTCGGGGGTTTTTAAATTTTCAATTTATACTTGTTATTTACTGTTTTGATTTTTTTATCTTTTTTGTGGGAATTGTTTTATCTCTGGTAACATTACGAAACGTCAGAATTCCACGGAATTAGAAATCAGGGTATAGGTAAGTGGATAAGTATCCACTTACTTCACGAGTCTCATTAATTAGGAACCTCATAGATCAACGGGAAAGAAGCCGACTGGACTCCGAACGGTCAAAGGTTCAAGCCACAGCTGTTTCACTATAATTTTTTGCCCAATCCTAACACAAGCTTAATAAGGCGTCGTCCCGTAATTCGTACGATCAAACGATGCGATGTCGTCGTACAATACAAGTGTAAATTAAAAATTTAAAAACCCCCGACATTCGCCATTTTGTGACGGCGGCCATTTTGGATTTGCAATAGTGCTATTCTACTAGTCAAGCCCTTTCATTTGATACCCATATTAAGGGAGTTGTGAAAAGATATGTAATCCGCCATTTTGTAGCGGCGGCCATTTTGGACCGATTTTCATCAAACATAGCTAACAACACTCTCGACTAATTCACCTTTCAAACAAAAAAAACCGCATTCAAATCGGTCCACCCGTTTGAGCGCCACAGGGGAACAGACAGACACACACACACACACACACACACACACACACACACACAGACACGTCAAACTTATAACACCCCGTCGTTTTGCGTCGGGGGTTAAAAATGAGTCCTACTGCGGTCGTGCGATGAGTGATGACTTGCGAGCTTCTTAGGGGATTCATATCATATCTTTGATTCGATCGTACGACAAAATCGCATCGTGTGATCGTACGATCGTTAGATCGTAGGACGACGAGTTATGCTTCATTTGAAAGAGATAGTTGAATATTAGTCTACTATTATAGTTTAACATGGCAAATATTCGTAAAAAAATGAGCTTAGAGTGTCTCGGGTCTGTGATTTTGAAATACTTAGGTAATTGTTTGTTTATATTAGTATTTCATAGATATATAGGTATTTTAATAGAATAACCTAGCATAATCCAAACAGATGTTTTTTTTTTAATTTTTGTATGTTTGTCTGTCTTTTTGAACGAGCTTATATTCGCAACGGCTAAACCTAACTACTATGTATCTAGCTACTAGAATGATAAATATGTTGGTAATTAATCATTTGTGAAGTAGGTATGAAACTAAATTATTCCCATGTTAGGTACATATTAAGTAAACCTGTGTAAATTGTTGACAGCTCTTTATTACAGCTTTTTTCTGTAAAGGGAAACAAGTAATAAAATATATTACACAATACCGACCATTTATTCACTTTCCACATATTTTTAACAGTTGCTCTGATTAAAATCAAAGCCTACCTTGTAGAAAGTAAGCGCTCGGATGTATAGTAAGTACCTACTTATGTTGCATTTATATTTTGGAGCCGCAGTAATTTAGGCGTGAAACAAACAGAACGCGTGACGGTATAGCGGCGCGAAGGAAACTGCACGGCATGCAAGATGTCCGCGTCACCAGTTGTCCTAGGTGTACCACAAACGCGACGTGATGCGACATGAGGCGGCGAAAATATCAAACAGTAAGTAGCTGAGCCTTCACATGGCCTACGTTGTCGCGCAGATAAATTGTCATTTTCTAGAGAGTTGTATCGCGTCGCGTCGTGAGCCGTGACGGATCGTAATTGTCGTGCAACTAGATCCCTAGGACAACGGGTCGCACTGAAATCGCGCGTAGGTACTCGTCTACTATTTTGTAAAATTGTAATACAAGGAACTGTCCGAACTGTATGTAGTTTACTCATACTGTACGGCGGTGTCCTACGTCAGCGACAAAAGCGATAACACGACATAATACGACGCGACACAAAATATCAAACAGTAGCTGAGCCTTGACGTGGTCTACGTTGTCGTGAAGATAAGTTTGTCATTTTCCATGGAGTCGTATCGTGTCGCGTCGTGTCGCGTCGCGTTTGTCGTTCACCTAGGACAACGGGTACGCGCGGAGACGACGCGACGCGACGGCTCGCGACTCCAGCAGCGCGGCTCTTTGTATTAAAAGTTGTGCGAGTCGCGTTGGACACGTTTTCGTTCCGCGTTCAGTTTGGTTCGGTCTCAACTACAGTGAATAACAGCTAAAATGTGCACGAGATAAATAAAAGAGATTAAGAGGAGTCAGAGTGAACGAGCAGTAGTCTCGTGATCAATTTAGGTACTTGATAGTATTGTTGCTGTCTTTATCGGTCATACCTAACACGTTACACGAGACAATTTCGTAAGATTTAATTTTTCAGATCCAGATTTTTTACTCAAGATTTTTTACTTAACTAAGTATTGTTCATGTGTGCGGTGCGATATATTGTTCCAAGTAGTTTAATTAGGTACCAACCTATTTAATTAGGTATCAACCTGGTTTTAATTAGGTACCAAGTACCAACCTATACTTATTTACTTATTCCAGTTTATTGATTTTGAATGTTCAATATTCAAACAACAATCAAACTTCGTTTGTATGGAAAGCGCGCGATGAAGGGACTTTCAAATTGTTTTTCCAAAATATTCTATAAACTACCTATATGCATCCCCCATATGGGGTTTTTGGATATATTCAAGATGAAGCCCAAAGAATACATTTGGCTAATTTTTGAAACTATAGGATATTTTTCCTAGATTTACTAGGCTAAATGTACTGAGCGCGCAAAATGTTTATCACGCTGACTGACGGTCTTTCCCCCACCAGAAGTGCAGCTGACGATTTTCTTTATTATTTTAAAAGTGTGAAAATTCTGCTGCATAAATTTCATAAGGTAGGTATAAAATAACTTTTTTTGCCAAAATTTTAATGCACTTCATGCGCGTAGCGGACGTATAACCCACCCTCGGCGCCGCAGCTGACGATTGTTTCTGTATCAAAAATGATCGGAACAATGATTTAAGACCATTTTTGTCCGGGATAAAATCACTCGGAGCGCTTTGATTTTCAAGCACTTTCACATGCTCTCACTCTTAACTCCACCACTGGTGCGGCAGCTGACGTTCGGAGCTGTGATGGGTTCGGTCTAAACTATTGTTGTTAAAATTTCCAGTCGGTATAAAATGACTTTTTCAATTGGTCATCGAGCTCCCGTAGTATTAGTTGTAAACTCTTTATTGGCAAAGAGTTTTTAACCCTAGAACACTAAGCTTCGTCGAATCGACGACGCGAATTCGAAAAAAGTGTCGTCAATTTTGAGTGCGCGGTCGCACCCATTGCAGCTCCCGTGTAATCTCAATTGGCCCCTTGTCCCCTCGACGGACGGTGGTGTTTTTTGTGTGGGAGTCCTGTAAGTGTCGGAGGAGCAACCATGACTCGTCGCATCGACGATGGTTAGTAATAACGGTACATTTTGTTTCTAATATTTTAAGTTTATTTTTTAGTTTTTACAACATAAAAATAATTTATATTATTTTTTACTATGGATACGATTCTTCAACTATTATTAGCTGATAATAGTGATGAAAAAAATTCATACTTATGCCCACACTTCAAACTGACCTGCGCGATTCGATTACACAAATTTTGAATATGCCAGGAAGTAGTAGATCAAGTTGGATACTTGAGACTAATGAAAAAGAAGCTGCAGGTCATCCTATCGCAAAAAAAAAGAAAAATTTGTGCCATATGTCCGTCAGCAAAACGAAGGATGTCGAAAAGTAGTAGCTTCAAGTGCAAAAAATCATTGTGTGGCGAACACAAAATTGATATGTGTCACAAATGCTTAAGTCCATAGTTTTTTACCAAAATTTTAACTTTTTTTATTAATTCTATGTCTTGGTTTTGATTATTTAAGCTTTAATTTCAAAGTTTTTTGTTCTAGTTAATAATAAGTGACCACTTAAAACCAAATATCTTTAATTAAAGCAAAAAATATGATATTAGTAAAAAGGCTGATTGTGTAATTAATATGTGATTGGATTAAATTAGACTGTTATATTTTTGTTAGTTAATAATTGTATGAAAAAAATAATGTAAAATAAATAAGTAAAACCTTATAGACCTACTTGTTTGATAGCGTAGTCAAAACGACGAAGGTTAGTAATAAGCGTTGAAAAATATAGCTTAGTGTTCTAGGGTTAAGTGAGTTTAGTGGTTTAGTTCTGGAACACGTTTATTACCGTGTTACCACTTTTACGACTCCGCGATAGCTGTAGAGGTCAATTGCATAAGGTCTTGTTCCGAGAACTGCGCAAATCGTAATACCGGTCATAAAAGTAGCGGGTTTTTAGTGTTACCGTAACTTTTTTTAAAGGAAACGTCAACATTTTAGTCAGTAATTTTTATTTTTATTATATTAAAACGAAACAACGCAACGTACTATGATACCTACCTATGACGACTTCTGGTAAAGAATACAAATGGATCAAGATCCCAGAATGATTTGACATAACTTATTTTCTGAAAGATGAAACCTTAGGCTCTCAGTAGTGTCTCATTTACTTTGAATACCTGCGTACTTGTGGAGTTCGTACCTGTAATACCTACTTGGGGAAATATCAAGTGTGAAAGGTAACTAAAAATAAGAGTAAGTTTACTTACTTTCACATGGCTGATTTTTATCTATCTTCTATCTATTCTATTCTTCTATATCTATCTATATCTATCTATACATATAATAAAATCGTAGAATTGCCGTATCTGTACATTGAAGATTTTTGCAAAATAATAACTGGGGGATGTTAGGTATAAGTAATAGAACGTAAAAAACTATTTTAGAAATTTTTGTCTGTTTGTCTGTTTATCTGTTTGTCTGTATATTTGTGCGCGCATCACGTAAAAACTACTGAATGGATTGAAATGAAACTCGGCATGATTTAAGTTCATACTATGGAGTAACATATAGGATACTTTTTATCCTGAAATTCAGCACGGTTCCCTTGGGAGAGGGGATGAAAGTCAAAATGTGTACTTAGCTGTAATTCGTTAACGGGTGGTCCGATTTCATTCATTCTTTTTTGTTAGAAAGGAAATACTTTAAAGATTACTGGCTTATCTCTGAAAGGCTGGACCGATTTTGATGGGACTTTTACTGGTGGATATTTACATTTTGATCTACCTAAACATCCACCAGTAAACTTTTAACAGTTTTTAGCAATGTATGAGCTCAAAGGAGCTTAGGGAAAACAAAATGATTCTCACGGGATTTTCAAAAACTAATATCCACGCGAACGAAGTCGCGGGTGTCCGCTTGTATTTAATATATCACTCCGAACCACTACCAACCAACAGTATCAGACACTTTCCATGGACCAGAACTTTTATCAGACGCTTTAAAGCTCCACAAAAAATAAATGCATAATTGAGTCCAATTAAGATATACCTCTGAGTTGCATGGGCGCTCATACAATTTAGAGGCCTAGCTTAATTGGCACTACTAATAAAAAAATATTACTGACTAGATGATGCCCACGGCTTCGCCCGTGTAGATTTAGGTTTTTAAAAATCCCGTGGGAACTTTTGATTTTCCAGAACAAAAAGTAGCCTATCTGTAGTAACCCGTCACCAAAACGGAAAAATTCCGTGGGATCCCCACGATTTCGGAATAAAATTCCTTACAGCATCAGGGTTGAGGAGTTGAATATGTACCTACTCGAGTTCATTCAACGATAAAGTCTTTAATTGGTACCCCCAATATCAATTTAAATAACCGACAGTTCCTAAATCCCATTAGTTTTGGGGATCAGTTCCCCTACAGCATCAGGATTGAGGAATTGGAATCCAAGTTTTTTGTAGGACAGTGTCGCAATGTTTCTCTATCGATTAAAAAAAAAAATTACGCAAATCGGTTCAGAAATCTCGGAGATATCGGTGTACATAGGTAGAAAAACACAACTCCTCCTTTTTTGAAAGTCGGTTAAAAAAGTAGCCTATGTTACTCCCTGGTTAATTCTCTACTTGTATGTGAAAGTCCCGTCAAAATCGGTTCAGCCGTTCCGAAGATTAGCCCGTTCAAACAGACAGACAGACAGACAAAAAATTTAAAAACGTATGATTCGGTTATGGTACCGTTCAAATAACCATATGAGCTTAATATGAGGTAGTTATTTCGATATTACAGACAGACACATCAATTTTATTTATTAGTATAGATATGGGGGCAGTGGGCACATAATGTATAATGTATATACGTGTAATTTCGTACATGTTAACAATGATAACTAGGTGTTTTATACACCTTCCTGAAACTATGTACCTAGATTACACGAAGTACGATAGTGAAAAAAATCATCAAAATCGGTTCATTGATATCTGAAATGAATCGACAAAAAGTTTGCATCTTTATTCTTTACCTATTACCTACTCTAGGTACTAGAGATGGGCCGACTACCTAGTTGGGAAAGCTGACTATTCGGCATCTTGTATAGTCGGCGACTAATCGGCAAAATATGCCGATTATAATCGGCGCTAAACAAATAAAATAAACCCAACAAATAATAAACCCAATTTTTGGTTTCTTATTTAAAAAACAACGTAGGTATTTATTATAATATTTTTTCATTATTCTGCTGTGAAAGATACCTACCAGGACGAAACATTACGTAATACCTACCTACATTTTGTTATTTTTAAGTCGGTGTCATCATAGTCACTCTACTATTCTTTAAAGCTTCTCGCAAAAACTGTGATCTTAGGTACTGTTACTCTTTGATTATTGGAATTCTTTGCTGTTACTATAAGTACCTATTTTCGGTATCAAAAAACTGTAGTTTGTACCTTGGATCGAGAAAAGTTACCTACAAAGGCTAGTATATAAATTAAAAATTTAAAAAACCCCCGACATTCGCTATTTTATGGCAGCAGCCATCTTGGATTTGCATAATGCTATTCTACTAGTCAAGCCCTTTCATTTGATACCCATATTAAGGGAGTAGTGAAAAAATATGTAATCCGCCATTTCGTAGCGGCGGCCATCTTGGATCGATTTACGTCAAACATAGCTAACAACACTCTCGACAAATTCACCTTTCAAACAAAAAAAAACCGCATTCAAATCGGTTCACCCGTTTGAGCGCTACAGGGGAACAGACAGACACACACACACACGCACACACACACAGACACGTCAAACTTATACTTAACACCCCGTCGTTTTTGCGTCGGGGGTTAATGATCGGTATTGCCGTCTAGTTGGCCAATTGATCAGCAATTTGAAAACCGATTAGTCGGCTAGTCGGCAAATGGCATAGTCGGCCCATCTATACCTTATTACTGCGTAAAGGCCCTTTATACGCTCTACAAAAAACACCTTTTTATAATATCGTTGGTTCCGCATCAGTAATAGGCTTCTATATAGGTAGGTATTTAGGTAGGTACCTTACGTGTGAAATTAAGCATCTTATTTTTTATCCACTGGTTAGTAGGTAATCAATTAATCTCTTTTTAATGACCTCGCCAGCGCCGCAACGCGATTACTCATCATCGCGTCGCGTCGCGTCGTAAGCTGAAGCAACTAGAAAGATCACGTGGTTTTCTTCCTTCCATTCGCATTTCGCACGCAGGCCCCGCGAGTAAATCTGGCCTTGCGGAACTGGTGTTCCGAATTCTTTAGGGAATTTATTAAATTAACGCCAATTATGTTATGTATGGCACACACAATTATTATTTTGCTCAGCTCCTCCATTATGCTAATGAGGGTGATTTCGCGCCTCCTGCTATAGTCTAGTTAACAAGTTCAAAAACGTGAAAAATAGCGATAAAGGTCCTAAAAATATGACCGATAGCTCATTCGATACGATATCACCTCTAAAAAAATGTTTTTGAAGGATTTTGGTGCATGTAAAAAAATGCAATTGTTATTAACAAAATATGATGAAAAAAAAATTATATTTCGTTTTATGTTAATAACTTAAATTAAAGATATTTATATTTAAGCAATTTTGAAAAAAAGCTCGTTAAAGAGGAGGAAGTTTCCGATAAAACGTCTCAACTTCCGAAACTCTTATCTCCATTATTTATAACTTTAATTTGACGTTGAAAATAGGTTTCCGCGCCGCTGTTACGGCATGCGCGCGCGAGAGTTCAGCAATAAAAATAATTTGTTTATAACATAAAATGTGATTTTAAAAATTACCTAAAAAACCCTATTTTCAACGTCAAACTAAAGTTATAAATAATGGAGATAGTTTCGAAAGTTGAGACTTTTTTATAGCAAATTTCCTCTTTAACGAGCTTTTTTCAAAATTGCTTGAATATAAATATTTTTCGATTTATTAACATAAAACGAAATATCTTTTTTTTTTTCATCTTATTTTGTTAATAACAATTGCAATTTTTTACCTGCACCAAAATCCTTCAAAAATATTTTTCTAGAGGTGATTCCGAATTGAATGAGCTATCGCTCATATTTTTAGGACCTTTATCTCTATTTTTCATGTTTTTGATCTTGTTTACTAGACTACTAACTTCGTTCACAATACACCTAACTATAAGTAGACCAAAATCTCATGGAAAATAGAAAAATTAAATTTTGTAGTAAGCAACACTAGGTTAACTCGGCTGCCCTAGTGATAAACAAAGTAATTACATTCAGAATACCTTACCCTGGGATCGTTTCACGAAACGAAAAATCAAGCAACTGCATTTTAAATACAAAAACAAAGTAATCAACATCCAATTACTTTGTTTTTGTGTTGTGCTTGTTGTTTACTTGGTTTTTGCATTTATATTCCGGGTTAGTGTGTGCAGTTACTTTGTTTGGGCAATTCAAATTTCAGTAAACGGTTCAACTTATTTGAAATATTAAACTGTGGTAAAAAACTACTTGACATAAAAATTTTATTAATGCCAAAATGTCAAATTCACAAAAAATTACAGTTACTTTGTATATTATTGCTAGGCATCGATGTAGAAGGATAGGCCCTTCGAGCAAAAAAAACGCCACTCACAAACATACTCGAATTTGAAAAAGTCGAGTATCTTGGTTTACAGTCGGCCGCCGTCGCTTCGACGTATCGCACGTGTTTCTTGCTCGGAAAAAATGCCGTCTTCTTCTTCGTCTGTGCACATTCCCACTTTAGGTGGGGTCGGCTCTCCTAATTAGGCGGCGCCAGGACGATCTGTCCTGGGTTGTCGGGTCGGGCAATTTATTCTCTAACAAGAGTTTTGTCATACTGGTCCACCACGTGGCCGGAGGTCGTCCTCTGCCTCTCCTGCGTTCTGGCAATTGTAAAGCTTTTTTCACTACGTGTTCCTCATCTCTTCTCATCACATGCCCATCACCACCACCACCACCATCTAAGACGGCACTCTGTTAACTTTTCTGGTATAGGGGCGACTTTGAAACTACCACGGATATGTTCATTTCGTACTTTGTCTAGTCTCGTCACGCCTCCTGACCATCTCAACATCTTCATCTCCGCTGTGTGAAGCCTTTGTACATGTGTCTTTTTCACTGGCCAACATTCCGCTCCATACATCATAGCCGGTCTCACCGCCATTCTGTAAACCTTGCCTTTGGTTCTGATAGGCATACTTACATCGCATAAAACACCAGTTAGTGAACGCCACTTCATCCATGCTACGTTCACTCTGTGAGCAACATCTGCGTCGACGTCTCCCTGGTCTGTGATAACTGAGCCAAGATATTTAAATCTGTCTGTTTTTGGCACAGGGGTACCATCTTGATAATAAATTGTTGCTGGGCTGCTGTTGTCGCCAAACCGGCATTGCAGATGTTCAGTCTTTGCTCTACTAACTTTAAGACCCGCAGACTCAAGGGCTGTAATCCATGTGGTCAGTGTGGCCTTTAATTTGACCGTTGATTTGTCGATTAAGACTATGTCATCTGCGTACAATAGGTTCCAGGGTAGCGGCGCATGAATATGCTTCGTAGCGAAATCCATCACTAGATTGAAAAGAAGCGGGCTGAGGGCAGAGCCCTGATGAACTCCTACTTCAACCGTGAATTCCTCCGTTAGTCCTGCGACACGGTATACCAATGTCGAAATCTTCAAAAGAAGTAGGTACTGGAGCTCACTAACTGTAATTGAATAAAAATAAAAATTTTACAATAAATGTACTAATGCCAGTCCATTCATACTTTGTTCTGGTTAAAGGGGAGTGGCTTAGGAAACATAAAATTTTAATTTATTTGCTTATCCTTGAACGTGATTGGTCCGACCTCACAGGTTATCGGCGTCAAAGCGTGTCGCGAAGGAACTATTCGGGCGCATTTTCGTAGACGCAATTATATGAGAAAGGCTTATCCTTTTACATCGATGTTGCTAGGGCAGCCTTAATGTTGCTAACTTTGGAATTTCATTTCCGTAGTTTTCAAGAGATTCTGGTCGACCTACACTTCATGTTGTTTGTCACAACGTCATCAGCAATCTCATGTCAAAATCTAGAAACATAGAGCCTATGGAATTTGCGCTCCAAACAAAAAGTTGAAGCAAAGTTTGGCCTTGAACATGTCTGAAGTTGCTGTCTCGTTCTCACCTACCTAAATAGAGTGTGTGAAGTATAGAAAAAAAAAAGAAAAAAAATTGCCCTGGTGAATGACCTTGTCTTCACTACAATGTTTTAAGCTAAATCTCCAGTGTCTACATAGAATATATACTTATAACCTTCTTGGTTATAATACGTTGTGACAAACAAAAAAACTGGCCACGGTGACTAGGACAAAAAAAATCATTCGTCACGTTCTACTATAATATAAGTATCAATCCATGGTATCAATATATTAGTCTAGTCGACAAGTTGAAAATGGTACAAAATAAAGATACTGCTCTTAAAATTATGTGCGATAGCTCATTGGATCCGGAATGACGCCTAGAAAAATGTGCCAAAAGCGTGTATTAGCACATAAAAAATTGCAAAAGTTATAAACAATTAAAAATGAAAAAAAATGGCATTTCGTTTTATGTTAATAACTCGAAAAATATTTATATTTAAGTAATTTTGAAAAAAGCTCGTTAAATAGGAGGAAATTTCGTATTATATATTCATCACATTGTTTATGACAGCGGAAATTGGGAACAACTTTGTTAGTTTACAATTGAATAACTTATTGAAAAATGGTGATTTAACTTTTTTTTTCAGGGCTCGATGCTTTCAAGTGTCAAAAAGATACTAGAATTTTTTTAAATTTTTAAAATCACATTTTATGTTATAAAAAAAATTATTTTTATTGCTGATCGCTCGCGCGCGCATGCCGTAAACGCCGCGCGGAGCCCTATTTTCAACTTCAAATTAAAGTTATAAATAACTAGCGGTCCACCCCGGCTTCGCCCGTGGTACATATATAGCCTATAGCACTCAGGGATCACGTACATATCCAACGGTGAAAGAATTTTTGAAATCGGTCCAGTAGTTCCTGAGATTAGCGCGTTCAAACAAACAAACTCTTCCGCTTTATTATATTAGTATAGATGGAGATAGAGTTTTGGAACTTGAGACTTTTTTATTGGAAATTTCCTCCTCTTTAACGAGCTTTTTTCAAAATTGCTTAAGTATAAATATTTTTCGAGTTATTAACATAAAACGAAATGCCATTTTTTTTTCATCTTTAATTGTTTATGACTTTTGCAATTTTTTATGTGCTAATACACGCTTTTGGCACATTTTTCTAGGTGTCATTCCGGATCCAATGAGCTATCGCACATAATTTTAAGAGCAGTATCTCTATTTTGTACCATTTTCAACTTGTCGACTAGACTATATTATTAGTCCATTGAAATGTTACGTGAGCTTTGCATTTATTAGAGGATGCAATTTTATTTTTGAAACATGTGTGGGGGATCAATAGAAGCTTAACCTCAGGTTTGTGGGGTCGTCACCCTTGTCCCCTGGCCGCCATCTTGGAAAAAGGGGTGAAAACACTTTTTTCGCGATATCTCGGAAACTATGCGTCTTACGAAAAATTCGTTAAGACGTATTTTGTAGCAAATTGTTTTGCCTACAAATATGTTTATATAACTTTTTGTCCTAAATTAAAAATTAAAGAAGTTATAAGCAAAAAGTGAGAATTTTTTTATAATAAATAGAAATGCAATATTCGGTCCTTAAATTGTAACATTTCAATGGGCTATATTGCATAATATGAAAATAGATACCAGACCTACCATTTACCTAGACAGCTAGATTTTGCCTGATAAGGTTAACGAGGTCATTACGACCACAAAATAATATATGTAGGTATCTAAGTACCTATTCAAAAAATGATTCAAAATGAAAGTTTAAGTAATCTAAACTGTAATAAAAGCTCCAGATATTTGAAACGAATTATTGAAATTATTTTATCCAAAAATAGCCAAAATCAGAGTAAAATAAAATTAAACAGAATTTAAGGAACGAATTTAATTAGGTTTGTTACCCATTAATAATTAAATATTTTCAAACGTACGCGCAATGCTTATCAAAGGCGCAATGTTTCGCGACTCTGGCGTCAGCGATTAAATCGATTAGGCGTTCCGTAGGAGAAACATCCGTGAATCCCGACGGAACACTCTGCATCAAAGCTACGTACAACTACGGTACTGTAAATCTAAAATAATGTATAAAAATAAATAGGTACATAAAAAGTTCATCAAGGTAGGTACATAGAGTTCGTCGGTAGAGTTTCATTATTTACGTAACTAACGAACAAAATAACTTTTAAGAATGGCTAGTTTATAATAATTATAAACTAGCCATTCTTAAAAGTTATTTTGTTTTATACAATTTTTTTTGCTTTTTATACAATTTTTTAATTATTAAAAAATTGTATAAAAAGAAATAATACATTAAAAGATTATATAAATTGCATTTAAAAAGTAGAAATAGTCCTCTCATAATCGATTTTTCGTATCAAAGTTACCCGATTAAAGTTATCGAGATAGAGCGAGAATCGTGAATCGTGCTCGTGAATGGCAAGTACGTCACTACGTTGGCACGAACACACGAATTGTGCTCAGCGTGACCACATGTGGTAGATTTCTACTTTTTTGGTAGATTTAAGGCTTGTTGTGGTAGTTAAAAATTGTTGGGTAGATTATGGTATAATTACACATTTTTGATTTATTTCCCGGTAGATTTGGTAGATTTTGGATCAAGTATATGGAAACCTTCTGTTTAGTAAGATTTTCGGGGCGAGGTTTCCCCGTCCTTAACAGGCCATAACTAGTCTTGTTTTGTTTATCTTCTTTGCCCGTTTGCAAGTAGGCACGTCTACGTAAACTTTTAACTTGATGTACCTATACAGTGTGTCCGGGATCGAATTAGCGATATTTTAGGGACATATTCTACCACTCATTACCTCTCTGAAAATACCACTTATTAGGGCCTGCCCCCCTCCCCCTCCCAGGGACAGCCATTTCAATTTGGTGTGCGTTTTTGTGGGTATGTGCGCACAAAAATTGTAATAACTCGAAAGTCTGCTGATGCACAGGTCTTCAAATGACCTTATTCGATTGGATACAATATTCTCCATCACTAAATACCAAACAATAGAATAAAATGTTAAAATAACTCGATCAAAAATGCTTCGGAAAAAAATTATTTTTTCAAAAATATTGAAAACTACAAGTTTATGCTGCATTTTGCAAAAACGAGGTCTTTAAGACCACATTATCTATAATATAATAAGACTGTAACAGATCCAATTCTGTACATTGAAGATATTTTGAAAATTTTTACTGGAGGGCACTATATAATCGATACTGAAGCCAAAACTGCAATTTTTTTCATTTTTGTCTGTCTGTCTGTCTGTCTGTCTGTCTGTCTGTCTGTCTGTCTGTATCTTGGCCGCGCATCACGCCGAAACTACTGAACGGATTCGAATGAAACTTGGTACGATTTGAGTTTATACTCCGAGGTAGGACATAGGATACTTTTTATCCCGAAATTCAGCACGGTTCCCTTGGGAGAGGGGAAGAAAGTTAAAACGTGTATTTAGCTCTAATTCAATAACGGGTACTTCGATTTAACTCATTCTTTTTTTGTTAGAAAGGTAGTACTTTAAGTATTGTCCCGTAAATATTTCAAGGTCATAGGTTTTTTATTTCAGAAATGACAGACATTTATTCGGTTCAAATAACTTGGGACCCGGATCTTTGAACGTACGGTTTATTTTAAACTGGTGTGCATTTATGACAACATAGAGTTATGTTTGTCGGTCTGTCTATTTGTTCCAGCTAATCTCCGAAACGGCTGGATCGATTTTAATGGAACTTTCAATGTTATAAGGAGTAACTTAGGCTACATTTAGTTTAGGTACATAAAAGAATTATGGGATCCGATCCGATCCTATATAAAACCTATTAACACGCGAACGAAGTCGCGGAGGTCAGCTAGTAAAGTAATAAATCGATAGCTTTTGAGATAAGCAACAAAACGACATAAAAATTTTGACTGTAAGTTACTTACTTCTGGAGATATTGGTAATTGTAAGTACTTCGTCCCCAAGCATGAATTACGAGTATTGAACCCAAATTTAAGATTCATCATTTTTTTACTACAAATAAGGTAAAAAATCTTAACTTTATAATTTAATTTTTGTTAGTTATAAACTCAATAACTCAATAACTCCGATTTGTGTATGTGACACAAATCAGATATCCTAAAAACTAGGTTATTTCCGCCACAAACCGAAATTACCACCTCTGTTCTGTTAGCTAGTTGCTTCATGTTAGGAGGATCGTTGGATCATGTCCAAATACAATCTTATTTTATCTGCAACGGACAGGATCGTCTCCAATAATTCTTTTCTGGTATTTGGTACCATATAAAAGACCTTCTGCTTCATAGGTCCTCATAAAAAGAAGTCCAAAGGTGTAAGGTCTGGAGAATGAGGTGGCCATTCCATTGAATTGTTGCCACGTCCAATCCAAGGCGAATAGTTGACATCTAAATGCTCTCTTATGGCTATAATAATACCGAGTAGGCATGTCTTTAAACCTAGCAAAATTCACAAACCTGAATCACAAACAAAAATGAGTAATAACTTAAGTAGCGATCATAACGCCTCCTCGCCAGGAACAACAAAATAAAATTTCAGATATTTAAATTTTTTATACGAATTTTTAATCAGTTGAAGTAGGGGTTTGATCCTAAGTTTTAACCTCATTCACTGACTAATCAAAAACAATATTATTATTACCTGATCGCCCGAGGTATGCGATGGAAACCCACATTCGAATAACATAAGAACTTACGCGCTCGCGGTTAAGTTATGTTTAAATAATAATATCTCCTAAAGTAAATAACTTACAGTAAAAATTTTTATGTCGTTTTGTTGTTTATCTCAAAAACTGTCGATTTAATACTTAACAATGTAATCTTAACGACCTCGTTTTTGCAAAATGCAGCAAAAACTTGTAGTTTTCAATATTTTTGAAAAAATAATTTTTTTCCGAAGCATTTTTGATCGAGTTATTTTTACATTTTATTCTATTGTTTGGTATTTAGTGATGAAGAATATTGTATCCAATCGAATAAGGGCATTTAAAGACCTGTGCATCAGCAGACTTTCGAGTTATTACATTTTTTGTGCGCACATACCCACAAAAACGCACGCAAAATTGAAATGGCTGTCCCTGAGAGGGGGAGGGGGGCAGGCCCTAATAAGTGGTATTTTCAGAGAGGTAATGAGTTGTAGAATATGTCCCAAAAATATCGCTAATTCGATCCCGGACACACTGTATATAAGACTTAACACGAGATTACGAATATTATGAGCTGAAGAGCACATATCGAGAGCGATTTCTTTGTTTTGTAATTTAATTTCTCACCATGAAAAGAAAATACAGAAGGCCAGTGGCGTAGCGTACCTTGACGGGGGCCCCGTATAAAAATTTGTTTGGGGGGTTTGGTAAATAGCTGATGATGACTTTAGTTTTTCTAAACATTCTGCCTGTATGGACATCGGGGGCCCCCGTGGCTTGGGGGCCCCGTGTAATTGATACGGCAGATACGGTGGTAGCTACGCCCCTGCAGAAGGCAATATCGTACGGAGTGGGAGCTTAACCCTTTATTTTCAAAGTGGTTGACTAAATCATCAGAAGGAGACAACGCCTTTTGTAAAGCCTGCAATTGCAATATTCTTCCACGGATAGCGTCTCTTAAGGAACATGAAAATTCAGCTAAACATCAAAAAAACTTCAAAGTAATTTCTGGAACACCTAACTTCCTAAGGTATGTAGGTAAAGTGCCTACGTAAAATAATAATAACAATTGACAGTCACACATCTGACAGTAATGAGTGACAGTTATCAGAAGTTTGACATAAAATTGGTGCTGCCATTTAAAATTATCGGCATTTTATGATTTTCTACTTTCGTTGGTCAGACTGTAATGAAATATAGTTTTATTTCATCTCTATATTTTTATCATATTAGTGAGGTAGATTTGTGGTAGTTTTTACCAAGACTGTGGTATATTTCGGTAGTTTTTTTAAGCTACAGAAGTAGATTGACCAATTTAAATGTGGTCACACTGATTGTGCTCCGCCCGCCCGCTACGCTCCATAATCCATTCGCCACGGACGCGCGCGACGGCGACTTCCGAGATCGATGTTGTGAACGCAGTGGAACTGTTCTCTGTTGTGAACGCCGAGTGAATCAAGCCCGTAAATTGGGCTATTGTTTTTAATTAGTACTGTAATTGCCTGTTACCTTTTTAAAAAGTGATCACCAAGTACGTGTTTCAATGTTTGTGAACGCAGTGACTCTATCGTGAATACTTTGTAAGGTATGTTATTTACTATTTCGCGTCATTCTTGTTATTCTGCGCACTGAATTCGCCAGCCGAGTACACATGTTATTTGATGATAAACATTTATTTTTGGGAATGCCCCACCCAATATCAGCGATGTAGAGACAATCTCAAATGAAGCTGGGCGACTAACTTGACATGTTCGCGAAATATGTTGTGCGGATAATTCGGTCAGGGTGACGTCACTACTAAATTAAAAACATAAAACTACTTTTTTAATTCCATCATGCAACTTGCGGACCAAGGTCAGAACTGACCACGTATACGTATTAAAATACCTACTAAGTATTGGCAACTTCTGTTATAAGGTCACTCACTGATCGTAACCCAAAATTGAGGACCCGCCCTGTCATCTTTGGGTACGAACCTTTGTCACGGATACGAAATTGTTGCTGAGCGTTACCTTCAATTTGTTTTTGTTTTATTATTTTTTCTTTTCCTGTTTCTTATCACTATTGAGATGAATATATTGTAGTACCCATGTACTTACCTGTGTTATTTTTAATGTCTTATCTCATAAAGTCGATACGATTGATTTAAACAATCACACTTATTTTCCATTTGAAAATATCCTAAGATGGTTTTATTTATGTATGTCGAATTTTCAGTATTTTACTATGGACACTGAAACATTCTTATGAAATTTAAAGTTCAAATTGTACAAAATATAATTAGAGCATACCGTGATAATTAATACACATTTAATTTACCTATTTAATTTAGGTAGGTACCTAATAGCAAATCATTTATTTTTATAAATTATTATTATTAAAAAATGATAGCAAAACTAAGCTAAATTAAATAGGTACATAAAAATTACAAACAAGTAAAAAAAGTTCTCTCCCTATATGTATGTTCACAATTGTCCTGAACTGCTAAGTGACCTAATTATAAGCAATATCTGTACATTACATACGTACTGTAAGTAATGTACAGATATATACATACGTACAGTATATGTAAGTACCTGCCTACATCAATTTCAGATCATGCAATCATGTAGCAACTAGCAACTCTTTAAAAGTTGTCTGATGTCATGAGTTCATTATAAGAATGACCTTACATTTGAATATGTGTGGGTGTGATCTCTGCCAGCCTCATACCTACATGAAACAACAAGTTGGTCTTTCACCAAACGGCATTTTTTGGAAATATACTCTTACCATATACATTTTGTTTGTTTAAATATAATCTCATATTTCAAATAAGAATAACATCAGCAATTATTACCCACTGTGTAATTTACATTATGGCTGTTAAAGTCTAGACGGAATAAGGATTGCAAGCTGTCTGCAAAATTGCAGTTTTATAATGACAATGATCAAAAATATTACATAACCTTTTTGAGTACAAGTTTCATAGGTATGTAGGTTGCAGATGTTGTTATTATTTGGAATGCATAGCAATTACTTATTTGTATACTACCTATAAGGTGTAATATTATGGAATGTAACGTTGTTAATAGATGTTTTACTGGGAAGTGTCAAAGCTTTTTATAACTTTAATATTCTATATAAACTTCAGCTTGTTTCTTCAAGCTGATTTGGGGAAGAAAGCCTCGCAACATGGACAAACAGACAATAATGTGATTCTATAATGGTCCCGTTTTTTATTCTATTATATGATGCAGGACCCTGAAAACTTAGTGTACCTAGATAGCAATTGATATTAAAGATAATAAAGTGTGGGAGGCGAACACTCATTTACTATGAAATGAACGGGAGTTGTTAAATTACCTTGAGTTAACACATGCATATGTGTTTTGCTTGCTAATGCACATGAATGCAAGGCGTGATTGCATAACTATACAAAATGATAATTTACTACCTATTGATACAACTGTTTGACAGGAATACACTTTCATTCAACATTCGGAACATTTTGGTCTTATAGTTTAACTACAATAGATTATTGTCAATTTTTTAGAGGAAATCTGACAAATTCTTCTTAATTAAAAATAAGCATTTCTTTAACATTTTTTTGTAGTAAGACTGTTTAATGTTTAATATAATAAATAATGTTTAATGTTTAGGCTAAGCATAGGCTTTGTTTGCTTACATGTTATCTATTAAATAGGTATCTATTTTTGCTAAGCGAATGTATTTGATACTTGTATGTCCCAATTTTTATGTTTGTGGTATTTTAGCTACCATGTTATATGCCATAAATGACCAATTTGAAAGTAATAAGTAGGATCTTTTAATGGAGTCAGACCCTGCTGTGGTCAAAATTATCATCATGGGGTATTCCGATAATTCTATTATTGCTTGGCGTGCAGATCTGTGAACTAACACTATATCAAATCTATTGACTGCAATATACCTATCAGGGATAATCAACCAATCCCAGTAGAGTAGGGGACTACTATTTTCATACCTGTCATGTGCAGGGTTCGAGGATATATATCAATGGATATATATCAAGATATATATCCAATATTATATATCAAACTGGGTTCGATGATATATATCAATAATGGATATATAATATATCCGATATATATCAAATGTTTTTTAAAATAATATATTGCAATACATGTTTCTTAATTATTCCATTACTTTTTTACAAAGAAAGTAATTGCTAGATAATTTTGGTATGTTTAAGTAATATATAGCAGATAGTATTCATAAATAATACAATAAAATAATAATATGACTTTCATACAAAATGGATATATGTATATATCAAACTTGATATACCGATATATATCATAAATATCCAATATTTTGATATTTATAATAAATATCAGATATTTTCGAACCCTGATCATGTCGTATCTCAGCTTTTACAAGGCAGTGCGGAAGGGCAAGTTGTTAATGATTAATATTGTCGGGGTATTTCTATCAATCTGTTAATAACCCATCCTCGAGGACCTCCACAAATATAAACCTGAGCTGTGAATTACAGCACTATTCTATGTTTATTTATCAAACTGTAAATAGGCTGCAGACTGAGGTTTTGTTCGCATATTATGTTCATTATATGTTATGTACTTATGTTGTACATTGTCGGTTACAGTTCGGAGCGTTCCAAAGTCCGCGTGTCCTTCTACCAAGGGGTGCGGCCGCAGTGTCTGTCCCCGCCGCCGGCGCAGTCGGAGTCACACGTGATTTACGCGGATTTGCTTTCTGCGACAGTTAACGGCGACATGGCTGACCACACTATGTATAATAGACAAGTCAGGTATGTGAAATGTAGGGTTCGGTGATATTTATCCTTGATTATGTATATCATTATAATGCCTTCATATATATAATTTTCAGAGCAAAAGTTGCTAATAAGTTTGATTTGTGCTAATTCGGTCTCTAAGTAATGCAATCATTTTACATAGGGAACATCGTGAAAAGAATAGCACTCCAACTTTGCCACACGGCCAGATCAATTAGGCTCTTAAGTTAAGAGCCCAATCCTTATCACACTAATATTATAAAGGCGAAAGTTTGTAAATATGGAAGTATGGATAGATGTTTGTTACTCTTTCACGCAAAAACTACTGAACCGATGTGGCTGAAATTTGAAACATACATAGCTTACAACCTGGAATAACACATAGGCTACTTTTTATCCTGGAAAAGTCCACAGTTTCAGCGGAATTTTGAAAAAACAAATTTACTATAATAAGCTACAGCTATAGGTAGATTACTATAGCAAACTTCCTTGTAAGTTGGTATAAAGGTTGGAAAAGGGAGCGGGAACGGGAACCGGAAAGGGAACCGGAAATCCACGATTCTTTCAGAATTTCTGAAAAACCGAAATTCACGCGGGTGAAGCGGTGGGCAAAACCTAGTAGGTATAATATATATGCAATGCAACTTCATGATACCCGCTGCTTCAAAGCATGTTAAGCTCTATCTATTAGAATATAGAGCCTAATCGATTTGCCAGAGCTGTGCTCTAGTGTGCAATGGGTTCATAAATAAAATGTGTAAAAATGATGCAGGAGGATTTTTGCATTACAATGCATTGTGTATCGGCCCACCCTGATTTGTGTTGATTTAATGTGGATTTGAATTTCAGTCGAAATAAGATCTTTTGTGCATCATGGTCATGTATTGCACACACACGTAGATACCTACACAATAACTCGCACAAATTAGTTTTTGTTACCTCACTTTGGACTATACAATGAAACCAGCATTCGTTGATCAATTTGTAAACCTTTTCATGGAATTGTAATAATGTGACATACATAGCGCATTGTGATGCAACTTTGATATAATGTCATTTATCTTTAAAACCAACATATAGGAATCTAAACTGACTATTTTACTGACAATGCTGCAACATTAATTAATATCTAAAGATGGAATTGGTACTGAAGCACTGGTTTAACCCATACCATACTTTTTTCGTGGTTGGAGGCTTTATGACTGGACATATTTGTGGCTAACAATTTATTGGCAAAGCCATACTTAAAAGTGGCTCAGAATCTGATACAATTCTATATTATTAAAGAAATATTTTTTCTGAAATAAACAAGTTCAAGGGACCAGGTGGGTTATTCTGTAAACTTAGTTACCAACTGAAAATGGTTGGCAACGAATTAGTTTGATATACATTGCTGCTTTACTGTGGGCAATATAAAGTGTTTTCATAATTTCACACAGTAAAGCAGCAATGTATATCGAACTAATTAGCTGGCAACTATTTTCAGTTGGTAACTAAGATACAGAATAACCCCGCAGGTGTATAATATAATTCTGTCTATTCTGCATTGAATGTGAAATGTTCAATGGAGGTCACACTCTGTTTCAGTACGGAAAGCGGGTGGGACAACCCGTTTCGTCCGGATGGCGACCTGAGCCGCGAGGCGGACGAGATTGTTTCCCTCATCAAGGGCGGGAAGCCTATCACACCGACGCCGCCTATCACAAATCAAATACCGATTTGTGACGAACAGGAGGAGAAAGTGCTTGCAAACAATGTTAATGTGTGTAGCCAATTTTAATTTAAGCCAGAATCCATTGACTTATTACAGCAGCAAGACAGGCAGCAATATAATTTTTTTAATTGTTTGATATAGAAAGCAATGATGTCTAAGTTGGAACGCGCTTGCCTAGAAAAGATACCTTTTCACTCTTGCCTTGAAAGTACTCAAGTCGAACGAGAAACACGAAGGCCGGAAGGGCGTTCCATACCCTAGCGGTATGGAACACTCATGCCCTATCATGCTCAAAATTGTCATATTTTTTGTTCAATTCTTCAGTTTCTGTTCAAATTGCACCTAAGTAGTAAGTACCTTACAGAAGGCTCTATAGTGCAACAGTCAGAATGCTCAACTCCCACCTGTTGCACTATTATTGTTATACGTATTGTAAAATAGTAAAACCGGCAAGTATCACTTTGACGGAGGGGAAAGCAGAATATTAGCATGGCTACAATTCTTTAATAAAAAATCAAACAATAGCAGTCTCTAAGAGCTCTTTAAGCGCCCAAGGATTGAATTTCTGATCCAAATTATCAATCAATCTGACATCAATCATACCAAAGTATCTTTATCTCAAGCTATCCTTTTACTTATGTTTCCCACAGAAATTAACAGACTGTGGCTAATTCTGTTTTACTCAACCTCTAAAGTTAAATGACATGTTTAAGAAAAATGCTATTCTTTTCCAAGGGGAGCATTGTGAAAGAGATTGAGAACAGATTGTATAGAACAGAGGAAGCAGCATCATTTAGAAGAGTTTTTTTATTTCATCTACGAGTTAGCCTTTGACTGCGATCTCACATGATGGTAAGTGACGATGCAGTCTAAGGTGGGAGTGGGTTAACTTGGAAGAGGTATGGAGTTTTTATTAAACCCATACCCGTGATCGGTTTCTACGCGACGTCGTGTCGGAACGCTAAATCGCTTTGCCGGTAGGGCAAAACTAGTCCACGGTTGAAGCCTCCCTCCAGACCAGACCAAAGACAATTTAGAAATTATAAAATCCCAAGTTGCCATTGCCGCGAATCGAATTCGGGACCTCCCACTTATAAGACTTGTACTCACTGCGCCAGGGAGGTCGTCAAAATCGTTTAAAAGAGTGTATGTTATCGCACACAGGCCAGCCCCCCGGTTTCGCCGCAGGGCAAGACCGCGAGTCCGGTGCAGCAGAAGACCGCCAACGGCACAAAGAACGGCGCGGCGGTGGCCGAGGTGCGCGCCGGGCCGGTGGAGGTGCAGCGCTCGCCGCCGCAGGAGCCGCTGCAGCCCGAGCGCGTCACCATCAAGAAGAAGCCCAAGTGCAAGTGCTGCGTTATCCAGTAGAGCCCACCCTCCCCTCCCTCAGCCAGTAACACACTATGCTTTCCATTGTCTAGCATATTTCGAATATGGTGTTTACTTGGTGCTATATCGTTTTTCCACTCGTTTCTATCACAAGAAGTACCTAAAAGTCATGTTCAAATCATTTACATATTATATTCAGGAAAGCCTATGTGTTCATACAATATTTTAAAAATAAAAAAAATTATTATTATAGCATTGCAATACGTGTTGTCTGTCTGGCCTGTACTTTTGCGTACTTCGTTATTTATAAGCGTGTTTTATTATTCACGGTTGCATTTCTAAATGTAACAGTTTTTGTTTTATCTGTTATTACTTTATTTTATAAGTATTTGTAACAGTTATACTATTTGCGATAGGGTACAAAAGTTTTATTATTTAACTAGTCGGTGTGATTATACGGTTTTAGATTGTGATCATTCAAACTGTATGATACAGAAACCCACCCACAGAATTTGATTTTATGATTAATACCTATAAAATTTTAAAGAGAATCTCAGCAAGATTACTCCGATATATTAAAAAGCTCTAAAAATAAAAAGATGTAATATATTGAAGAGATAAAATTAATATTGCAAATTGCAAAACCAGAATCACTTTATCATTAAAAAAATCAAATGTGAGGTGTTAAAATATCATAACTTTGAAGACAAACAATAATAATTTATTTTAAAACTGTTACTGAGTTAAATAATGTTTAAATACATAATTTTAAATGTATATTTTTATATGTTTATTTATAAAAAGAAGTATTATAATCTTTAAATATAATAATTTACCTAGAGCTTAGAAATATATCAGCGACAGTAATAGAAATTTCACTTATGTATGCTTATATGGTGTCATATTCAAAATCTGGATATAGTCAGCTGCTGTGAAGGTTGTACTGAGATAAAAGAGCAGTAATGATCTCGTATATTTGATTTTATTGTATGATTAAATAATATATATTATATTACCCTGGTGTTGGCCTTAAGACTGCTTACTCAATATTATGTAGCCCCTCTCTATAGTAGTATTTGAAACTACCCCATCTTGAAACAAAATTAAGAACTATTAGAGAGTACCTACTATAGTTTAAGTTGTATGCCCATTTTCAACTGCAAGTTTGCGTCCAATTTAATATGGTTATGTAAATAATGGCTAAGATTTGATTGAACTTCACTGGTCAATACATATTATGATATACCTATATAGAAAATATAGAAACCAGTTATATAATAGTATGTGTGTTAACATAATATCTCCACTTAATTCTGTTATAAAAATCTGTGGCCAAGTAGGGTGCTTGTAAACTTAACAAGTGGTTAGTGACAAAATTATTTATAGCCAATTTATTACTTAGTTTTCATGAAGTCAACTTGAAAACTTTTCGCATGACAGCCACCTTTCCTATTGTTTTTAAGAAATAGATTAAATCAAAAGTGGGTTTACATTTAGTAAACAAATGTAACAATAGTGCTATTAGAGGATATTATATATATAGGGAAGTACCTACTTGTAACGGTGTGCTGGACAAAATCGGGTAACAAAGTTGATTCGTAAAAGTTGTAACAAGATTATGTTGATGTGTATCAATGTTTCCTTCAGTAGATAGGTTAATAGAAAGGTAATATTTAAGACAGTTTATTATTCAGGTTATTTGTTATTGGTGGTTATTTAAAAAAAATATTTTCGTTCGTCTTTAGATAACATGTTTAGATTTAAGCAACAGTAAAATGAGGGCAGTCCATTGATAAACAAATATTTAGCATGATGTGTCTGTTATATTATACATATATGTAAAATAAACTCTTTGAGGGTTGCAAATGAAAGCAAGTATCGCTTTGTAGGACTTTCTTTTTTCACTTTGATGTTATGCGATGGTACCTACTGATAAAAGTCGACGTCACAAGATTGCAAAAATTATGTGAACACGGTGTTAAATCAACAGATACTAATTATGAAAATATAATGTTAATACGCGGATATTAGACAAGCGATGACCTCGAATAATTTAATGCAATTAAGTTGCAATGAGTGTACTAAGGAAAATATAATGATAACTAGATGATGCCCACGGCTTCGCCCGTGTGAATTTAGGTTTTTAAAAATCCCGTGGGAACTTTCGATTTTCCAGAACAAAAAGTAGCTTTAAATCTGTAGAAACCCGTCCCCAAAACGGAAAAATCCCGTGGGATCCCCACGATTTCGGAATACAATTCCTTACAGCATCAGGGTTGAGGAGTTGGATATGTACCTACTCGAGTTCATTCAACGATAAAGTCTTTAATTGGTACCCCCAATATCAATTTAAATAACCGGAAGTTTCTAAAACCCATTAGTTTTGGGGATTAGGTCCCCTACAGCATCAGGATTGAGGAGTTGTAATCCAAATTTTTTACAGAACAGGGTCGCAATGTTTCTATATCGATTAAAAAAAAAATTACGCAAATCGGTTCAGAAATCTCGGAGATATCGGTGTACATAGGTAGAAAAACACAACTCCTCCTTTTTTGAAAGTCGGTTAAAAAAGTAGCCTATGTTACTCCCTGGTTAATTCTCTACTTGTATGTGAAGGTCCCGTCAAAATCGGTTCAGCCGTTCCGAAGATTAGCCCGTTCAAACAGACAGACAGACAGACAGACAGACAGACAGACAGACAGACAGACAAAAATTTTAAAAACGTGTGATTCAGTTATGGTAGCATTCAAATAACCATATGAGCTTAATATGAGGTAGTTATTTCGATATTACAGACAGACACTTCAATTTTATTTATTAGTATAGATAATTACTGTGTTCTGGGTTTTATAATTTTATAATATCTCATGGCAGCTATTGTACATACATATATATAATGAACAATGAATCCTTGTACACTGGCAGCAGACTAAAGTAGATTTAATGCACTTAGGGATTATTAAGCTATAGTCATATATATAAAGCAATGACTGTCCATAAAGTTTTATATAATTATTAATCTATTCCATAGTTAATGTATCATCTGATATATTAAGTAAATTACGAAACAACATGACATTTTGTAATTTTGAAAACTTTTAAACATTTATTGGCGCGCCTTGGCAGTAAAACCGACTCATAATATGCCATGACGGCAAACGGCGTGACGCTTTCTGTGACGTCATGCCCCTATATGCCACCGATCTCGACTCCCTTGTATAATACTATACATATTTATTATTTTACTCCATAATTCTTTATTGGTTTTTATTAATTATCAATTCTAATATTAACTTTAATGTTTTACATGTGCCGGGCTTCCAGTGACGGCCAAATTTTTTTTTAAATTTTACATGTATATCTTTTCACATTAGCTGCAGCTCGTTAAATTGATGTTATAATTTGATTAATTTAATTACATCATTTTATTTTAAGTACTTTTATGCGGGCGTAAAAATAATTGTCATAATAATGTCTATTTTTAATCATTATAAAAATATTCAGTGCTGACAGTGGGAGCAATAACATTTAATAGGTGCCATTTCAATGTGAAAGCATTATGTTCTCTTATAACCGGTGCTCATTTCTGCTTTTACTACATTAGTTATGAAAGAATTAAGGACCCAAACATTTCATATTAATTCTCGCAGCATGGCTTTTATTAGTATACACATATCCTTTAAGCTCAGACAATTTAATAAAATAAATAATTTTTGATTTAAGATATAAACGTAATTTTTTAAAATTATGACTCAGATTCATGTAGGTATAAGAACAGCTGATGGTAGCTCTTGCGTCCGGTCTTCACAATGCTGAGATCAGATAGTAAATTAGTTATGTTCAGTGAAAGAATAAATAAAATGCTGCCATAGTTAGATCAGCAATCAAAGTGTGTCTACTTGCAAAAGAAACTTGACCGTGGACAAGGAAAGTTGAAGCGAATGCCAACGCCATAATTCCCACCCCATTCACATGTCATTTGCATTACACGATTTTTGCAGGATAAAACTTACCGAACATACCATGGAGTATAGAACCGTTCATACGTTTGTGCTGCAAAAAACTTGTGATGTGAATTTCGTGTAGGGGTGGGTGTATATGTCAAAAATTAATTATGATTGTGCATACTGAGATTCAACGTATTACTGTCGACTGGAGTTATATATGTTCCTTGATAATGTGTTTTATTTGCTAATAAATTACTGTCATTAAGGATCAATATATTATTAAAAAATGAAAATTCGACGGCTTGCTTCATTGAATGAATATAGTTCAAGTTTACTTCACGACCTAGTGTTAATTATTATGTTCTTGTTTCAAATATTTTACAGTGTATTAGACGAATAATAGAAAACTGAATCTAAAATGACATTATATTTGTATAAAATATTTACTTTCTATTATTATTGTCAATCAATGAATATGTACAAATCGATTACATTGTAATTATTTATATTAAATCTTTAAATACGAATCGTTTTTTTATTTTTATTATAGCACTGAGTGACCTATCCTTACTGAAATAACGCTTATATTCTGTGACTCAAGAAGTCCATTTTTATACACGGATAAGCATTATCTTACGGGCGCGGCGGTGAAGAGCCCGTGGTCCCACCGATTTGTTCTACTGGTGGGAAAAACGCTATACTACCTATACTACTGAAGGGCCCGTGGTCCCACCGATTTGTTCTACTGGTGGGACAAACGCTATACTACCTATACTACTGAAGGGCCCGTGGTCCCACCGATTTGTTCTACTGGTGGGACAAACGCTATACTACCTATACTACTGAAGGGCCGTGGTCCCACCGATTTGTCCTACTGGTGGGACAAACGCTATACTACTGAAGGGCCCGTGGTCCCACCGATTTTTCCTACTGGTGGGACAAACGCTATACTACTGAAGGGCCCGTGGTCCCACCGATTTGTCCTACTGGTGGGACAAACGCTATACTACTGAAGGGCCCGTGGTCCCACCGATTTGTCCTACTGGTGGGAAAAACGCTATACTACTGAAGGGCCGTGGTCCCACCGATTTGTCCTGGTGGGAAAAACGCTATACTACTGAAGGGCCCGTGTTCCCACCGGGCTAGGCGCGAATGATAGTATCGATATAGTTGTAGTTATTTTTATTAATTAAATATTAAAAAATTACAATATTTTTAACCGACACCTTAAAAGAAGGTTCAGTATTCGACCCGTATGTTTTGTTAAAATCTCAGCGTTTTCGATGAAAGTTTCGAGGGAATCGTGGATTTCCGGTTCCCGTTCCCGCTCCCTTTTCCAACCTTTATACCTACTTTCAAGGAAGTTTGCTCTACTAATCTACCTATAGCTGTAGCTATACATTTCGGTTTTTTCAAAATCCCGTGGGAACTCTTTGATTTTTTAGGGATAAAAAGCCTATGTTTTATATCCTATGTTTTAAGTCAGGGCATAATCTATCTCCATTCAAAATTTCAGCCAAATCGGTTTCGGTAGTTGCGGCGTGATTGAGTAACAAACATCCAAACATCTAAACATCCAAACATCCACACTTTCACATTTATAATATTAGTAGGATTTCAACCAAATTACACAAACCTTAACAAATTATACACCTACACCATCAGTATGCTGGTGGGGGACTTTGTTTTATAAAATGCAGTGATAGTGAAGGAAATGGACGTATGCTCAGCAGAATTGACAATTTCGCTGCATAAAACAGTTGTTAGGTATACGAAAATTGTTAGAGGACTGAAAATAAAAATCTGGTACAATTATATCAAAATTGGATATATTTTTTTTAACCAAATTAAATTCATTACATATTTGAAACGATAAAATTATATATATAAAATTCAATATATTCAATTACAAACGAGTCATATTAAGTATTATTTCCTAATCCCATAATTTAAGTTTTAGATACTAAATTGACAGGTAATCACGATATCATTATTTTTAGACCTCTCGATTTAGCTTATTTTACATAATATTACAAGCGTTGTATAATTAAAATTTTAATATACAATTTTACACAATCTTATGTCAATGAGAATAAAAAACAAACAAAAAAAACATGGAATAGGCCTTATTGTTACAAATTATTATTATTATTATTACATAATTAAACCTAAGGTCTTTCTGGGACTTCAGTATTTTATTTTTCACTATTTATACTGTTAAAAATTGTAATAACGTAATTGTGTAAGTACGATGACTTGTTTTGTTTTTAATTATTACAATAAATAGCGACCCGGCCCGGCTTCGCACGGGTAGTAGAGCATATAATGCCTACATGTTTTTTCTGTCGTAGGGTGTGTATCAAGACCCTACGACCGCCATAAATTGTTAAGTTATAACTCAAAGGGACTAGGCAGCGTTTTCGATGAAAGCTCTCGAACGCTCGTTTTTTTTTTTGTCAACTTTACAAAAACCTTAACAAATTATACACATATAATCATACATCAGGTATGTAACACCTTGATCATGTCTATTTGTAAAAACCGCATAGTTCAGTAGTTTTTGAGTTTATCGCGAACAGAAAGACAAACAGACGCGGCGGGGGCCTTTGTAAAATGAAGTGATTATCAGCTATTCAGACTGGCTCGTGGGTTCAGTCACACTTTTAAGGCACGTTTAGCTTAAGCCGGGTTCCCACCGAAGAAAAATTGCCAACTTTTGTGTTGTCAACATAATAACGGCTTTAGATTGGGTGGCAGGGGTAAAAAAAAGATATTAGGTTGGGAAGTTGGTGGCTTGGTCTCGGAGAGCCGCATAGCTCCAAGTACTGCGTCTGATCTCTTTCCGCTAATACCGGATCGCCGTCATATCGGACAAGAGAACAATAATTCCGATTTAAAGCAATATTATTATGTTAAATTCAAGATACTTATTAGGTATATTAAGGTTATGACTATAATTATGTTGCTTATGTTACTTACTAAAATTAATTTTAAGAAGTAAAAATAAAAGATAAATATGTAGTAGGTACAAATTTTTGTAAAAGAGTCTTTAGGAAATTCGATTGTTTTTTTAGTAAGTAAGTAAATTTATGTGACTGGACGAGAATGGCGAAGATATGTGCAAGAGAGATAGAATGATAGGGAGACGGGCAGATTATATTGGCGCTATGAAAATCGAACAATCTTCGATTCATGGTACAAACTGAGGTGTAGTTGCAAATGACTATAATGACTCGGTCTCCACCAAAGAAAAATTGCCAACTTTTGTCACAAGTGTTGACAACACAAAAGTTGACAACTTTTCTTTGGTGCAGACCCATCTTTACACAAGTCATGCTGCTTTGAGCATAGATATGGCGGCTCAACCAGCTAGAAGAAAAACTGCCAACATTGACACTAAAAATCGAAATTTTTCGAATCTGTCCACGGACTGTGCCATCAAAGATTGCCACTTTTGTGTCGAATAAAGTGATGTGAATGCTAAAAAAAATTTTTTTTAATGACCAATTATAAAACTTTCACAATAGATAAAACAAACACAAACGAATGATTATGGTTGCCTGCAGTCCCCACACTTAAAACACATTAACCTATGGAAAAACTTAATAGGGTATTTGACAACATTCAAAATATACTATTGATTGTGGTCATCTTATCAGATAATAGCCTAAAAAAGACATATTTCACTCAATCAAACTAAACTATGTAATTTTACGCGATATTTTGCACGAAATAAAACATAATAATTTTTGAAATTTTATCAGGAACGTGAACGCTTTGGGATTGTTTGTGATGTCACTTGATAGCACGTAACTTGGTTGATATAATTGAAGTTTATCAAGTCAACCGAAACTAAACTTTACAATTGAAAGAATAAGATTGATATTAAAATGAGTAGGTATAACAATTTAGAACATTACGATCCAGCAGTCGCCTTGCGTAGCGTCTCTGTCGCACGCACCGAGTTCCGAAAACGAGCGAGCGAGAGAAGTGACTTGCATAGCGATTTGTGACGTCACGCGTATCATGTGATCAGAAATGTCGTTTTTGGCGTGGTTTTCAAAACTTAAACTTTGTCATTGATTTAATTCTTAATACTGTAGATATTGCGAAAAATATCAATGTAGTGTGTTTTAATAAGTAATAAAGAATAATTTAAAACAATTTCCAAAAATTAGTCAAATACCCTATTCATATTATCATGCTTATAGAGTCTTTTTGTCTGAACTGGATATTTCTACGGCTTTGTTTAGTATTAATGACACATCCATCGGTGGAAAGTGTTGCAGCAACTTCACGTTTGACGCGAAATCGCCGCTCAATAGGTTGTCTCTTACTAATCTGTGAAAAAAAAAACTTATCGTTATATTTTTTGAAGAGCAAAAAAATATTCCCAATTGCAAAGATATACCCATAGATCTATACTAATAAATTAAATTGAAGTGTCTGTCTGTAATTTTGAAATAACTACCTCATATTAAGCTTATATGGTTATTTGAACGGTACCATAACCGAATCACACGTTTTTAAAATTTTTGTCTGTCTGTCTGTCTGTCTGTTTGAACGGGCTAATCTTCGGAACGGCTGAACCGACTTTGACGGGACTTTCACATACAAGTAGAGAATTAACCAGAAAGTAACATAGGCTACTTTTTTAACCGAATTTCAAAAAAGGAGGAGTTGTGTTTTTCTACCTATGTACACCAATATCTCCGAGATTTCTGAACCGATTTGCGTAATTTTTTTTTAATCGATAGAGAAACATTGCGACACTGTCCTACAAAAAATTTGGATTCCAACTCCTCAATCCTGATGCTGTAGGGGACCTGCTCCCCAAAACTAATGGGATTTAGGAACTGTCGGTTATTTAAATTGACATTGAGGGTACCAATTAAAGACTTTATCGTTGAATGAACTCGAGTAGGTACATATCCAATTCCTCAACCCTGATGCTGTAAGGAATTACATTCCCAAATCGTAGGGATCCCACGGAATTTTTCCGTTTTGGGGACGGGTTACTACAGATAGGCCACTTTTTGTTCTGGAAAATCAAAAGTTCCCACGGAATTTTTAAAAACCTAAAGCCACACGGGCAAAGCCGTGGGCATCATCTAGTATGTAATAACAAGGAGAGAACAGCGAAGTGGGAGGAAATCGCGTGCCAAATTGATGCACAGTTGTGCACAAACTTTCAAAATCACACTCATTATGCACCGAGATTTCGACGTGATTTATTTGTGCACAAAAACATCCGTGAAAGTGCCATTTTGTGCTATTTCGAATTATAAACACAGAAGTTCAGAAATAAATCGCAAAAAAGGATGTATCGTATAATACACGGAGGTGTTTATATTGGCACTCATGAATTCTTAGTAAATAGTGATGATTACCGATCTACTCTATAATAATTATATGTCTGTGGATATATCCAAAACTTTTTTAAAACACGAGTGTGGTTGAACATTTTTCCCATCTTTAAAATAAATAACTGTGTGACTGTCAGTGAAACTCAACGGTCAAACCGTTGAGTTTCACTTCAGTTGTTGATCACTGTTTTCTTATAAATGTTAAAATTTATTTTTAACTAGCTAATGCCCGCGACATTGTCCGCGTTGTCTATATATGTCTCTTGCAAGGATCGCAACTTCACTTTACTTCCGTTTCACGGTTCACCTACAGATCTACTCATCTCTGATTTAATCCCGAGGGGATACTCCGAGCATAGCTCTCTCTATTGCCAGCGGAGTGAACCTGAGCTTTCTTTTGATGTCCATAAATAGCGACCATGTTTTGGATATATTTAAGTCATCACTGTGAAGGCGGACGTTGTTGTTTTAAAAGGAATATCATTAACTGGTTCTCTTTCTTATACTTACAAAATCATGGCACAGCAAATGTAAATCAGGAATGTGAAACGTTCCGGATCAGCAAACAGCGAGTCCCAGATCCTCTCTACGTCCGGCAATGAGAACTCTTGCGATAGCAACAGGGTCAACCATCTGAACAAACATTACCCAATTTAGTATCATACTATTATCATCATCATCATCATATTTATTAACTTAAGGCATAGATTAAAGAAAACGTCTCAAGGTGACCACAATAAAATCAGTTTACAATTACAACGCAACCTTTCGCGTTGGAATATTATTGCATAGAAGGAATTTGGGTGGATTTTGGATTTTTTTAAAGAATATTAGCCATGTCCTTTCCCCTCCAATTAAGCGTAAAGCTTGTGAGGGATTTGAACCGTCGACCTTTCGGTTTTCAGTCCTCAACCTGACCGTTGCGCTATTGAAGCTAAAAATTTTTAGAGATGTATCATCTCTCAAGAAATTCAAAGTTTTTTTTTTATAAAAACGCAAACATATTTTCACAATGTAAATAAAATAAAGTGAAACATAGGTTGTTTTATCAGCACTCACCTGAAGCTGTAGTACTGTGGTCTCAACTCTTGGCTGTCCAGGCGCTTCGACACGGCGGGATCGTTTTTCTTCACACACTCGCACAGCTTCATTATCATATAGTTGATGCCGCTCTCGGTCTCGTCCAATGTGCGTATGAAGAAATCACGAATTTCGGCCATCAGGTTCGTGAAGCAGAAGAAACAGTCAGCCTCTGCGTACGCTGCAATTTACATTATAGACAACTTAGTTACTTTATTAAAAAAAACTCTAAGTACATATACATTATACATACTTAGTCATAATAATAAAATTTTAGTTATTTAGGCGTTAATATCTGTACTATCCTACTAAACACTCGCCTGTGTGTAGCTAAAAGTGTACAGCCTTCAAAACAGATACTTAAATCTTTTTCTCTCGAGGTGGTTGACTCGTGGAATAGACTATTATATAAAGTACATTTTTTGTTTGTATTGAAATCCTCTATTGATTTAGGTTTTCGATGGTTTTTTTAGCTGGTGTATCGATAGAAAGAGTGGACCGATTCAGGTACTTGGGGCATATTTTAACTGAGAATTTGTGTGACAACGATGATATAGAATGCAATTGTAGAGCTCTGGATGTTCTGTGCAACACGCTCGCAGGCCGTTTTATGTAAAACCTAGTTAAATGAACAGGTTGTTCTTACCCCGGTATTCCTTATTGGAGTCAGATGCGAAGGTGTGGTAGATGGGTCCGATGATCTCGTTCATTCCTTGCACGTACCCTTGGCCTGGGTTGAGCTTAGCGTAGATGAAGAGCATCCGTTCCACCACCTCCCAGTGTGCCTCGCAGCCCTCGTTCAGAGGTGCGTAGTCCCCGCTCGTGACGCTGTTAGACCGACGGACTTGGTTGAGCTATAACCAAAAACATCTTTCTCTGTGTAGTATTCCTCATTACTGAGTCGTGACCCCTTTTCAGCACTCAGGGTGAGAACTATAGCGCTCTATAGTTCTCACCCTGAGTGCTGAAAAACTCTGACTGACGACAAAATTAAAACGAGACGGATTTATGTCAGGCACATGCATATATCCCGTTTTAGCTCAGTTTTGAGTTAAATGAACTTTTAATTAAATTAAAATAAACTTTTACAAGTGCTTTTGAATTCAATTAAATATCGATTCGGAATGCCTAGAAATGTTTAAAATAGGTAGGAACATTTAGAAGAACCAGCAAGAAAAAAAAACAAATTAACTAAATTTGTGTAGAAAGAGCTTTTTTATCATTTTTATAATCTTCAATTATTATATGATAATAATATGCTTCTTTATATATATTTCTTAAATTTGTGTAAAGGCAATTAAAGGCAGTTAAAAATAATGATTCTGGAACTGTTTTACAATAGGTACAGTTAGTAGTTATTTATGCAACTGTTGTATAATAAGGGGTATTAAAACACTAATATGGGTTTATTACGAAGGTGGATGGGTGATAATAGTATCACATGAGTTTTTTAATACCTAATTATCAAAAGTTGCATACAAGACTTTATCAGTCAGTTTTAGTAACCATAATATTATCCAAAGGTGTTATTATGAAAAAGGATGATATAATGTTGTACTGAATTTCATAATAACACTCCTTTGGATGATATTATGGTTATTAGGACATTGGGTGTTTTAATTTTGGCAATAAGCTAACTGTTCCAGAATCTATTGCAGAGGAAGCATGGGTGTAGCTATAGATAATAATAGTAGTTTATGAAACGGTTGCATAATAGAGGTTATTAAAACACGAGTGTTAGTGGTGAGTTTTTTAATAGTATTACACGAGTGTTTTAATACCTAATTACGTATGTAGAGTTTCATACACTACTTTATCTAAACTCATATCTTAAAATCCAAACCATAAAATCTTGGTAATATTTATCATGAGTTTTCCTTGATTTTGCTGGCAAAAGATTATTGGTCGGTGGTCAGGTGGAGTTAAATTCTCTTCAGTATCACTGCTAGACATTTTTCCGCGCAACAAAAATCACTTGCAAAGGTTTGGGTTATAAAAACAATAAATAATAAATTAAAAATTTAAATAATAGGCGCGAAAATTCAATTGTCAATTTCGCATGTGCGGTGCCTGCAGACCTAAATATGTTCATAGTCTATGGTCAATTATGGTAGCACTACACTCTGTCCTCTGGCCGCATCTTGCCACCGCCACACTTTCGCCTCACAGGCCGCCACGCCATTGCGTCGGTCAAGATCCAAAAAGCCAGGAAGAAATGTTATGTATTTTAATAGTTTGAATAATATCTAAAAATATTACAGTAGGTAATACTTATACTTATAATATATAATTTTTATCATAGAAGCATTTAACACAATTGCCATTTAACAATACGATTTCCCGCCATCGCTGAAAAAACCAGAACCCAGAGTCGTGACTCAACCAGACCTGTCAATAATAAAATAAAGTATAATGCAGTAGTAGTAATAGGGTAACTTTGATAGCGGGATGATAATTGTAAGTAACAAAACTAAACACCCGCCATGGCTCAAAAATACCAGAACCCAGTGCCTGTACTATAATGTAGAAAAAAATATTTTATAACATTATTTTGCAATAATTTCCTAACAAAGTAGTGTTATAATGAACTTTTTTAATTTTTTTTTTAAAATATTATAGATGTATGTGAATAAAGTAGTCCAATAAGTATATGACACATTTTGATTTCTTAATCGGGATTTTAAGATAGAGTAAGAGAAGAGTAGATAAAAGTTTTTATTCAATTCACGTCTTGACTGCAATCTTACCTGGAGGTAAGTGAGGTTGAAATGTAAAACGGAAGCCAGTTGAACAGATTTGAATAAAATCTGGAAGATTATATCCTAGAAATATTATTATAGTATATAAAACTGGTACCTTCACAATTCCAAGGCCTCGCCTTACCAACGTGGAATATTCTAGAACAGACTGCTCAACTCGCTTGTGTAGGCGCTTCACACCATGGCTGTTCACAATCTAGAAAAATACTTAATATTATGTAACGTATGCGACTTATGTTTAAAAGACAAACGAATATAAACGCGGATTGTGACTTTATTTCATTATATTTATGCTACAAAATTGCTTTTCTCATTGTGTTTTTACACCGAAAATTTGCACATACCTATTATATATGTATTAAATAAAAATCCAGAACTCTATTTTTAAGATTTCAAGTCATCGGTCCACCTAGCAGGAGGTCTGCCAACACTGCACTATCTGGTGCGAGGTTATCACTCCAGAACCTTAGAACCCCAACAACTATTGGTTATCTGAAGTATGTGTCCCGTCCATTGCCACCCGTTGAGCTCTGTCGATGAGATTGGTACATATCTCCCAGACGGATATAGTTGTTACGGCAGAGACTCTGGATGACTTTAATACAATGCGCAACAACCTCAGTGGGCTCAGGCCTCCTCTCTCTTAGGAGAGAGAGATTTATAGTTTAGATCCGCCACGCTCTTCCAACGCGGGTTGGCGGGTTTTAGTGACTATTGTCACAATATGATAGTGATAATAATTGAGACCAACTGCTTAACGTGCTCTCCGTGGCACAGGGGTGAAACATCATCAGCTTCCAACTCCAAGCTGGCATTGAGAATTTCTTGACAGCAATACCTAATACCTAACAATTATTTGCCCAACCCGGGAATCAAACCCGGGACCTCGTCATCTGCAGTCAAATATGCTAATCACTAGACCAACGAGGCAATGGGCCTTAAAGATTTTTAGGCCTATTTAGGCCCCAAGGTTACTTACCTCAGAACAAGGGAATTCAGTGGCAGATTGAAAGAAAGAAATATCAGGGCACAGTCTCCTCACATCTTTGTCAATTTGTAAAAGAACTCCATTGTCTTTAAAGTGTGTGTCCCAGGAACTGTCCGGGCTTATGTTTAACGGATGATCCGTTGGCCCTCCAGGTGAGACAATGATCTCATCTGCAAATAAAATAATCACCGTTACCTCACTTTCATGTTCTTAAATAGACATTCAAAAGTGTTCAGTGTACCAATTTTGAATAAAACTTTGAATTTGACTTTGAATTTTGACTTTAACAATAATTATCACACTTTAGGAATTATCACATTCCTTCGGAATATATCCTCTGAAAATGTAAAGCATGGTTTTGGACCTTCAAAGTTGTTCACCCATTTAATCATCAAATAGGGTCAACATAGCATGACCAGCGCAAACAACTAATATAATATGTACTGTCGCAACTAGGCCAAACATTCCCTTATTGATAATGTTAATACGTACCTATAAATTGTTTGTACAGTTGACGCTTTTTAAGCAATGTGCTCTGCCAAGCATCTTTTTCATGAGGTAAATAATCGAGCAGTATTTTCCACACAAGTGATCGCAATCCTTTTTCTTCTGGCACCCCTGAACGAGCAAAATAAATGTTATAAAGTAAAACATAAATTAACAGGTTTTGAATTATTTATATAACAAATGATAATCTAAAAGATTGAATTTAAACCAACTTCACTACACACTTAACAGTTCATATCTTGCAAACTACTGAATCAATTTAGATGAAACTTACAGTGTTCCCTAATTTGAAGTAAATGTAAGCCAAAAAAAAAGGAATAGACACAATCTGATTAATAGTTTTGGAGAAATCCGCTAACAAATATGAAAAACACCTATGAAATTTTGTATATTTGTTCAGTTCCAATAATACTAAACATACTGTCAAATTGATAACCTCCTTTTTTAAGTCGGTTAAAATTTAAAGTTCATATTGAAATCATCTATCAAATAAAGTTAAGGCAGTCTTTAAATAATGCTGTCCACATTCACATTTGTTTCATATACTATATACATTTAAATGTGAACTCATAAGCATGAGTATGCATAATCTCAGAATTATGGAAATCAAGTACAGTAAAGGAATAAGGATTGATTGAATGATTATAATATAGCTCTATAAAACATAAAGCCTACAATTATGCCAGCTGTGTCATGTTGAAGTAAAGATTGGAATCAACTTTTATGTTATGACTTATTTTTGAAACATTACCATTAAACGCTAATTTCTGCAGTCGCTCTATGTTGATTATGTCTTGTTCCAGGAGTTCTTCAAAAACTTTTATTCTGCAAAGATGGTTGTGTAGCTAATTATAAGAATACTATAAGAAAATATTTATATATTCATTACATTAGCTGCTAATGACCACAACTTTGTCCACATGGATTTAGGTTTTCAGAAATCCTATAGAAAATATTTTCTGGGGTAAACGTTTAAAGCTATTCTAGGCCTGTCTCTCAGATGCAAGCTATCTTTGTAGCAACATCTTTTGTGCAGTTCAATCACAGTAGAAATAACTGCAACATGGTTATGTCTATATTGATTATATACTTATATTTATTATCCAATATTTAGCAAGGCGGAACAGCAAATCAATGATACTGATACTTTTCTATTTATCAATTCAATTTAATAATCAATAATTCAATAATAAATAACAATAAATAATAATTCAATTTATAATCTCAACTTAGATTTGAATGAGAATATGAAAAGTATTGTTCTACTTATATAATATTGTACCATTTATTTTTTGATGGAGATGATATACTTAATTTACATACAGTAGACTCTCGATAATTTGAAACTCAAGGGAGCAGAGAAAATTTTGAAACGAAAAAAGAACGATCCATATCAAGAAGAAGCTACTCTCACAAGAACACTGATCATATGTTATAGAAGAATTAGGTACAAACAATTTATTAAATTTATAAGAGAACTTATCAGTACATTGGGGGTGTACTTATTTTTCTTTTACGTACCTTGCTTTGTGTAGACTCATTCTTCTATATTGCTTGATGGAGTCGATTGGTTTTAAACATTGAAAGAAATCCAGCTTGTTGACTATTATTACTATACAAATACTAAGGTAATAAAAATAAAAAGTTAAAACAAAATATGAAATTGAACAAATTTATGAAAACTGCCACAGACCCACCACCGCCCACCACAGACCATTGCCACAGATGTCAGATCATAGAGATAATAATAATAAGTAGAGTAGGCATACCTACCTTAAAAACGTGCCAAAAATACACTCACACACGCACAATCCTGTAACATAAAATGGCGCGTGTTCATTGTGATGTCTCAAGTTGTGCGTGTGTGAGTGTTCATGTATACATTTAGGGAGGCCATCTTAAGGGCAGTTGCAATAAAATTTCTGCCACGATCTGTTTTATTGTTATGTTTAAAAATGTAGTGTTGTCTCTTACACACTTATGAAAATTTTGATAAGCTTAAGCTATTTTCCGATCCACTATTTTCTATAGGACATTATGCCAAGTCCTCTTCTATAGGTTCATGTGTCAGATACAGAGGATACTACATAAATATGTACGATGTACTCTATGGTCTATCATCATATTTTATCTTCATTGATTATAGAATTAAACAAATAATGTACAGGTACTATATATTTTTCTCTTTCTGACATTGGCCAAATTAACATTAGAGCAAATAAGTAGGTATCGCTATTTAGTTATCTGCTTTCAATTTTCATTAAATCTACAGATAATTATTCTATTGTTAAATTAAAACAGATTCTATTCTCTATGAGTACCTAAATAATATCTTGATAAAATTATACTTATCTCTTTCTGTCAATTTGCAAGTGACTATTAGAGAAAATAGTATAGCTGTATGAATACCTGTTTTCATAAAATAACGTGCTCGGTGCTATCCACTATGTTTCTATAGCCCATGATACAACTGGACAAATCACTTCATGATAAAAATATATTTTTCCCTTTCGGACAACTGGCAAATGATTATTAGAGCGAATAAGATAGCTATATTAGTTTCCGTTTTTTCTAGAATTCACAGATAATCTCTTGTCTATTGTTAAATTAAAACAGATTCTGTTCTCTATGAGTATATAATATCTTGATAAAATTATATTTATCTCTTTCTGACAATTTGCAAGTGACTATTAGAGAAAATAGTATAGCTGTATGACTATCTGTTTTCATAAAATAACGTGCTATCCACTATGTTTTTATAGCATATGATATAACTGGACGAATCACATCGTGATAAAAATATATTTTTCTCGTTCTTACTTGGCCCAAATGAGTGAATAAGATCGATATACGAGTTTCTGCTTATCTTGATAAAATTATATGCATCTCTTTTTAACAATTTATAAGTCACTATTAGAGAAAATAGAAAGCTATGCTAGTATTTGTTTTCTATATCTACTATTTTGCTATTGTTCATGTTATAACTTTACAGATCACATCTTGATAAAAATATCTATGGTAGATCCGGTATCCATATACTATACTTCTATACTAATATAATAAAGCGGAAGAGTTTGTTTGTTTGAACGCGCTAATCTCAGGAACTACTGGACCCAATGATGTATTACCTTAACTATTACCTTATTTATTACACCTCACTGACTGGACCGATTTCAAAAATTTCACCGTTGGATATGTACGTGATCCCTGAGTGCTATAGGCTATAATTATATGATGTAGGTACCACGGGCGAAGCCGGGGCGGACCGCTAGTTAGAGATATACACCCTCATCAGCATTAAATATGCTGATAGAGATTATTATGTTGGATAATGTACATTGATACATTACACATAGGTTGCATAGCTAAATTCGGTGCCTATGTTTAACAATAAAAAAATTAAGTACCTACTTAATTTGTTTCGATCAACTTCCCTCATCTGTTATTTTATCTAATAATATATCAAATGAAAGATTATTTTATTCCCAATCCAACCGTATTAGGTTGCCTGATCAAAAATGGTGCCTGCCTGAAATACATGGTTGCCTGGATTTAAGATATAAAATTTTCACTAAACCCTCAGTATTCCCTAAAAATTAGAATCCAGATTGTACCCATTGTACCCGAACCTTTATGACAGAGCGCATAATAAATCCACCAAAAATTAATTTTACATATTATGTAGGTAACAATACAAATTAACATAATAATATTATATTGTGCGCAAAATTTTCTGTTTCAGTGAAATCGAAAATTTTGCGCAACAGATCGGTGATCGATCAGATACAGACAAACACAACGCGATAATCCATACTTTGAAATCCGGGTTCCAAGTTATATGGAATAGGTATCTACTGAGGGTTGTGTTGGTTGTAATTTCTGAACTATAAAACTGATGACTTTGAAATATTTATGGGACAATTTTAAAAGTATCCGCTTTCTAACAAAAAAAGAATGAATGAAATCGGACTACGCGTTATTGAATTATTACAGCTAAGTACATATTTTGACTTTCATCCCCTCTCCCAAGGAAACTGTGGTGAATTTCGGAATAAAAGTATCCTATTTGTTACTCCGTAGTATGAACGTAAATCATACCAAGTTTAATTTCAATCCATTCAGTAGTTTTGCGTGAACATACAGACCATCAGACAAAATTTTCAAAAATAGCATTTTTATGTTCCTTATTACTTATCCCTAATATCTCCCAGTTATTTTTTGCAAATATCTTAAATGTACAGACACTGCAAGTCTACGATTTTATTCTATGTATAGACTAAGCAGCTGCTAGTGCTAGGTGCACGCCTGCCTCGCTGCATCTTTGTCTGTCAAATGAAATTGCGTGCGCAACACTTTTCTGTCACTCTCAACGCTCGCGCAGAGAATTTTATACTTATATTCAATCCACCTTCTTATTCATATATCACCTTCTTATATCAACCTTATTAGGTTATTTAATAATCTATAAATCTGTTATTTAATCAAAAATGGATTGGAAACTAAGAGAAATTATACCCCACCCCCTCTTATTGGGAATAAAATAATCTTTCATTTGATAGGTATATAATTTGATTAAATAACAGATGAGGGAAGTTGATTGAAAAAAAAATACTTATTTTTTTTATTGTTAAACATCATAGGCACGGATTTAACTAGGCAACCTATGTGCAATGTATCAATGCACTTACATTATCTAGCATATAATCTCTATCATTATTAATTAACTAGATGATGCCCACGACTTCGCCCGTGTGGATTTAGGTTTTTAAAAATCCCGTGGGAACTTTTGATTTTCCAGAACAAAAAGTAGCTTATCTGTAGAAACCCGTCCCCAAAACGGAAAAATCCCGTGGGATCCCCACGATTTCGGAATACAATTCCTTACAGCATCAGGGTTGAGGAGTTGGATATGTACCTACTCGAGTTCATTCAACGATAAAGTCTTTAATTGGTACCCCCAATATCAATTTAAATAACCGAAAGTTTCTAACCCATTAGTTTTGGGGATTAGGTCCCCTACAGCATCAGGATTGAGGAGTTGGAATCCAAATTTTTTACAGAACAGGGTCGCAAAGTTTCTCTATCGATTAAAAAAAAATATTACGCAAATCGGTTCAGAAATCTCGGAGATATCGGTGTACATAGGTAGAAAAACACAACTCCTCTTTTTTTGAAAGTCGGTTAAAAAAGTAGCCTATGTTACTCCCTGGTTAATTCTCTACTTGTATGTGAAGGTCCCATCAAAATCGGTTCAGCCGTTCCGAAGATTAGCCCGTTCAAACAGACAGACAGACAGACAGACAGACAGACAGACAGACAGACAGACAGACAGACAGACAAAAAATTTTAAAAACGTGTGATTCGGTTATGGTAGTGTTCAAATAACCATATGAGCTTAATATGAGGTAGTTATTTTGATATTACAGACAGACACTTCAATTTTATTTATTAGTATAGATAACAGATGAGGGTAGGCATATATTTCTAATACGCGATCTTAGACCACTAAGTATCTTTTTCTTTTTCTGACATCGGCCTAATTAGTTTCTGCTTTCTTCTTGATAATTAAATTGTATAATAACACAAATGATTCTATTCTAATGATTCTATTAAATATAGTTACAACTGTCGAATCTTATCAGTTCGACAGTTGTAACTATACCTAATAATAACCTAACTTTTTTTGGAGTCGGTTGAAAACATGGGCATCAAGTTATTATGTTGCCGCCATATCACTGCGACTTAAATCTGATCGAGTTAATAGGATAGGGGCGTTAGTGAAACGCGAGGCAGAAAACAGTGTGAGTCGGTGCAAAACTGAAATATTGATTTGATTGATTCTATGCATGACCGGCAGTCGGGCGAGAACGGAGGGTTCAAGTTCAACACTACAATGAGTAGATATTATCCCTATAGAGAGACAGCTTCATACAAGCGGCCCGCGTGCTGTAGGTACCTACACTCACATAGCGTACGGTTGCCATCCAACTGACGTAGCACCAGACGCGAGAGTCCGTGAACCGTTAGTGAGAGCTCATGTGTGAGTGCACCTACAGCGGGCCGCTTGTATGAAGCTTCCTCTCTGTAGGGATATCTGCTCATGTGCTCGCGTATCGTAGACCGTACGTTTGTACTCAGTACTCACATTGCATCGACCCGCGGAAACAAAACGTAGTGATGAGGCTGCTTATAAGGTTATCTGTCGATAAACGGCAATTCATCTTAGTTTTACAAATATTTATTATAGGTATAAGAGGATTTTTAAGATTCTCATTAGTCATTCCACTTATAGAATTTATGTACGTGTAAGTTTATATACGACATCAATTAAAAGAGCAAATTTATTTCGATACGCTTTGCTTCGTAAGGTTTGTAAGTGTTTGGAATTACTTAGTCGAAATAAATGATTTTTATTTTATTTATTTAAATTCCAATTTTCAGGTCTTTAACTTTAAAAACATAGCATTTTCATACAAACTTTCTAACCCCATTTTACCCTCCCTCTTAGGGGAAGATTTTAGAGGTATTAAATAACCTTCCCCAAAAATTCGACTACCAAATGCATAAATAATTTTTCAAATCCAACAGGTATTTCAAGAGATTAGCGCGTTCAAACATACAAACAAACAAACAAACTTCCACTTTATATATTAGTATACTTAGATTAGTATAGATATTACTAGTGTTGCGCTCGGTAGTCGGCCTTGTAGTCTCTTCAATATTCATAAAATAAAGAAATTCCAGAATATTCTGGAGAGTCTCTTGAAAAATAGAAAGAAATATTGGTATCACGTTTCGTATCTTTTCTGAAAGGACACTAATGAGTTCTATGCATGCGTTTAGTGGAAAAAAAAGATCTATACAAAAATGTTCTGGAGAGCCACTTGAAAATTAAAAAGAAATTTTGTATGGACACGATTTTTTTTTGTTCCGTAGCTATCTTTTTTTATTGGCTCACAAAAGGGCCTAAGGTCTTGAACATTTTTAGTTTCAGGACCATGCCACTATGATTGATAGTTTTTGAGGGCCGTTAGGGTACTCTGGTAATTTTTCCACATTCACATACAGACATGGTCCCAAACAAAATAACATTTGTTTGGGACCATGTCTGTATGACTGGTAGTTTTGGAGGACCCATGAGGTACTCTGGTAATTTTTCCACATTCACTACGTTTTGTATTTTTTGTGAAAAATCTTTAAGTTCTATTTACTTATACGTGTATTGGGGGGAAAAGTTTTATACAAAAATGTCTAAGAGAGCCTCTTAAAAAGAACCCAAAAAATTTGTATGGAGAGAATTTTTTTTTGTTCGGCGGCCATCTTTTTTTTACCCGTTCACCCAATGGCCCAAGGTCTTTAACAACATTTGTTAGGGACCATGCTTGTATGACTGGTAGTTTTGGAGGACCCATGAGGTACTCTGGTAAATTTTCCACATTCATGACGTTTCATAATTTTCCTGAAGGAAGACCCATAAGTTCTACGCACATAAATAGTGAAGGGAAAAAAGTTCCATACAAAATTGTTCTGGAGAGCCTCTTGAAAAGAACCCAAATTTGTATGGAGAGAATTTTTTTTGTTTGGCGGCCATCTTTTTTTTACCGGGTCACCCAATGGCCCAAGGTCTTTAATAACATTTGTTTGGGACCATGTCTGTATGACTGGTAGTTTTGGAGGACCCATGAGGTACTCTGGTAAATTTTCCACATTCATGACGTTTCATAATTTTCTGAAGGAAGACCCATAAGTTCTATGCACATAAATAGTGAAGGGAAAAAAGTTCCATACAAAATTGTTCTGGAGAGCCTCTTGAAAATTAGGAAATTTTTGTATGGAGACGAAATTTTTTTTGTATGGTGGCCATATTTTTTTACCGGTTCACCTAATGGCCCAAGGTTTTGAACATTTTTTGTTTCGAGACGTCACCTCTCCGACTGATAGTTTTCGAGATCCCTTAGGGTACTCAGTTTACCACGTCCAGCTCTCTCTATAATTTTCTCGACCTAGAATTTTTGAATTTTACACACACGGAAAGGATGGTGAAAAAGTCCCATACAAAATTGTTCAGGAGAGGTGATCAGTCCGTAACTTCAAGTAGCTTTATATATATAATCAGCACGAACAGCTATATATATATTAATAGATAAATATGTTATATAAATAACAACTAAAACAAATATGAGCCCAAGATAGATCCCTGAGGGACACCAGCTGGCACTATCAGATATGCAGAATTAGCTAATATGAACCTGGAACTTACGGTAGGTACTCTAGATACGATTGAGTTGAGTCAGTGGCAAAAATATTAAAACAGAAAAAATAAATCTTGTAATAAAGATACAGGATACTTTTCAAGCCGTAACGGTGGCTACGTGGAAGGTACATTGTAAACACCTTTCAGGTCGGAGGATGAATATTGCAATGGCGACGTTGTATTAATAGTGAATTTTAATACCTACATATACAATTATACATATATATATCTCGATCAGATCGTGACGCCTTTCGATACAAAATTACAATAAACTCGTTGATTACAAATTCCAGTTACTCTTTATTATCGGGATCACCCACAAGTGAACATAATGCCCTGTGTGTTCCAACTCCGCATAAAGTACCATAAGGACAGTTGCTGCATGTGACGCCGGGTTCGTATATTGGGAATCCATCAATATTGCCCGCAGGCCCGTAGTTGCAAAATATATAGGCCATTATATTTGGCTCCTTCGTCTTTCTCTCTTTGTCCGAATCCAAAATTCCCCGATACAATGGGTATATGTCATCGACTTTTTTTACCGTAGTCCCAAAGTCCTCAAGATTCGATGATCTAGCGGTAGTCATGTACTTAGTTCGGCGTAATATATTTTCTTTCACAGTAGTTCGCGTAATACTCTGAGTTGAGTTTTCTTTAGGAGCTTGCAAAGTTCTTCTTTTACGAAATAAAATGCAAGAACTTTGTCTCACTGTACACAAAGCTTGCGAGCAACCAATGCGCCAAGTCGAAGCCCACGCCGCGGCTGAGTACCAATGGGCATTGCATCCACCTGGGGCGCTACAATTGGTCGGTTTGAAAGACCAAACATATTCTGGTGGCAAGGTCCTCGACCCTGAGAACCAGGCACCCACAGTATCGGCTAATATTTGAGCCTCTGTTACACGTGCCACTACCGGTCGCACGTCCATATTTTGTATAACATTAAACCGTATTGTGTTTCTGCATTCGTCGTGCCTCTTTTGACATTGCCTGGCCCATATTTCAGCCATTTCCTCAAGTTCATAATCCCAGTACATCTTTCGCATATTAGCAGCGGGTGGCTGACCAGCTTCGAGGCCCATAGCTATGTTGTCTCGGTGTCGATTATGTAGCTGAAGTATTTGGTATTTCATCCAAGTAGTCATGCCTGAAGCAAACAGTCGTGGACTGTGCTTATTCTTAGCTACACACATAGTATGCTGATTTTTTAAAGAGCAATCTGGATGAGAACAGTAATCGAAAATCTTTTCACTTTTGTTACTCACGCTGCACACGACACTTGTAAAATATATAAAATTGGTCAAAACGAAGAAAAATAAACGTGAAAAATACATTTTTAACAAAGATTAACATATCAGCACACAGACTACAAGAGAACGAATATTGACAATAAATTGACAAAACCTAGCATACCTACCTCCTTGAACAGAACTGTGGACAGTGATATTGTCAAATGTAAAAAAATAAAAATAACAATTTGCAATGTGTTGCAAATTCCGATTGTTTATACCTATCTTAGTTTGCTTATGAATGTTTTATGTATTTATATTGTCTCTATTCAATAAAATTGTAACATTTATCAAGTAATCATGTTATCTGCCGCCAAAGTACGCATTCATGGCATGCAAGATGAGAATTGGGTGATCAAGGATAAAATTAACCAATATCGTGGATTAATTAAACTTTATGGTAACATAGCTACTAATACAGATATATTAATTAGGTATATACAGAGTCATGCAGGAAGGAAAGCTTATTAGCTTTAGTGCAGCCTACATAATTAGGTATTAGCTGTAAACCTAAGCCAAGCCAGTCGTAAAAACCGCCATGCGAATATTATTACGTATAAAATAGCTATGTTTTTTGCATGATAATCATTTTTCAATGTACCTATCGCCTGTTTCTAAAGAAGTATGCAGAAATGGATAGGATGAAGCCGAAAGGGGTTCAATGTATTCATCATCGATACCAGGTACCCTGTAGGTCTACCTAGTTATAAAGTCAAGCAATAAAAATATTCTATTCTATCGTAATAAACATCTTTTACCATAGGAGCAACACTAAGTAACCTTTGTACAGATCGGCTGCACAATTTTTAAGGGTCGGAGTCGCAGTGAATGTTGCTGTATAACACTGAGTAAAGTGACGACTTCCTATTCTGTAAAGTACAGTCAAAGTAATTAATAAGCTATTATACATAAGGACTGGCTATTATAAATAATATCTAAATTGTCCAGATATTATTCATAATATCATGTCAAACCAGACATTATTCATAATAGCAGGTCAACGTTGGTAAGAATAATAAATACGGCCCGACCTGCTTCCCATCCCGCATCTCATTCCTTTATGGTGTGGCGTGATCACCGCGATCTCGTAATCTAACCTACCCTATCCTAACCTAACCTAGCCGAAAATTCCTGATGTAGAACGCGCCAAACCCGACGATAGAAACATTATAGATGTTGTATTTCTCAGGAGACACCTGAGGAGATACGTACCTCACGTAAATAAGTATTAGGTATTAATTAATTAAGATGTACCAAAACCGAATCGGCACGTCCCGAATCCACGTAGTCTTGTCTGCCCCGCCCCTAGAGTGTTTTTGTAAGGCCATAGGCACGGAGAGAGAGCAGCCTTCGCCCACCGTAGTAAATCACAGGCACCCTTGCTACGCAAGGGCGAAAGGGCTGCATTTCCCGCAGCGCCGAAGCCGTTGCAGAAGTAACTAAGTATGTTTTTGGTGGTATAAACTGTATATTTGAAGTTATATTTTGCAATATCTGGTGATCAGTTAAACATAAGCCCTTATTTTATTACTTTATCCAAGTCTTCCAAGCTATTATATAAAATAGCTGGCTAATTTGATTAATTCTGTGTCAGTTACTTTACTTTAGATGAGTTGATATTATAGTTGGATTGTACATATAATATCCAGATTTATTACTGTAACATATATATAATGTAATAACTACATAGGATAGACTCCTTATAACCATGCAGAGGCAGGTAATGCTTAGTGCAGTGTTCCCTGTTACGACAAAGGGAACTATAGGTATGTATCGGTGTTTCACTGGCACACTACTACACCAGACCTACACAGTGTTAGAATTGACGGATTGACAGCTCTCCTCTCCTGGTGGACTATTCTGTAACTTAGTTACAAACTGAAAATGATTGCCAACGAATTAGTTCGATATACATTGCTGCTTTACTGTGTGAAATTATGAAAACACTTTATATTTCCCACAGTAAAGCAGCAATGTATATCAAACTAATTCGTTGGCAACTATTTTCGGTTGGTAACTAAGTTACAGAATAACCCTGCTGGTGTACGTGAGACAATACATTCTCTCTGTTGACAGATACCGGTTCGCAGCGCAAATCTGATGCAGGCTCATGCAGCTAATGATATTTTTTTACAAAAGTAAACCATAGATAGGTTAACGGTTTACGAGTATATTGAGAAATTTATTTAAATTTTAAATTGTGTATTGTTATAAATGTATCCGACTGTCTTTGAGTCTATATTTTAACTGCGTTTTAAATGTTTTAGAAAGGGACCGAAAAATCCACGAAGGCGATTTGACTAAGCAGAAGAAAAGATACTCTCGCGACATTCGACAGTTGCGAAAAGACATAGCCAACAAACGCGAGGAGCTGCAGGTGGCAGTATATGGCGACAAGCAGTTTCTGCGTAACACATTTCAAGAGCACAGACGCCTACAGCTCACATATATGAATAGCAAGGCTGATGTAATTAAACATATTATTTTTCATCCCATCTATTCGAAAAGGACGACTTGGTTCGCCTTTATGTGCACCCAAAGGTGGTGTTTTCGTCGCATTTTTATAAGTGCGCGTAAAAGATCTTTTAATCGCACTTATTTATAAGTGCGCCTAAAAGATAATTGCGGCGCACTTATTGAAGATGAAGGGCCCGTGGTCCCACCGGGCTAGGCGCGAACGATAGTATCGATTGTTGTTATTGTTGTTACAAGTTTGACGTCTGTGTATGTATGTGCGTCTGTGTCTGTCTGTTCCCCCTTAGCGCTCAAACGGTTGAACCGATTTGAATGCGGTTTTTTTTGTTTGAAATGTGAATTAGTCGGGAGTGTTCTTAGCTATGTTCGATGAAAATTGGTCCAAGATGGCCGCCGCCACAAAATGGCGGATTACATATTTTTTCACAACTCCCTCAATATGGGTATCAAATGAAAGGTCTTGACTAGTAGAATAACACTATGCAAATCCAAGATGGCCGCCATCACAAAATGGCGAATGTCAGGGGTTTCTTAAATTTTTAATTTATACTTGTATTATTAATCCGCCATTTTGTGGCGGCGGCCATCTTGGACCGATTTGAATCAAACAAACATAGCTAAAAACACTCCCGACTAATTCACCTTTCAAACAAAAAAACCGCATTCAAATCGGTCCATCCGTTTGAGAGCTATGGGGGAACAGACAGACATACACACACATACACACACAGACGTCAAACTTATAACACCCCGTCGTTTTTGCGGCGGGGGTTAAAAATATGAGGCACCTTTTATTTCCTCATAGAGGGTGATGAAAAGTAGAGTGTATCACTCGGGCGCAATATATTTTTGGCTCGGGCGACGTACTTTGAATCCCTCGCTACGTTCAGGATTGTACTAAAGAATCCCTCGCTACGCTCGGGATTCTACTATACAATCCCTCACTTCGCTCTGGATTCAAAAAAGCGCCCTCGCCGTAAAAATATTATTTTGCTCCCTTATGATACAATCTACTATTCTATTACGGCTGGATGCACGTTACTATAGCCCGAGCGTCTCGTAGAAGCCATGCTCGAAAATGCTGCAGTTCGATTACCCCAGCTGCCTGCGAGCCTTGTTGCTAAAATTTAGAAGCTCTGCATGGTGAATTTTAGAAACGACCGTTCAGACGACAGTAGCCAATGAACGTTTAATCTAACGATACCTATACTAAAGATGCTCTTAATAAAATAGATTTCATGTCTGAAAATATTTCTATTTTACAGTCGGGATTAGGATATGTTCCGCATATTTGACAATCCATACTTTATATACAGATTTGAATATAATTGCAATTCAGGTTTAGGGATGCATTTTTACATTAGATGATAGATGAACAGAGATGGATCAAAGAAGGAATTCGTAAAGCTTTATTCACTATAAAATGACTGCACGTAAAGTCCGTTCGTTAACATAGTGTCACACAGGCGCGGGTGCTCTTATTATTCTGCTTTTATTTTTATTATTTTTTACACTTTGTAATTATCTTTCTATTCTAAGAATAATACAGAATCTCCAAATAGTCTGCCAATCCGCACTTGACCAGCGTGGTAAGTAAATGAACGTTCACCGTAAGTAAACGAACAGACTTTACATGTAAACATAATTATTACTAAATGTTTTACAGTGGTTATTTATTTGGTCATGTTCCGGAAACTTTTTCACAGCAAATATTGACACCAAAGGACTTTCTGTTGGACTATTTCGTTGAAAATTTTGAAAGCACTTTTAGTTTTCAATTTTGCGCGTTAAAAAGGCAAAGCTAAATTTTCCGCTTCGAGGAATCGCCCCTTTTACGAATTTATTTTCAGTCTCTGATTTCCTGCTAAATTAAATTTGGAATGGAAAGTTTGAAGTATCCTTGTAATAAAGTGCACTGTGTGCTTATTAGACGTAATTTTTAATGTCTCCTTGAAAGCGATGAATGAACTGTATTCAAGCCAAATTTAAGCTTTTAGCATGTTTTAACCCACTGCGCATTCGACGATGCAACGCACTGCGATTCTATTTTATTACGCATGATAATGAGAAAAAAAAATCCCAATACGAAATTATTCCTACGCGCAATTCAACCGACTTCAATATACCGAAACAAAGATTAATTGAAAAGAAAAAAGTGTAAAAAGGTATCTCGAAAACTATTAAACCGATTTTGATGAACCTTGCACTGTTCCCTAAGTTGAAGTAAATGTAAGCCGGAGCATTGCGTGGACCAACATATACATACAAATTAACATACATCTATAATTATAGATTTTTTTGGATTTGTGACCTTCCAATATTCCTTTCATAAGCCCAACATAAGCCCCATACGTTTAGGACAGTACGAATCAAGAGCATGGATGAGAGAAGAATGCACTTAAGAATATTAGGAACAAATAAGTGGACAATATAGCATTGGACACTGGATATTAATCCTACAACTTAGAATGTAATTTTAAAAGCCCGCTGCATTTTACATAACTATCTTATATCTTATCTTATCTATATATATAAAAATCAATGCCATTTTTCGTTGTAATTTTATAACTCAAGAACGGGCTCACCTATCCAAACCAAATGTTTAGGCTTTGCTCGAAACTATTTAGTAGATGGTTTATGTGAAGTTTGCACAAAATCGGTCGAGCGGTTCTTCATTTATCACATTTTTCATTTTTATCAATGGGTTCCTAGATGGTTCGAAAATACAATTACCGGGTAGGTACTGACAGGTAACCCACCGGGTCTCGGTAAGTGGCGTTGATGTCATTATGTCACCGGGCAGGATGACGTCTGTCAGGTCCGCTAGTATATTAAACAAACATCATGCGAGAGAGTTGTTTCAGTTCACTATTCAAAGTTTAAATCATGTTTAACTCAAACTATGCACCGGTCTAATATGAACAGTATCTAATCGAGAAAACTTTTTCACTTATTCTAAGGATGCGGTATCATGATCTGTTAAAGCAAGGTAGCATTTACGCCATTACAGAACTGTATTACACTAAATCTGTGATAACGAAAATTCATTTTATAATGTTGCAATTGGAGCTTGCAATAAAAATTACTTAAGTAGAATGAATCATTATTAGGTACAGTCCAGGATAGGACTTGGTATGGGGTATATTAAGTATGAATCATTTTAAAAATCGTGTGGGTAGTTATAATATTATATTAATGCCGTAGTGAGTAGTCCAATCATAGAGCCTACGGTTTTTCAACCATTTCAACCATTGCATGGTAGTACTACGCCAAAATTGAGTTAAACATGTCTAGGACTATACCGTTATTTTAAGTTATGTTTCCCATTTCAATTTTCATTTCATATTTCATTTTGTTAAATTTAATTTGCCGGGCGGATTGCATACGTAACTGACATTCGATTTAACCCGCTGCATACAGAATTCGCTCGAGGCATATTACCAAATTATTATTAATTAAAACAACTCGTAAAAAATAGCATTCAATTAAGCAACTTTTTGTTCGTACCTCTAAAAGTAAAATTTACAGTTTACTTACCAAAAAATAATGATGAATTTACTGTACAGAATATGAGAAGTAATTTGGTTTTTTGTATTTTTCTAATAGGGATAAAAAAAATTACACAAACTCTTTCGTTTACACTCTGTATAGTAATGTTATATGTATTTATAAACAAAAATTTTAAAAATCTAACCACCTGTTTTTTTTTCTCTTTATTGCATGGTTGGCTCCAACTATCCACATGACGAGTGTAATTATAATGAAATTCTCCCATGTTTGGCTATTATAGATTCCGATCTATCATAATATATAAGTATAACGAGGAATGCGTTTTTTTGTCGTTCTCGATATGTTCTCGATACGTGGATACTATTGTATTCTGGTGGATCACAGATTGACCTAGATTGATAGCCTAAGATTTTAGATGACAGCTGCTGATGATATTTTGTTAAAATTTAAATCATTATTTTATTAAAATTTAAAATATTTTTACACCGAATTTTAAATATTTATGATGTTTTAGAAAGTACTGGGTAGTATACATCAAGAAAATTTCAACAAAAGAAAGCAGCTGGATAGAATCAGATACACGAAAAAGAAGAAAATGGAGACTTTTCGTCAAATCCAGGTAAAACTAAACAGGTATCTTTGTTGTTGGTCGTAATTTGCGATATGAGAGCTCGAATAAAAGATACCTAAACCAACCACACTAATTGGACCTCATTAATTCAACCTAAGATGCTGAAATTTGGCATGTAAGTAGATAGTTTGAATTTTAAATACGGACATAGAATACTTTTCATCCCGAAAAAGAGTTCCCTCGGGAATGCCGTCTATGCGATCCCCTTTGTCCGCTCGCGTATCGGTTATCCAATTAAGCTGAAAATGAGCAGACATAGTTTGCATCCTGTATATGAATAGGTATAGGATATTTTTTATCCAGGAAAAGAATTTCCCGGGAACGAGGTTTGGTATCAGTTAGTAATATATACCTAAATTAGTTTAAGAAGTTTTATTCATAATTAGACCACACATTTGTAGTAGACTGCGGAGTTTTGAAGTTAAATAGGTACAAGAATTATCCATTCTTGTACCAATTTAACGATCATTATGACAACGATCTTTAGACAAGAGTATTACAAATTGTCACTGCCTCGTTGTTCTAGTGGTTAGCATATTCGACTGCAGATCACGAGGTCCCAGGTTCGATTCCCGGGTCGGGCAAATAATTGTAAGGTATTGGGTTTTTCTGGCAAGAAATTCTCAGTGCCAGCCCGGAGTTGGTAGTTGGCGGTGTTTTACCCCCGTGCCTCGGAAAGCACGTTAAGCAGTCGGTTCCGGTTATTATGACCATCATGTGACAATAATCGTTAAAGCCCGCCAACCCGCATAAATCCCTCTCTCCTATGATAGAGGAGGCCTGTGCCCAGCAGTCGGACGTTTAATGCGGGCGTTTAAAATCGGTTGAGCGGTTCTTCATTTATCACATTTTTGTAATAAATATATATTGGTCTGTGGGTGTGGCATACACGGTAGGTGGCGCTGATGTCAGTATGTCACCGGGCAGGACGATGTCTGCCAGGTCCACTAGTAAATGATAAATGAAACTTATCGCAGCTCCAAACGGCAGAACTTCGTGATCGCGTTATGTATGAGATTGGAGGAAAGCTGCCCGCCGAGAAAAAGGAACAGGCCGTCGCTAATTATGTCCAGCGTGCTAATATTAAAAAAAATGCTGCTTTAGCTATAAAAGTCATGTATAAGAAAATTCTGGATATTCTAAAGAAGGTAAAGTTGTTGATAAAAATTAAATTTATTGGCCAAAAATGGTTAGTAGGTACCTGAGTACTTACCAAGTACTTATTTACTTTTAATTTGGGTCACGGTCAAAATGTTTCTTGGTGTATATATATGAACCCTCCTGCTTATTTTCTAGGACTCCTCTTACTTCACAGTAGTTTTAGAGGCGCTAAAATTAGATTGTCGTGCACAAGGGAAATGTTTGATGGGGGCGACCGAAATGGGACAGTTAGCTATGGAGTACTTGGATGACAGGAAGTTTGAATACAACAAATTGGAAAAAGAAATCAAAGCGAACATGAAAGAACGGGAAAGGACATTAAAGCTCGTTCGAAGAGAAGTAGCTTTCTTGACGGATTCGTTTCCTAGTCTTATAAGGAAAGAGGTACGTACCTACAATACGCGTGATCTAATTTGGCCTATTTGATCGTACTCGATACTAAATTTGTATTTTTTTAATTATACTTATTTGTGCACTTGTGAATTCTAAGCTGGCTCCGTGATACTTAGTATCCTAAGTGACAATCACAATCTTCTTTGTGATGCGGCTATCACAGGTCCCTAGGCCCATTAAATTTTTACACTTAAAATTCAGCTAACTGACTGACGATCTTGCTCGCCGATACTCGTTGCCGTCAGGTACAGTTCTTGGCTGTAGAATTTAATTCTTTGCTAGAATGCGTTCTCTTAGGGTGGATAAAGTATGTTACCCTAGATAGACGACAAGTTTATGTATTAAAGCAGGACAGTAACAGATAATAAAAATGCATACAGATGCATAAGTACTGAATTGTGTCCTGGCAAAGCCTGCATAAAATTTTGAATTTCAATTTGAATACATATATCTATACCCAGGAGCTTTTTGTACTATGTGTCTATTAATCCATTATACACGTAAAAGGCTTCAAAAACAGAGCCGTAGTTTTAGCCCGAGGTGTATTCGTGTGATGTCGAATGCCCGAGGGCATTATTTCCATTCCATTTCAATATTAACAGGAAGCTACCAATCTGGACGATTTATATGAGGATGAGGACGCTGTTAGCCAACACTCTGTACATTGGGAACTTGAAGAGGTCATGGGGATCTGCAAACGCCTACAGAACGCGACACTTGTATCTACCTTTGATCAAATACTTCCAAGGTTATTTTTTTTTTCAATTTTTTTTTCTATGTGTGCACGATTTTTCTTGGTAATTGAGAGGACATTATGTCAGATTTTGGATTATATGTAACATGAAAGTCGAATGGGTATGTAGTTGTAGTACAAACACAAAATATTAGAACAAAACTACAAGCTTATTGACCTAGCTTTAGATCGTTCGTTCATCTAGTGGGGGGTCTCCCCACGCTTCCTTTGTTGGTGCGAGATCGCCATACATACACCTATGACCTCCTTTTTTTGAAGTAACTACTTAGTTTAAAAATATTTTCCACCAGGTTGAAAGAGCAAAGATACCAGACAGAACGTCTGATGACACAACTGACTGTCAACAGCATGAAGAGAGACGCCCTGTTACATGATCGGAAGCATGCGATATTGATGCTGGATACTTTGAAGAATGTTGGACAGGAAAGCACTGCACTGTAAGTTTTTTGCGACTTGACTATTCTTGTTTTTAGTTCAACTTAGGGAACAATGCAATTCAAAATCTGTTCTGTAGTTTTTCAGATATAGACCAATACGTGTAACTATTTACGGCCTGGCTTATTTCGGTATTGAAGTCGGTTTAATTTTTTTTAAATTTTAAGTAGGTTATTGGACTTATATACGAGTAATATTCGAGCGGATAATTTCTTTTTAAAAGTAAATCATTGAACCCAAATAAGGTGCCCCGTTCATCGTTAATTTTTGCGATGAACGCCTAATTTGGGCTTTACATACTATAAAAAGTAAATGTAGGAGTTTGAGCTACGCGCCGTAACCCTACGGTTACGGTCTACGTACAGCCTACGCTCAACCTGCCGCATGCGGTCTACGGCATAAAGACATGCGCATGTTTAATACTCGCCGATCTTTGTTGCCGCTGTGAACACAGCCGCTTTCCGAGTATCAGGCACATCCGCATGCGCTACCTTTCACCCGCTTGCGTTTTTCCACTTGCAAATGTATAAAACCCGACTGTACCATGCGCAAGCTCAAACTTGCCGCGTGTTCAGAACGGCGATTACTTTTGGTGATTACAACTCGACTCAATGCCCAATGGCATATCCCGTAAATGTGGTCCCTACATAAGAGCTACAAAAGGGTCTTCACGTAGTAGGCCGTGAGTTGGCAGTAACTAATATCGTAATTCAATTTCTAGACTCATGTTTATTGTACCGATATTCGATTCACAATGATGGTACATCTCAGTAAGCAAATCACAATATCATCTTAATCTAGAGATCTAAATCTAGATCTAGATCTATAGCTGTCAATTATTTGATGCATTTCCAATTAGACACACTACGCTGAACATATCTTTGAACAACGTCTAAAGACCAATTAGCAATATTAACTTGGTGATTAATTAATTGCTCTTCAAATTAGCTCAAGTGATATGACCAATTTCAGGCTATACCAGGATTGAGTTTGAGTAACTAATAATAATTAATTCATTATCAACCTATTACCAGTCCACTACTGGGCACAGGTCTCCTCGCAGAATGAGACGGGTTTAGGCCGTAGTCTACTAGTTAGGCAAAGCTATCTATATCTGTCTATCTATAGTAATATAAAGAAACTTGTCCTGACTGACTGACTGACTGACTGATCATCAACGCACAGCCTAAACCACTGAAGCTAGAAACTTGAAATTTTTATAGTAGCTTCCTTTTATGACGTAGGCGCACACTAAGAAAGGATTATTGAAAATTCCACCTCTAAGCGGGTTAAATAAGGGATGAAAGTTTGTACGAAAGTCCGTCATTTGTCAAGTTATATCCATGATAATTGGTATTTAGGTTTTCAATTAAAAATAAAGAATTACGTGTTTAAGGAATTTTGGAAAAACTATCCCCAAGTGGGTTAAATAGGGGGATGGATGTCAGTATGAAAGTCCGTATATCTAGACGTACGGAGTGCGTCAGGGCAAGTTCCGGCCTTGTTGCATGCAGTGTGTTATTTACACGAACCATTTCGAGCTGTTTTGACCCCCCTCATAACTCTGGTTCACGTGATAATAATCTTACGTTTGAAATATAAGTTAAGCTCGTGGATGTGATGATAAATTGAAAGTTTCAAATTTTTAAGTAAAACCGTTTCTGAGATACAGAGGTTTGAAAATTGCATAAAACAAGACCTACTCACTAACTCATAAAAATTATGACGCACTTCCCGTGTATATGGAATGTTGAAATTTGGTAAGAAGATGAGTCTTAGTGTTTATATAAAGGAAAAAATCGAAAAATGTCCAAAATTTGCATGAGACACTGACCAATTTAAAGATATATAAAAATCTGTCTGTTCCCACATCACACAAAAAATGCTGAACCAATTTCAATTTTGTTTTAATAAATATATTTCACTTTATTTGGAGCTATATTAAGTTTTTGTTTCATCAAAATCGGTGCACTATTTAGGGAGATGAGACTTTCTAAATTTTCGAGCAAGGGGTCAATTTTGCTGGTCTTAAGTTCTTATAAAATTAAAGTAGGTAAGTAAAGTAGGTAATAATACGCAAGAGGTTAGACGTTATAACACAATATATTATATCCATACTTCTATACTAATATAATGTTATAAATGCGAAAGTGTGACGAACCCACTCACGAAAATTCAGCTTGTTATTAATCACTAAAAAATTTGTTCCAGGGCTGCCGGACATTATAATACTTAGCGGAATACTGCTCGTATTCAAATAAAATTATACGTATGAAAGTTAATGTAGGTAGTATGGTCAAGTTGCTTTACAAAATTGTGAATGCAATCTGAGATATCATTTCAATTTAATCAAAAGCTCTTTGAATGTTTAGTTACTACGTAGATTGTAGACAGACCGTATGTTGTGGACGACACTGTATCACGAAGTAGGGAACTTTGTGCGAATAATTTTACGAAATAACATTTCCGACGGCAATCAAATAAAGTCCAAGAGCTTATAGTTGGACTTTTAATTAGATTCATTAAACGAATGTTTCGTGGGTTGCTAAGTACTTTAAGATGAATAAAAAAATAGGGATTTGGTGAAAAATAATGATTTGAATGATTCTCATCATCACAGCATCAATTATTTTATTTTATCTTTATTTACTACTACAAGATTTATTATTAAGAGGATATAGTAGATAGTGTTGGATAGATACCTGTAATATAATAACTTCCTAATTTATTATATACTAGATGATGCCCACGGCTTCGCCCGTGTGGATTTAGGTTTTTAAAAATCCCGTGGGAACTTTTGATTTTCCAGAACAAAAAGTAGCTTATCTGTAGAAACCCGTCCCCAAAACGGAAAAATCCCGTGGGATCCCTACGATTTCGGAATACAATTCCTTACAGCATCAGGGTTGAGGAGTTGGATAATGTACCTACTCGAGTTCATTCAACGATAAAGTCTTTAATTGGTACCACCAATATCAATTTAAATAACCGAAAGTTTCTAAAACCCATTAGTTTTGGGGATTAGGTCCCCTACAGCATCAGGATTGAAGAGTTGGAATCCAAATTTTTTATAGAACAGGGTCGCAATGTTTCTCTATCGATTAAAAAAAAACTACGCAAATCGGTTCAGAAATCTCGTAGATATCGGTGTACATAGGTAGAAAAACACAACTCCTCCTTTTTTGAAAGTCGGTTAAAAAAGTAGCCTATGTTACTCCCTGGTTAATTCTCTACTTGTACGTGAAGGTCCCGTCAAAATCGGTTCAGCAGTTCCGAAGATTAGCCCGTTCAAACAGACAGACAGACAGACAGACAGACAGACAGACAGACAGACAGACAGACAGACAAAAATTTTTAAAACGTGTGATTCGGTTATGGTAGCGTTCAAATAACCATATGAGCTTAATATGAGGTAGTTATTTCGATATTACAGACAGACACTTCAATTTTATTTATTAGTATAGACTAGTACCTGCCCGCGGCTTCGCCCGCGTGAATTTCGGTTTTAAACAAATCCCGAGGGAATCTTAGATTTCCAGTTCCTGTTCCTGCTCCCTTTTCCAACCTTTATACCTACTATCAAGGAAGTTCGCTATAGTAATCTACTTATAGCTGTAGCTATAGATTTCGGGTTTTTCAAAATGGGTACTGTGCATTTTTCCAGGATAAAAAGTAGCCTATGTGTTGCCAATGCATGCAACACAGCAAACTATTGCAATAATGTGTTATGTGAGCGTGATTTACCTAAGAACAGTCAGCGCCCTCTATGGCGTTCTTGGAAGTTTATATCTATTTTAGTCCCACAGGAATGCGCTCGTGTAAATCCAAAAATCCCCTCTTGGGCTCCCCTACTACAAAAGTAGGTAACACAAACCGGGTGCCATAAAGCACTATAAACTCGACGTTGCCGGCCGGTTGTCTCTCTACGATATTATTATGCCTCGCGGACCACGGACTGTTTGCTGTTGCACTACGTATCGCCCGCGGTGCGCATCACCGCGAATATTACACCTGCTACGCGAAGCAGGGTGCTACGCGCGCGTAGCACTCTCCTTCGTATATTCAAAAGGCCTACGCCATGACGGCAGGCCTTAGCCGACCTACCGGTAAAATAAAATCATCGGGGGAGTAATCCTCCCCGCGTACCTCCCGGGTAAGTTTAGGCCTCGATGCCCGTACAACCGTTGGCCTTCGGCTACAGACAAGACCCGCACGACTGTTTACTAGGTATTATTCTTACTAGACACATCCAAGAGAAGAAACAGATTCGCGCAGCGCTAGCGGCGGAGGAGCGCGAGGAACGGGAGATGGCGCGTGCGCTGGACGAAAAAGGCCAGCTCATCGTCGAGATGAAAACTTCCTTGCAACAGATACACGAACTACTTTCCAGTGTTGGTAAGAGATTCAATCCATTCCTATCCAATTTAATTCGATCCGTTGTTATTTAATTCGATACAATCTGATCCGATGCGACCTCTATATCGCGTGATTTACCATTTTATTTCATTTATTAAAATCATTTGTCATAATACTAAAATTATAATTGTGTGAAAGTAGCCTGTGTCCATCTCCAGAAAGTCTCTGTGAAAAGGTAGTTAAATCGTTTGCTTGAATATTTTTAAATACCTATCTACATCACAGTCTCATTTTATTGTATGTTATTTTCTATCCTTTAAACTTGATGTTATTAGGATTATCCAAAAAGCACTCGTCGTCAAAAGTCTTCTTTATTTTAATCTTAATAGATTTGCTTATAAAATCACATGCAGAAACTCTGACGACGCAATTTCACTTGAATATTTGATGCTACTTACTATACGGATTTTAAAATGCTCTAAAAGCTCCTTAGCTCCTTCAAGGGATAAAATTATTATTAAACCAAAAGTGAATTAGGGTATTACCACTCTCCTGTGTGTTTAAATAATTTTAGAAAATTCATTTATTACCGATTTCGAAGTGAAAATTTTGTTTAGCATTCACTAATGATTTTATTTAAATCAAATATCGTCGCTAATATCCTTAGACTTGTCCTGACTGACTTACTGATCATCTACGCATAGCCTAAACCACTGCACTTAGAAACTTGAAATTTTCTTAGTAGCTTCCTTTTATGACGTACTAGCTGCACAATAAGAAAGGATTATTGCGAATTCCACCCCTAAGGGGGTTAAATAGGGGATGAAAGTTTGTATGAAAGTCCGTCATTTTTCAAGTTATATCCATGAAAATTGATATTTAGGTTTTCGGTTAAATAAAGAGTTATATGTTTAAGGAATTTTGGAAAAACTATCCCCAAGTGGGTTAAATGGGGGATGAAAGTTTGTATGAAAGTCCGTCATTTTTAAAGTTATATCCATGAATATCGGTATTTGTATTGTCGGTTAAAAATAAAGAATTACGTGTTTTAGGAACTTTGGAAATTCCACCCCCAAGTGAGATTTATAAGAATCCAAGCGGACGAAGTCACTGGCATCAGCTAGTTAATGAATAATTTCTTTAACAACTTTAATATTTTAAATAAGAAATTTTGTCTCAGGAGCTCCAAATGTGACCAGACCTCAATTTAAGGGTGCACCATCAGCTATATCGTATGCACTCGAGGAAACGGTCCAACCAATACCCGAACTGGAAGATGACTGTGAGAATAACTATTTATAAGGCTTATTAAATATTATATATGTATAGTCTGATTTTTAATTCGGTGGAATTCTGACAGTTGTCATTTAAAAATAGAGTGAGTTATTTGTATGAAAAACAGGGTTATCAACTGAAGTTCGATTTTACCCCAAACTAAAGTACATGAAGTATCTGTCAGGCATTTGTCATATTTACATGAGGTAATTGATTTTTATTTATGTAAGTTTTGAATTTATTATCTTTTCTGTGGGAACTGTTTTATCTCTGGTAACATAGAGAAACGTCAGAATTCCACGAAATTAAAAATCAGAGTATAGTCTGATTTTTAATTCGATGAATTCTGACAGTTGTCATTTTATACATATGATGAGCTATTTGTATGAAAAACAGGGTTACTACCACCACAAGCCCTGAGCCGCGTAATAAATTAGTTATTTCGCGCTAGAATAGAAATCGCTAAGAGCGGAATGTGCAAACTACAAACTAACAGCAATAGAAAACAACAGAAGCACATATTGCACATTCAAAAATGGAAGTCAAATGACGATCAACAGGACTTGTGTCTGTCAGGCATTTGTCATATCTACATGCGGCTACATGCTAATTGATTTTTATCTTATTTATTAAGTTTTGAATTTATTAATTATCTTTTTGTGGGAACTGTATTATCTCTGGTGACATTATGAAACGTCAGAATTCCACGGAATTAAAAATCTGACTAAGTATAGTGTTTTAATTACTTTAGCTGTTTGTTATTTACTTTATCTTGCACGTGCAGTCAAATGTCGTTATTTGATAACTACTTATACAAATTAATGTAACTCAGATGATAGGATAAATAAAGATAAACTAGAACATTTGATAACAACGTTCCTTCATACTAAGGAACGATAAAAATTTCTTAAAACACTTCAAACGGGACAATTATTTTAAGAAAGTTAATACCTATCTTTCATGACTATTATAAAACTGGAATCGTTTGTCTGTTTATTTGTTTGTGTACGCATCACGTAAACACAACGGCACCACTGCTGGGGAAACCAGTTCAAAAGCATTAATTAGTCAGGCTTAATTGCTCTAGCTTTAATAATCACAATTCCGCTTTCCACTAGAATCCGAGATATATGTATAATATGACTTCAACACCAGAGCATCCCCTCAAGTTGAGTCTACGATGCATTATTTGTAAAGATTTTTTATTAGTGGATAACAGAAAAATAAGTGGGTTAGGTATTATTTTCCTTGCGGTACAGCAAATCGACTACTGCGCACACTATTCACGGGGATGAGAATCAAATATAATCAAACTTTTTCAAAATTGATAAACTCTACACTTTTGATGTTGAGTATACAGACCTACTTAATTGTGAATTCTGGATCACATGCTCCTCTACACATTTTGGTGTTGAGTATACTGAATTGTGAATTCTGGATCACTTGCTCTACTATGCAACATATTATTTTATTATTAATATTTAATGCGTTTTTATACATGAAGACCGCCGTGAATTGAACGTATTTTTTTTCATCCATCCACAAGATAGCCTACGATCTCACCTGGGAAGTGACGATGCAATCTATGATGGTAGCGGGCTAACCTAGAAGAGGCATGGCGGTCTGGGGCCTGATTACGGTTTGGGGTTGAAGTAAAGTGCTTTTCCTGCTTGCTTATTGCAGTGAAAGCAGGCATTGTGCATATTTTACGGTACAAAATCTGGTTTAGTAGATTGTAGCAAAAAAATTTGGTTGTTTGTTGTCCATGTAAATTATTACTTTGCAGTTGATAAATTACTCTTGACCGCACGTCAGAAGATTACAATGCTGATTCAAGCGGTATCTAAGATGGAAATCAACGACGAAGTCCGCGCTAGTGCCCACCTTTTCTACCACAATATACTTGCGAGGTTCATGAGGGATAACTACAAAGACGAAGTAACAGCTGAAGGAGGTATGAGCTCAAACAGATAGTTTTCTGTAGACCATGTTGGTGCGATGAAAGAAATACCTTTTTATTGCCACATATTTTTTTGCGACTATGTTAATATTAAGAGAGGTTATCATTATTTAACAGGACTGATAGAATTCGAAATGGAGGACCCTAATGTGCCGAGCCACGCAATCGTCAAGCTTAGAAGCAAGCAGCTCGTAGACGCGCAAGTAAGCGAGTTCGACGTCCCCGATGTGCCTGCCAAGAAATAAAACCTAAAGAGATTGCATGAACAAAATACCAACTAGAACTAATACATGCCGCCCTACGCGAGCGAATTAAACGCGAATGCTACGCGACGGCGGCCACGACGCGGCGGTTGCGCGGCAATGTCAAACACTCATAGCAGCTCCTTGAAGTGTATGTAACGCACGTGTATGTAACAAACGCGGTACGATGTGGCTTAGTGCAAAACTTCCCCCCGATGGTCAGAAGAGCAGCGTCAATCATTGCTACAAAACTACAATCTCTATTGTGGTGATTGGCTGAATTTATGGTATTCTTGCTGCAACAATGCATTATATTTAATAGAAAGAAAGTGTTAATCAGAGGTGAATGCGATTGTGTAGTAATTTTAGAAAATCGACCCACTGGACGAAGCGAACTCGACCAGTTGATTAAGTATTTTAGCGCGATTTTCGTGTTGCTTGAGGTTCTTTATAATATACGTGTTAGTTAATATACTATTTTGTAAAATGTACCTACATATAAATACGTATGTATTCTTCATATAATCTATCTATACTTATACCTAAAAAGGTTTATCCTGACTAACTGACTGACTGACTGCCTGATCATTAACGCACAGCCTATTGAAGCCATTGAAATTTTCACAGTAGCTTCCTTTTATAACGTCGGTGCACACTAAGAAAGGATTATTGCAAATTTTGTCCTTAAGGGGGTTAAATAGGGGATGGAAGTTTATATATGAAAGTCCTTCATTTTTCAAGTAATATCCATGAAAATTGGTTTTAGGCTTTCGGTTAAAAATAAAGAAATACGTGTTTCAGGATTTTTGGAAATTCTACCCCCAAGTGGGTTAAATAGGGGATTAAGTTTTTATGAGTCCTTCATTTTTCATGTTATTTTTCAAATTATATCCATGAAAATTCGTATTTAGACTTTTGGTTAAAAATAAAGAATTAGGTACATATTAAAGGAATTTTGTATACTACCCCGAAGTGGTTTGAATAGGGGATGAAGATTTTATAAGAATTCACGCGGACAAAATCGCTGTCATCCATAAGGGTGAAGGGCCCGTAGCTAGTTATATATATACTTAGCAAAATTCTCCATGAATATGCCTTATTAAAATATATACAAGGGTGTAGCCGGTCGGCAGTCTCGATGCAGTTATATCACCTGAAATAGACCTTTCGAACTTTGGACCCATAAATTCGTGCGACCGCCGCGCTGCATAGCATTCGCATTGAATTCGCTCGCGAAGGACTACACGTTACAAGTCCTTGAGTCGAACAACGGCTAAGCGTTGTTAGTAAATTATTTTGCTAACAACGCTTATACAGTTTTGTAACGTAAAACATTAAATTCCGCAACTCATTCGTAGCTCCGTAGAATGAAGACCGGGCTAGCCGGGGATGTAATTGTGCTTAAAATTGTTTAAAGTGTGAGCAGAGATTTTATGCTTATTTTGTGATATTAAAATAATTCTAATGGAAAAAGATAGGTCTTTTATTTTTCACCACGTAATAATAGTAAGTTTAGAGGACAGACTCGGTAATTCCTATATCTGGTTTCTTCCTTTTTATATAGAAATAAATGGCGGAAGAAATCTAGGCTCTAATTAGACTTCTTTCCGACATTTATTTCTTAAAATCTAATCTAAAACTTACCGAAATGGGATTAACTGTCAGTTTTTTTTTTCAATAAAAAGCTGTAACGTGTTAGTTAGATGCCAATACATTAGGTAACAAACAAAAATTACTAAAAACCTCATCGAATTGGCAGTGAGCTGACAAAAACATACGTCCAAATTAAAACTATTTATTTTTTAGCTCTTGGAAACTTGACAATAGTCCTAAAATCAGTCCCAATGTCCAATGTACCTGCAATGTCAACGGAAACACAAAATACAGACAAAGCATAAAAAAGCTTGTAGAAATAGTATACCGATCTCATCGGATTGACCTGGCTTTACAATACATGCTTCACAATAGTCTGGAAAATGTAGGATCTTTTTGTATCCTAACTTTTGAACCCGGAAAACCGTTGGAAAAGGGAAATGGTTGATACTGGTATAGAAAGTTTATGCAGGTCTCTATAATGACCGCCGCCGATCTTTTTGGCTTGTGCTCTCCACCATCTTAATTTTCTCGGTGATTACCATGTTTCAGTACCTACTTATACAGATAAATATGTTACTTACCTTGTGCATTTAATGTAGATAAAATTGTCATTTACGTTATATCATTTAAATGGATACTGGATATTTAGAAGATATCACAGATTTTATAAATATGACAAAAGCGATAAGCTCGATCGGTATCGATGGGACGGCAGTTTAAACATAAACACCACATGTAAATAGCACCCGAGTAAAACGGGGTCACGTCGCTAGTATTCCATAAACCGTCTTTCAGAATCAGGATATTCATTAGTGCTACCTGAATGGAAGTTCCCGTTATGGTTTCTGACACTAGCGCGCACAGACAGCTTAAGTCGGTAAAGTTCCAGCTACCTGAGAGCTTTACTGGCGAAAGCTGCTTATACCGCGCCGTTAGATTTCTATCAAACAATATTGATATTGTTCCCTTCAAATACGAGTACGTAGTATATAGTATGTAGTATAGTATATAGTAGAGTTTTGGCGGGAAAATCGTAGGAATTGCATAATATGGCTCTCGTTTTAGTTTCATTAATTTGATGCATTTTAGAGTTTTATTGCATAAAGCAGAAGGCATTTTTATTCAATATAGTTCTGTAAAGGTGCACAAGTGAAGTGGAGATTAAGCAAGAGTGTTGTGTGATTAATTCGATTTTCTCGCAGGACTATCAAGTCAAAGTTTTTTGGTAAGGTTGCCTTCGCATAACTTACCTAAGCATGACATGACTTGACTTAGGACCGACTGACAGACAATGACGGACGATAGACTATATTTGACCACTTTCTTTTGATTCTGCTATTCGGGATAGAGACAAATACAACAAATCAATAACCATGAAAATCGCTCCAGCCGTTCTCGAGTTATAAGTGTTCGAACTAACACGACTTTGTTTTTAAATATATACCTATAGATTACTTGAGAACTGGCTATATGCAACCATGCGAAGCCATATTGAAAGAAAAGTATATAGTATGTAGTTAATTGTAGGTAGTTCTAACAAGCTATATTTTAGGAAAAATGTTTGATTTTTCCTAAAATATAGCTTTTTCGAATTCAATGTTTCATATTTGAAGAGTTCCCTCGATTTCTCTGGGATTCCAGCATCAGATTCTGACCCGATGTCTGGACCACTTGGGTAGTAAAGATCGTCCAGAATCTCATGAAAAATAGGGAAATGAAATTCCAAAGTTAGCAACACTACAGCTGCCCTAGCGATAAACAAAGTAACTGACATTGTTTGTGAAATTGACTTTTTGCATTAACAAAAGTTTTATGTCGAGTAGTTTTTGACCACAGTTTAATAATTCAAATAACTTGAAATTTGAATTGCTCAAACAAAGTAACTGCACACACTAACCCGGAATATAAATGCAAAAAACCAAGTAAAAAACAAGCACAACACAAAAACAAAGTAATTGGATGTTGGTTACTTTGTTTTTGTATTTAAAATGCAGTTGCTTGATTTTTCGTTTCTTGAAACGATCCTAGGTAAGGTGTTCTGAATGTAATTACTTTGTTTATCACTAGGGCAGCCGAGTTAACCTAGTGTTGCTTACTACAAAATTTAATTTCCCTATTTTTCATGAGATTCTGGTCGATCTATAAGTACCCTTTCAAACAAAAGAAGAATTTTCCAAATCGTTCTAGTCATCTTTGAGAATGAAATATATTATTTGATGTGCGCTGTCGTTTTGTTATTTGTGAAAATTGAGGTTAATTTGGATATCCCTTTGAAACTGTATACTTGTATTCTATCTCATGCTCTCGCAGACTATATCCTATTTATGTTTATGAATATAATGTTTGTCTCTTTTTCGTGTCGCTTTTTCGTTTCATCGATTTTTCAAATCACAACGGTGCTAAAGAAGTTTCATTTCACAAAAAGACTCCGACGAATTGAGAACCTCCTCCTTTTTTAAGTAGGTTAAAAAGAACACAACTATATACTTAGTAATATATCTATCATCTAAGATTTACCTACAATAAAAACAATATAATACAGCCATCTTAGAGAGCAATTACTTGCGCTTAAGTGATTGCTCTCCAAGATTAAAGATACTTTATAAATATCTACGAAAGATTGCGAATAATCCCGTCCAGAGCTAGTGAAGTGAAGATTTCCTGAGTAGTTTCTTAGAAACTAGCTGAAAGTCGATGCATTTCAATTTGCACAACTTCTATTGTGTACGATCTCACTGTAGGATCATATTGGTGCCAAGTTGGTATAGTGGCTAGCTTATTCGACAGCGGATCACAAGGTCCCGGATTCAAGTCCCGAGTCGGGCCAAAGCCACGCAGACAAAGTCGACAGCTATACTCGGAACATTACAAACGTGCGAACCAAGTCATAAATCATTTTTATCGGAATTCTCGCTCGCACTTACAGGCCTTATGGAACAGGAACCTGATTCTATGGTGTTATGTGTAACAATATTAAATGATATTTTGTTGATAGTCGATAACAGGTAATAAAGAGTAACGGAGAGCCCTCAAAACACTATAATCGTAATAGTTTATGACTCAGTTTGCACGTTTGTAATGTCCCAACTATAATTTTAAATAAAATAAAAAATCAGGAGATTAAAACACGTATAAAATTCTATTTTAAACACATATTATACTTACGAGTAAATATTATATACTACACTAGCGGTCCGCCCCGGCTTCGCCCGTGGTACATAATATATAGCCTATAGCCATCCTATAGCACTCAGGGATCACGTACATATCCAACGGAGAAAGAATTTTTGAAATGGGTCCAGTATTTCCTGAGATTATAGCACGTTCAAACAAACAAACTCTTCAGCTTTATAATATTTAACTATAACTACTTATAACTATAACTATAAAATGAGGAGCGTTGTTTCAAAACTCATTTTGTCCAAAAATGTGTATTTTTCAAAAATAGCCGTTTTTAATTTATGCCTTTTTCTTAAAGTTATATGTAGAAATAAATTTACCATGCTAAATATAAAGCATAATATAGCATGTCTGAATAAAAAAACAAATAGTGTTCTATAGTTTTTTATTAAGTTAATTAAGCATAAATATTGGACAAAATATGTTTTGAACCATCTGTATGGACATAATACATTTTGAAACACTGGTTTATGGACACAATACATTTTGAAACACTGGTTTATTTTCAAAGCATATTATGTACAAAGAAATGATTCATATTTTGTCCAATAATACCTACCAAAAAATAAAAAAACGCTTATGGCCTATATTTTATGCACAGAGTATGCATAAAATAATGTTTTCACTGTATTAAATCAAATTTATATATAGCACAACATATATTAAATCTTGAGTTATTATGAATGCATGGAATTATGAATGACAAAATTGTTCAGTTCAGGTTCCTTTATTTCATAACTGAAACAAAATAAATTCATATTGTAGCCAGAATCATAAAACTGCCGATAAAATACAGAGAGTCGTATAATAGTACAAAGAAACAATAAAACGATAATTTAAATATTCCTCGCCTCTTTGTTTTGATGTTTTGTGTCTTTTTTTCTTGAGCCAACTGAATGATTTCCTACTAGGACTCCTTGCTCCATGCTTGTGCAACAATATTAAAACAATTTTGTTTAAATTACTAAGGGCTTGTTTCACCACCTTCTGATAAGTGTCGGATTTTCGGATTATGTCAAATGACAAAGACAAAAGTTGTAGATACTTACCTTACTTATCAGAAGGTGGTGAAACAGGCCATTATTTAAATAATCGTACAGTTTGCCGCCACAGACAGACCATAATAAATTGTTATTTTGCTAACAGGTGGACAGACTATGTTTTGAAACACCACTTCACACGGACAAAACATATTTTGAAACAGCGCCTCATTTTGACATTCGATTATTTACTTGACAAATTCGGTTTTTATGCACTAACTTTTGCTAAGTTAGTTACTCTTGCATTTTAAGGCCATATACAACGAAATCTCATATTTTGATTACTATGGACAAAATACGATTTGAAACAACGCTCCTCAAATATACTACATATTAGTCTCCGTAGTACGTACCGTCGCGCGAGAATAGAATTCCAATTTTCCATCGTCTTAGCGCCGATGTACGTCGCAATTAACTCTAAATTGTCTATACTGCAAACAATACGGAGAATCCCTGAATCGTAATAAAGGGAATGAACGTTGCATGCGAGGAATTAATCCGATCATTGTTCTCGACTGTAAATGCATTACATAGACCTATTGAATTATGCCTCAATAGTCTCTAAGGCTCCACACTAAGTGCGCGAGCTTGGCTAACCCGCAATCCGAAATCCATCAAGGATACCTATACGCTTTTATCTCAGTCAAGGCGCGTCTTCAAACGTTAAACTATAACTTCGCTTAGCTTAGCTCACGTAGCATAGCCGTTGTCCTAGGTGAATAACAAAACTTAGGGATAGCGATCAATGTTGCGAGTTATCGCTTAGCTATGTATTCAAGCTATAAAGTTAATTTAAAAAACAACCGACTTCAAGACTATACCTAACTACACATTGTGACTATACAAACTAACAAGTATAAATTAAAAATTTAAAAAACCCCCGACATTCGCCATTTTGGGGTAGCGGCCATTTTGGATTTGCATAGTGCTATTCTACTAGTCAAGCCCTTTCGTTTGATACCCATAATATTGAGGATGTTGTGTTAAATATGTAATCCGCCATTTTGTAGAGGCGGCCATCTTGATTCGATTTTCATCAAACATAGCTAACAACACTCTCGACTACCTAATTCACCTTTCAAACAAAAAAAACCGCATTCAAATCGGTCCTCCCGTTTGAGTGCCACGGACACACACACACACACACACACTCACAGACACGTCAAACTTATAACACCCCGTCGTTTTTGCGTCGGGGGTTAAAAAGAAGAAAATAATATTTTAATTACCTACTTCAAAGCAAAGATAGATAGGACAATGAAGAAATATTGATACTTAGATATATATGTTACAGCCAAAGTAATAAATAAGGATATTATTAATACTATCCAGCCATTATAAATAATATCAACTCAATTTGGATAAAGTAATAATTGACACAGAATTATTAAAATTATCTAGCTATTATGAATAATATTCAGCTATTTTATATAATATCTTGGAAGACTTGGATAAAGTAACAAAACAAGGACTTATGTTTAACTGTTCACCAGATATTGCAAAACATAACGTCAAATAAACAGTTTATACCACCCAAAAACATACTTAGTTACTACTGCAACGACTTCGGCGCTGCGGGAAGTGCATCCACATCGCCCCTGCGTAGCAAAGCCCAGGCACTCATGCTCACCTCCACAGCTTCGACCTGCCTCATCCGCTACGGCTCGCACGGGTGCCTAAGATTTTCTACGGCGGGCGGGGGCTGCTCTCCCTTCGCACCTACGGCTTTATAAAAACACTCTAGGGGCAGGGCAGACAAAGCTACGTGGTCTGTGAAATGAAACTTGGCATGATTTAAGTTAATACTACTGAGTAACTTATAGGATACTTTTCATCCCGAAATTCAGCACGGTTCCCTTGGGAGAGGGAATGAAAGTTAAAATGTGTACTTAGCTGTAATTTATTAACGGGTAGTTCGATTTCATTCATTCTTTTTTTATTAGAAAGGAGATACTTTAAAAATTATTCCGTAAATATTTCAAGGTCATCGGTTTTGTAGTTTAGAAATTACAGCCATCACAATCCTCAGTATTCCATATAACTTGGAACCCAGATTGCACAGGAACCTTTAAACGTCTGGATTATCATCTGGGATGCATTTAAAATTGTGTTTGTCTGTCTCCGAAACGCTGGACCGATTTTGATGGGACTTCCATTGGGAAAACTTTAGGATGGGAAAGAGCTATTAAATTAAAAATGAATACTCATTACTGTAGTTCCATTTTAATGCGCCACTTTTAACAGTATGAGCTCAAACGAGCTTAGGAAAAACAAAGAGTTCCTGCGTTCACGCGGGCGAAGTGGCAGGCATTCACTAGTTCATTAATAATACTTATTTTCGTGAGGTACCTACTTATCTCCTGAGGTGTCTCCGGAGAAATTAAATAAAACAGCTAGGTATGCCTATAATGTTTCTATCATCAGCTTTGGCACGGTCTACACTCTACATCAAGAATTTTATGCTAGGTTAGGTTAAGTTAGGATAGTGTAGTTTAGATTACGAGATCGTGGTGATCACGCCACACCACAAAGGAATGAGATGCGGGAGAGGAAGCAAGTCGGGCCGTATTTATCATTTTGACCAACGTTCACCTGCTATTATGAATAATGTCTGGTTTGACATGATATTATGAATAATATCTTGACAATTTAGATATTATTTATAATTGCCAGTCATTATGAATAAAAGCCAATTAATTACTTTGGCTGTAACATATATACATATTTACAATTTATTAAATCAGTTATATTAGTTGGAGTCGGTGCCGGAGACTTTTGTTGTATACTATAATACTTACTCGTAAGTATTTATTATGCGTTCAACATAGAAGTTTATACGTGTTTTGATCTACTGATTTTTTTAAATTTAAAACTATACTTAGTTCTCTTTAAAAATAAATAATGAAATTAAAATAAAATAAATATGATTTTGTGCCGTTTTTATAGACAATGATACGGAACCCTATCGTGCGCGAGTTCAATTCGCACTTGGCAGGTTTTTTTTAAAATGGAAGCAGGTTTTTAAGGACATTCTTAGACATGTTTTATCAAAATCGGTTCTGCCGTTTCAAAGTTATCCAGCTCTTTTGTTAGTTGCGGTAGGGATCTTAGACGCATAATAGTACATTGTTCCACGACGGGAGAAAGTGACCGATTACTACGAGGGTGTAGTTTGAGGCCCGAGGCCGTAGGCCGTAGGGCCGCAATACGCCCGAGAGGAATCGCACTTTATCCCGAAGGGATACATACTGCTTTAAATACTACACCTACGAGGAAAATAATAAAATAATCAAAAATATTAAAATTATTACCGGAAATCAATCAAAAAAATACGTTGGGTTTCCATTGTAACAAATCTTCATAGGTATGCCTTGTTGTATCTATTTCTATCTAGGTATTTCTAAATATCATATCCTGGACTGGAATTTGTTAGGCAACCCATATGCAATATATTTATTGACGTATTAAATTAAATATAAAATACGTTTCATCAAATAAGCATCTCGGTGAAGGTCGTTGTATGGCGGGATCCTATACTATAAGTTTTACCGCTATGTGTGTGTATCTGTCTGTCTGTCGCACCGTAGCTCTTAAACGGGTGAACAGATTTGAATGCGGTTTTTTTATAGATAGATTTGTCTCGACGAGTACTTGGTAGACATGTCATAGTGATCAAGGTTCTGACGTTTGGAGCAGGAGGATGGTGGGACGTCAGGTTTTCCAACAGGTCAGGTTATTAAAATTTTGAAAATTTACAATTACAAAGTACCAAAACGAAATGATAATTTTAAATTATAAAAATTATAATATATTATACTACGGTTTATTGCATATTTTCATGTTCTACCTACTCAGTAGACAGTTAAACTAAACTGATACGAACTGGTGAACAATTTATAAAGCAAACATTTACTTACTAACTATTACATACCTATACCTACCTAGTGGAAAAATGTTATAATGACTATTAACGCAACATTTATGAGTAGATTAACGATTACAGATAGAAGCGATAATAGTTACAATATAGGTAGATATAGCATATCATCACTGATTATATCTCAAGGAGGTTGATATTGTTTGAACGTTATCTACTTTGAGAATTAGGTATAGGTGGCATCATTAAAAGTAGTGTTGAAACTCTCAACATTATTTCTGTAAAATATTATAGTTTAAAAAAAATAGAGTTATAAATACTTGTACCTAGAAGTAGTATCAAATTATACGGTCCTTAGAAGTAGTTATAGGTTTTCCAATAATAATGTGTTATCGCGACATTTTCTCCACTGTGATTAAACGATTTATACAGGTGTGACGTTGGCGCTCGCAGCTGATATTGTTTCAACAGCCATGTGTACTGTGTAGTGAATTGTGGCCAATAAATTTTAAAAAAGTGATATTGTGACGTTAAATTGGTTTAATCGCATCGGTAAATTATGGAAAGATTTAAGAAACTGAAAAAGGAAAAATCTGGAAAGATTTCGCCTAAGAACAAACAACCTGTGCTCACTACAGATGTGAAGAGTTTCAAGGAGAACATCAAAATAAAAGAAATATTGAGAACTGTTAAAATGAATAGCAGTATGCGTTTGAAGGCGCCCTCGGGTAGTAAAGTTATGAATAATAAGGACTTCAATGACGATGACTGCTTTAAGGAGTCTTCAAGTTCATCTGAAATATTTAGTGCAACGAACCAGGACGTTGTAGTTTCTAGGGAAGAACAAACCGAAATAGATAGTGACAATGATTCCAGGGAATCTATCCAAGAAAGTAATAATGGAAACGAAATATATGTCACGGCGGAAAAAAATGAAAATACGAATGCATGCGACAATTCGACTTTGGACACGTTCTGTATGGAACAATCAACCGGTTCCTCACAAAATAACTGTGATAGTAATCAAAGTGATATGGTACAAAATAATACGAGTATTATACCTAATGGAAATACTAAAGAAAATACTCGGGACAGAAAGTTGTCCTTAGACCCTACTATCTTATCACGACGGGAAGGTCTATCGCAATCGGAATTAGATTTGCATTCAATAGGGAAGTCTCCCCTTGAACGAAAATCCTCCTTTTTTAGAAAAACCATGGACAGTTTCGTGAGAAATACCACAGAAATGTTTAGAAAGCAGAATAAGTCTTTGCAGCGTCATGTTTCGATGTCTGTTTCTCTACAATCCTTGAACGATAAGTCTTTGATGTCAAATGATTTTCGTGGAGTTCCAATACAACAAGTAAGACAATTACCATTTTGCTACCCAGTTTTAGTTTCTAGTTTTATGATCGCTAATTATTATTTCAATAAACTTAACTAAGTACTTAAAATAAACAAGTGGATACCCGCGACTTCGTTCGCGTGGATATTGATATTAAAAATCCCGTGGGAATCATTTTATTTTTCCCAAGCTCCTTTGAGCTCATATCTTGCTAAAAACCGTTAAATTAAGTTTACTGGCGGATGTTTAGGTTGATCAAAATGTAAATCAAAATGTATCCGCCTATGAAAGTCCCATCAAAATCGATCCAGCCATTCTAACAAAAAAAGAATTAATGAAATCGGACCACGCGTTAATGAATTACAGATAAGTACACATTTTGATTTTCATCCCCGCTCCCAAGGGAACCGTGATGGATTTCGGGAAAAAAGTATCCTATATGTTATTCCGTAGTATGAACTTAAATCATGCCAAGTTTCATTTTAATCCATTCAGTAGTTTTTGCGTGATGCGCGCACAAACATACAGACAAACAGATAAACAGAAAAACAGACAAAAATGACAAAAATAGCTTATTTACGTTTTATTGCTTATCCCTAACATCCCCCAGTTATTATTTTGCAAAAATCTTCAATGTACAGATACGGCAAGTCTACGATTTTATTATATGTATCTATATATAGATAGATAAAAAGCGTATGAATGAATACTATGACAACAATTTTTAAAATCTTTCATTTCTGTTGCTTCGCTCAACTATTTGTGCATGTATGTTGTTCAATCGGTTTTATGAACTAACTAGCTGTTTCACTACATAGTATAAAACAAAGTCGTTTTCTCTGTCCCTATATCCCTTTGTACGCTTAAATCTTTAAAACTACGCAACGGATTTTGATGCGGTTTTTTTTAATAGATAGAGTGATTCAAGAGGAAGGTTTATATGTATAATAACATCCATTAAATTGTGGAAAAATACTGTTATTTTTGAGGTTTCTAATGTGATGTCGTAAATAATTACATTTTTTCCGCTTACATTGCAAACGCAGGCTGAACCCTACGAGATTTATCAAAATAATGTACTAAGTATTGTACACATTGAAAAGGTCTACAGAAAAGTCCGCGATGGTATATGTCTATCTCTTATGGATATCCCACAATAACATTTTTTTGTCATTTACTTTTTACGACAAATAATGGCTAATTTTCGAAGCGATTTCAACCAATACAGCATTAATCCTTATCTAATTAAATACCTTAAATGCATTGTTGATTTTATATAAATCCATATGGTCCTTTACAGCATATGATTTAAATGAATACTTTCGAAGATATTACAGATTTAAAAATTGCGGCGGCGCGGGAGCGTGCCTATAAGCGCGTCGGCGGCCGCGGTTCTCCCTATAGCCCATTGTCGATAATTTTTGAAACCAAAAAAAAAATCACAGTACGTAGGATGAAACCCATTGGAAAAGGAGGAGAATATTATAAAATACAAGGAAAAATAATTTACGGGCGATCTGAGCTCGGGAAAAAAGGGGGGGAGTTTTAAGGGTAAAAAACGGTTTATCTCGATTTCCGGCAAAACTAGAAGTCCTATGGAAAAAAATTAAATGGCAAAGTTGTAGGTAATAAAAAGATCTACAACTTTTATATTTACACTTTTTTCACATAACCTCAAAATTTATGTGAAAAGTTCAAAAAACCAAGTTTTTGGTTCTTTATTTTTATCTTTTAAAATAATTTTTTTTTTTCACGGAATCTGGTGAAAACTTACTTTCTTATGTCCCAAATACACTAATTTATTTGATTTGAAATATTTAGTTTTTCTCCTTATTTTTGACTTAATATCGAGTTAATTCTGACAGCTGTCATTTTCATTTACAGATGAGTTATTTATATGGAGAACAGGGTTAACATCTACGAAGTACGATTTTACCCCAAACTACTTTAATTCCCTGTCAACATATAAAGCTCTAAGCCGCTTAATAATATTAATTGTTTCGCCCTAAAATAGAAATTGCTAAGAATGGAAACTAGAAAGTCATATCTACATGCAGCAGTTGATTTGTATTTGCATAAGTTTTGAATTTTTCATCTTTTTTGTGGGAATTGTTTTATCTCTGGTAACATTATGAAACGTCAGAATTCCACGGAATTAGTAATTCGGGTATAAGGTGAGATATAGTAAGTTCATTGTGGAAAATATCGTAAAAAGTCGTAAAAGCCGCCTGGGAGCTTTCATCGAAAACGCTGCCTAATCCCTGAGCGGGTAGTACCTACGCATAAAATGCTCTACTACCCGTGCGAAGCCGGGGCGGGTCGCTAGTATTCTTATAAATCTCATCCCCTATTTAACTCACTTGTGGGTAGAATTTCCAAAATTACTGAAATACGTAATTTTTTATTTTTAACCGATAATACAAATACCAATTTTCATTGATATAACTTTAAAAATGACGGACTTTCATACAAACTTTCATCCCCTACTTAAGGATGGAAATTACAATAATCCTTTCTTAGTGTGCGCCTACGTCATAAAATGAAGCTACTGTGAAAATTTCAAGTTTTTTCAGTGGTTTAGGCTGTGCGTTGATGATCAGTCAGTCAGTTAGGACAAGCTTTTTTTATATTATTAGAGATAGATTAGTTCATTCGTTCATAGTATTCATACGCTTTTTATACTAAGTAAGTTGGTATTTATTGAAATAATAATTCATATTATGAAGACACGTCGAAATATCGCTAAATGATTGAACCGAATTAAAACAAGTAATAAAGTTCGTAAACTAAAACCCGACTAGTAGGGGAGACTGGGTACGGTTGAAACATTTTAGCGTTAATTGTCCATTTTATCGGGAATAGTTAACCGAGCGTTGAAGGAAATATATTAAATAAAAGACCACATATCTGTCTACGAATGGGCAATGTTATTTGAGATCACTGTATTGTATTTTATGTGTAAAATCAAATCTAAAAAAAAATGGAAACTGTTTCAACCGTCCCCATGCCAGGGTCGGTTGAAACAGTGCCTGGGGTCAATTGAAACACATGCAAATAATACAAAATATAATAAATGAACATGTTTTATTCATCGTCTAATAACATTTTACGGCTTTCTAGTTATATATATCCTTTAGTTTAGCATAGTTTAGTTAGACATCCTTTTTAGTTAGGCAAAAATATATGTCTGCACATTTAATTAAATATTTAGATTGTTCACGCTCTTGTTCCTGGTTAAACACTCGATTGTGAGCCTTATATCCCATTTCTTGATTTTCATTGCCACCAGTCATATCTCGTTTACGTACATTGTATACCTCAACAGGGAACAGTGGTTCAGTCTATTCTTTTCTGCCGCTGTTCTTAACGAAGATCCGACTTTTACACCTTCTTATGCTTATTTGTACGTCGATAAGTCAGCCTGACTTCTCGTAGTCTCCCTTTGGCGTACTCTTGGCATCTAAAAAACAAGAAAATTAAATAAATAAAATGTTTCAACCGTACCCACAAAAAGTGTTTCAACTGTCCCCAACCCCCCTTCTAGATATAAAATGGTACACAGAAAGAATAATAATAAATTTGAATAAACACTAATCATGCAACAATATTCTAAAAACTTCAATAAAAACGATACAAAACTCTCAGTACTCTAACTTTAATAAAACTATTATAATTGCAAAAATGTGCGGACAAAAAATACTTACTTTTACGTCAAAAAACACAATAGGGCCTCCTATCTACAAGTACAGCGCGCGAAGGGCGACGCAACACCAAAATTCGTGTTTCGATTTGTTGTCCGCTTCGTTCTTCCCTTGTAACCATCAACCTCACCACACACGGTGTCGAGATATTCGCTTTGTTTCAACCGTCCACCGTTTCAACCGTACCCAGTCTACCCTACGCTTAATAGTTTAATAATAATTTAGTGTGCAGAAAGCGCGGGGCTAATTAGGAACTTAAATTAAACATCTAATTTAGCGACTACGAAAATTGTTCATAAAAAATTGTAAAATGATTTTTTTTTAATTTTTCGAACACACAGATAAAGGCGGTGGCTTCACCATAGAAATCATCACATGAAAGCGTTGTCAAGGTCAATCACTATTTATAACTAAGCCGAATTTTTGTAAACAGTTTGAACACCATCGACGGCTACCGCCACTTCGTCTGCGTCTAAACTACTAAATCTTCCGACAAATTATTGTACCTGTAAAATCTCCAAAATTTTCCGAGTTGCTATATAGGTAAATAACATTTATTGTTAAATTTTGGAATTAAAGAAAATATTATATCGTCAACTAATAGGCCTATTTTTTAAACGCAACGTAGACGGGTCCTAGTAACGGCGCGGTTCGGAAGGGGTGGCGTTTAGGTGGTTGCAGGTAGCAGGGATGACAGCTGACGTGAAAGTTAACTCTACCACCCCTACCCCACCATGCAGCAACAAACCTGATAAAAAAAAACAAAATACAACCTCCTCTCATGAAGCCGGAGGATTTTTCATATCGGGTAAAAAATGATTAAAAACTTATAACTAACTTACTTACTTATTTATATTAACTTTTAATGATTTAAAGGTTCACGACTCTTCGGACGACTGCAGAATAGAACTTCAAACGCAGAGTCAGATTGCGCGAAGTAATTCCAGCTTGTCTAGTATAGTGCAGTGCCAGTCTTCGGAGCAGAGTCTCGTTGACAGCTGCGTTGGTAGCCAGCCGTCTCTTCACACGCTGTCCGGTTCAACCTGCACGGAAGACCTACATTATTGTAGCGTTCATAGTAAGTTAGGCTACGATCTCCTAACCATAGTTGACCAGCACAAACTATTGTTAACTAGTTTCTGCTCGCGGCTTCGCCCGTGTAAATTTCAGTTTTCACAAATCCCGAGGAAATCGTGGATTTCCGGTTCGCGTTCTCGCTCCCTTTTCTTTCTTTCTTTTTTAGAATAACGTCCCAATTTAGCAGTAGGTACTGCGCCATCCCGAGCTGTTTTGAGCTAGACCTTTAGACTAGATAAACTCGTATACTCCTAATGTATTAGCGCACCCGGTAGACGTTGTCCTATCGGGCGATAGTGCCACTTACCGGGTCTAATTGTGTTTTCAAACCATTCTAGTAGCTATACATACAAAATTTCATTCAAATCGGTCTAGTCGTTTAGGAGTTAGGTGAAAAACACACACACGCATTGCATTGCATCAGAATTATAATGATAAATTCCATCCAATGATGCTAGTATGTTGGCTCAATGTTTAGGTACCCCTTAGGTATTAGGTACTACTAAGGCACTCGAAGTAGCTGGCACACCCCTAACAGGTTGGATGAGAATCCAGGTCCAATAGAAATCAACTTTTATTCTGGATGGGATTTATGGATTCTGTAGAACGACTTTTAGTTAGTCAAGTAGGACAAGATTTTAGTAGTTTTTTATCCTAGGACCCTAATATAAAGTATACGAGTATAACCATAATTATTTTCCATTAGCGTTTTTCTATTTAGCATTGATATACCTATCAAATGCCATTTAAAGTATCACTATCAAATGATTCCATAAAAAAATAATTGTTTTTTTGAAATTTAAACAGGTTTGAACGAAGCTTACTTAAAAGAAGCCATGCTGAATTCTCGCGCCATATCCATGAGCTCTGGTCTGGATTCTCCGTTTGGCCGTCCACGCCGAAAATCATCCCGTTCCAATAGGTAACCAATAATAATAGCTGATTACTATGTATCTGTAGTGTTCTATGTAGGGCGTACCTACTCAATAGACTAAGGCTCAAAACATACGAGCGGAGCCGAGATACAGCGTCTTTTGAAAATAATAACATTGGGCAATAAACAGGTCAGGTACTTAGTTATAAAGTTCAAGAGCTACTCGACTATTCCTTCTATTTTATAACTAGCGGTCCGCTCCGGCTTCGCCCGTGGTACACAATAATATATTAATTATAGCCTATAGCACTCAAGGATTACTTACATATCCAACGGTGAAAGAATTTTTGAAATCGGTTCAGTAGTTCCTGAGAGTTCGCGTTCAAACAAACAAACTCTTCCGCTTTATTGTATTCCTTAGTATACTTAGTATAGATATGTGTAATAATAGCTGATGCCTGCGGACTTCATCCGCGTCGATTTAAGTTTTTTAAGAACACTTGGGAAATGTTTTTTCGAGATAAAAAGTAATCTATTTATGTACCTTTCATCAAAATCAGTTGAGCAGTTTAGGTGTGAAAGCGTTACATACAGACGGACAGAGATGCTTTCGCATTTATAATATTAGTAGGGAATACCTAGGGAATACATTATTTTACAATGTACACAATGGAATTCCGCTTGATATTGATAATATACTAGCTACTCTCGCACCTCGCAAACTATTTTCCGTCACGACGCGTCGCTTCGCCGCCGACGCTGCGCTCTTCGACAAAGTTTATAACGTTTACTTACTTGAAAATGTCACATTTTAGTAGTGCATGTAAAGTTTATATAATTTCGGAATGTTACAATTTCAAACTTTTAATTTGATACCAAACTTGATACATTTGTAAATATTATAAGTATAAAATATTCTTTGCTTTGGATATTATGTTTGTATTTCTTAGCCGTCATTTTTAGATTTAACGTGATATCACGTAGCCTATGTAATGGTGACCATACAAATCCAAAGATACCTCATTTGTCCAAAGCTGATGATAAGATGATGAACAGATGAACATTCATACATACGTACATACTTACATACGTGGACTTTCAAAATCATAACCGTCCTTTTCTGCTGTAGTCGGGAAAAAATAGACCTTACTTTAACAGTGTTATATAGTTAATATTCTAGGACTAAACCGTAGAGGTGCGAAATACTTATGCCACACACACGTAACGCAGTTGTCATTTTACCTAAATGTCTCATGTAAATATGAGCTAATGGTCAGATTTTTCAGTTTATTCATTTCATTACCATTTGAAAAATCTGGTACATTCTCTGCTGCTACTGCTCATTCGCTACTCTTTGAAGTAACTGACTGATGCAGAACCTATCGTCTTATAGATCGTCTAATTGAACATGTCTATGGAAGCAATTATTTCTCTATAAATATAAGTTTATCATCTTCTAAAATTTTCGTATAATAGCATATCAAAACCTCTTGAATTGTATGTTATTAATCCAGTCAAAGAACTATTTATTTCTAAATGAATAGGAAATATCCAAAACTCTTCATGGATGTTTTTTTTTTTCAAAGCGAAGACGCGACATTTTATTCAGCATTCCTAGAACCATCCATTCCGATAAGATGATCCGATTTCTTCACATAAATGCAGTTTCGGACGTACGCTACTAAGAGCTACTCCCTACGCTAGGGAACGTTTCCAACCTTCGTAGCTTCAATATTAGGTACTATTCAATTACTTCACATCAACTGAGAGAATTGCCTAACGCGTTTCCTTTCAAAAAGGAGCACTATTATTTGCCAGATTATGTTAGTAATTAAGCATTTTTCCGATTCTTTAGGTATTGTATGTTAAAGCTATGAATGTTCTAAACGTGTCCACTGTCCAGCTGGGTTATTCTGTAACTTAGTTACAAACTGAAAATAGTTGCCAACTAATAAATTATAAAGTGTTTTCATAATTACTAAGTTACAGAATAACCGCCCAGGGGGGTTATTCTGTAACTTAGTTAGCAACTGAAAATAGTTGCCAACGAATTAGTTCGATATACATTGCTGCTTTACTGTGTAAAATTATGAAAACACTTTATATTCCCCACAGCAAAGCAGCAATGTATATCAAACTTATTCGTTGGCAACTATTTTCAGTTGGTAACTAAGTTACAGAATAACCCAGCTGGTCTAAGAACAAGTTCACAAAAACTCAGCCGAGTTCGTTTTCATCTTCATCTGTGTGTTTGCATATTCAGTAGATAACTCATATAATTATATATTTTATACTTTGTAGTACCTAATTAGTGTTTGAAGTCGGTTTTTGAAAATCATTTTGATTTTAAACTTTTTAGTGTTTTACTTCCATCAATTCACAATTGACCTCCATTTCGGAAGTCGGTTAAAAAGTGCACAGCACTTTGAAATAAATCTTTAACTTTTCAGTTTTTAAGTACATATTAGTATCTTGTTTCAGGGTAACTTGGGTGGCAAGCGAAGGCTTAACGAACTATTTCAAGCGTATAATCCAGGATGAAAGGACTAGACAGATGCAGACTAGCCAATCCCAACAGTCATCGCAATTCTCGAGTATACCGGAAAATCAACATTCCAATCGAAAGCCAGATTCGAAGGGCAGACGGTTGTCGTACCAGCGAGCCGTTTCGGGGGAAGATCCTGTGACTCCAGCGCGATATACTGATTCAACTTTAAGAAGAAAACATCAAATTCCCGAGATATCTGAGGTAAATTACACATATATCTAAAGCTTATATAAGTATATACATAGTATATACTTATATAAGCTATATATATATATATACTAAAGCTTATATAAGTATATATATATATATATATATATTTTAATAGATAAATATAATATATAAACTTAATTGTTAAATTGTACTTATACCTAATTGTATGTAGGTAGGTACCTATATAATTTTCGCACATTACGCGGAACGCAGTCGGCTTTTTATAAGTTACATGCAAATCTGAACTTTAATTATCAATTAATTATAAAATTTTAATGTATTTTGTCAAATTGATGCTGCGACCCGACAAGATCCATCCGGTAATATATTTCCGATAAACAATTTTTTACCCGGCAAGCAATCTCATCGTCATTTTTACTCTTTCTGCTTTGATACTAAACGTCTAAAGTTTAAATAAGCACTCTAAAACAGCTACTCGATCTCTTCATAAATCCGGATGCAATCTTTCGTTACTTTACGGTAGATTTAACTTTTTACTATACTATACTACGGTTACTTCCGACGATGTGTCAAGGCTTTAAAAGAGTATATAGTTAAAATATATATACAATACTAGCTGACCCCGGCGACTTCGTTCGCGTGTTTTTCTTTGCTATAAACCTCACGGAGTCCGAGACCTTTCCAACGAATGCAAAACCGTGGAAATCGGTTTGTGCGTTCTGGAGTTATAGCGTCAGGAAGGAAAAACCGACTTATTTTTATATAGTAGAATATATATAAATGCTCTGCTATATTGTATACTATAAAGAAGCTTGTCCTGACTGACTGACTGATCATCAACGCACAGCCTAAACCACTGAAGCTAGAAACTTGAAATTTTCACAATAGCTTCCTTTTATGACGTAGGCGCACACTAAGAAAGGATTATTGCGAATTCCATCCCTAAGGGGGTTAAATAGGGGATGGAAGTTTGTATGAAAGTCCGTCATTTGTCAAGTTATATCCACGAAAATTGGTATTTAGATTTTCGGTTAAAAAAAATGTTTAAGGAATTTTGGAAAAACTATCCCCAAGTGGGTTAAATGGGGGATGAAAGTTTGTATGAAAGTCCGTCATTTTTAAAGTTATATCAACGATAATCGGTATTTGTATTGTCGGTTAAAAATCAAGAATTACGTATTTCAGGAATTTCGAAAATTCACCCATAGTGATATTTATAAGAATCTAGTATTGTATCAGCTAGTATTGTATAGTCACAGTATGATACTCGTACATCACCATGTACATATAATATGTACGTGCGTTTTAAAATTTGCGATATGGCAGGTTCAAGGTTGAGCGAGCTCTTCTAGTGCATTTAAATAATGAAGTTTTATCATCAACGCCTTTGAACTATCGTCTATCAAGTAATTCACCCGGGTATAAAGTGGAAATGAGTTTGATGCACCTAAATATATAGGTATGTGAAAAATGTATGGTGACAATCGTGAAGAATATCGTGCCGTTACAAGCAAGGAAAGTTTAACGTTAGATATAACCAACCATACTGGATGAGATATCGTCGGTTTACGGGAACTCTTGCCTAGGAAAAACCGTGGTTTACCAGTGATACCTACAGTTTGTTTAAGCAAGGCAGGGAATCTATTGAAGAAGACTCACAGTCGGGAAACTTATTATTTATTTAATATAACTACGTATTTTTTATTTATTTTAAAGTAGATAGTTATTATTAATTTATATTAATATTTAATAATTAAATCCTACTAGGTAAACTTAATATTATAAATGCGAAAGTAACTCTATATGTCTGTATTTACGCTTTCAAAACTAAACCGCTGAACCGATTTGGACGAAATTTGGGGCAGATATAGACTAGACCTTGGAAAAGGATATAAGCTACTTTTTATCCTGGAAAGTTATTTCCAAAGGGATTTAAAAAATCTAAATCCACGCACATGAAGTCACGGGCATCAGCTAGTATTAAATATTTAGACAGCCATGGAGTCTCAAGTCTCAGTGCTTAAAAAACTTAACGTTTCATTTTATCACAGTTAATTGCTTCGTCCGTTGAAAGAAACACTTTGTAATTTTTGCGCAAAGAATCAGTCTGGCTGCTCTGCTGTGAGAATTTGCAAGGTTGTAAGTAGTTGGGTACCTAAGTAGGCTACTGGTCGACTAGGTACCTATTTAAAAAAGTAGGTGTGATACCCTTTTTTCTTATAATAACTAAAAAAACGGAAAATCGTTCAAGCTGTAATTTTCTTCAAAAATCTCTAATAGCTCTTTAGTGTTAGAGCCTTCAGGAGCGTGGGCGATGTGCGCGCAACAATAACAAGGACGATGCCGTTAGGTATTTTGCAAGTCGTGAGCATAAATTATGTTTATGGACTGTGTACTGTAAACATAAAGTACCTACCTATGATAGTACATAATATTTTCCATGTCAGCGCTTAATTGCTTTCAGCTCAACGAACACTTAAAGAGCTGTTTTTTGAAATCATCATGAATAAATTGACAACATGCAATTAAAATTAATTTGCGACGCTGCGTCAGAAATGCGAAGTGTAAAATTTTCCGGCATAGCAGCTCTTTTAAAATTAATTGCATTTCACACATGAGTATAATTCAATGGAAAACAATGGATAACATTGTAACCTTTTCCTAGGTATGATTGATTTTATTTTGCAAAATTTTACGGTTTTTATTAATTAATATATTTTACTAAGTAATAAAATCAATTCGAGCATACGTTTCATCATCCTTCGATTTTTTATCAGGATTCATCATCATCATGATCAACCCAATACCGGCTCACTACAGAGCACGGGTCTCCTCTCAGAGTGAGAAGGGTTTTGGCCATAGTCTACCACGCTGGCCAAGCGGATTGGCAGACTTCACACACCTTTGAGAACGTTATGGAGAACTCTCAGGCATGCAGGTTTCCTCACGATGTTTTCCTTCACCGTTAAAGCAAGTGATATTTAAATACTTAAAACGCACATAACTCCGAAAAGTTAGAGGTGCGTGCCCGGGATCGAACCCACGACCTCCGATTAGAAGTCGGTCGTCCTAACCACTAGGCTATCACAGCTTTATTTATCAGGATTGCTTATTATAAACGTTATAAACTTCTAGCCTGTTGGACTGTTGTTTTATCAACGCGCACAAGCTCCTCACTTCGGTAAAGGGGAAAGAGTCTTGTTTAAACATTACTTACTTAAAAGTTCTTTTTAGGGTTCCGTAGTAAATAAGGAACCCTTATAGTTTCGCCATGTCCGTCCGTCTGTCTGTCTGTCCGTCCGTCCGTCCGTCCTCGGTTAATCTCAGAGACTATTAGTACTAGAAAGCTTTAGTTTGGCATGAGTATAAATATTAATCACGCCGACAAAGTGGTGAAATAAAATTTTGATAAATATTTTTAAGGGTAGCTCCCCTACATGTAAAGAGGGGATGAATATTTTTTTTCTCGTCTACCTACCCCATAGTGTGGAGTATCGTTGAATAGATCTTTTAAAAATATTGTGGGTGTGGGAACATCATTTTTCGATTTCTAGGTCTGTTTGTAAAATATGATGTTTTAAAGTGCTAATTTTTATTAGAGTCAATCCCCCCCTCTATCAGCCAAGTGGCAGTATATAGGAACTTGAAAAAATTCACAGCAGTAATATATATAGGTAATCAACTAGTGGACCCGGCAGACTTCGTCCTGCTCGGTGACATACCGACATCGGCGTTACTTACTGAGACCCGGTAGGTTACCTGTACCTAGCCGGTAATTGTGTTTTCAAACCATCCAGGAACCCATTGAAATATACACACAAAATTTCATACAAATAGGTCCAGCCGTTTAGGAGGAGTTAGGTGACAAACACACGTACAGAATAATTATAACTATAAATACGGGTGAGAGGGTGAGAGAGTTTACCGTATCCACGCGACGGGATGTTTGACAGTTTCGAAACTCGTGAACATTTTGTATGGGAAAATGGTTTTTCTTTTATTTTATGTTTTCGTCTATTTATTAATGTTTTTAATAGTTATTCTGCTATTCGGGACGGTCCCAAATATAACAAATCAAAAACAATGAAAATCGGTCCAGCCGTTCTCGAGTTATAAGTGTTCGAACTAACACGACTTTGTTTTATATATATAGATTTTAAAGGAAAACTATCATGGCTAAGTAGGGTTCACAGGTTAAGGAGTTATATCTGTTTTTCGAGGATTGTGACTACGGAACCCTACACTGCGCGTGGCCCGCCACGCACTTGGCCGGTTTTTATTTTTATATGAATTTCCTTTGACAGGAATATGAATGTATTTCAATCTCGGGTTGGGTTTCACTTCGGCAGAAGATTTGACACCGCTTAAAACTCATTATCATTAACCATGGAAGCTATATAGAGTTGAAGTAGAAATGATAATATTATCTTAGAAGAACCAGGACGCGTTTGGAACCCTCGTAGTTTTAGTTTTATGTTCTCGTAAGTAATTATCACACTTACCTCACTTCTTTGCACTTATATGTAAAAATTGGCTTTTAAAAAATGTACAATGTACCAATTACGAATAAAGTCATTCTGAATTTGAATTTTTGAATTTGAACAGACTTTTTCGCGCTCGCACTCAACCGGTAAACGGATGCAGTGATTAGCATCGTATTCTATTAAAGTCAGTGAGAGCTGTAACTCCGAAACTAATAAACTGATGTACGTGATTTAAGCTTCAGTAGTGCTCGTAAATTAGCACTGAGTGGTGCTAGTTGAGTGGAATAATTATAAAGTTACTATAGCTTTGATTTTTAAGCCGATAATCGCAAAATGCGTGTGGGTTGTATTAGAGAAAATAGAAGCAAAAATGCAGTGAAGTGTTGTGGGTGTCGAATAAGGTAAAAAGTAGCCAAGAGAAATGAGCCAGTAGTACGAAACGTGCCTGCTAACGACGCGCGAAATTTGCGTTCGAGTGAGCCTCAGCCGTCTACTTCACAAGCGACGGGGAATGCAGAAAATTGTTTGATAATGGACGTTGATAATATGCTCTAAGGTAAAGTGCCCTTATTCCGTGGTATTTTCATAAAAACTCGAAAGAACGTCAAAAATTAAGCATTTACTACACCTTTCTGAAGAACTGGCTATTTTTATCAGAAGCGTTATTTATTTAACTCTTGAAATATCCTAAAAGGACAACAATTACAACTTGATTTAAATGTAAAATTAAATTAAATATGAAGAAAGTCCGAATGCTCCAATTCCGAGGTAAAAATCCTAATTCCGAGGCAAATGGCTCCTAATTCCGAGGGTACAAAATTCAAAGGGAAACGAGTTGAATGAATTCTACATGGTGTTCAAAAATGAACTGTATTTATTAATAGATTTCAAAATCAATTCGATACGTATGTAATTGTTTAATTATGTTTGTGTGTAAAATATTAATATATGTATATTATTAATATATATATAGCTGCTCGTGCTGATTGGTTCACTGACTCACTGATTGATCACCCCTCCTGTAAAATTTTGTATGAAAATTTTTTTTTTCACTAACAGTTTCGTATAGAGGACAAAAATTCATTCGGAGAAAAAATACGGAGAGAGCTGATGATTGAGGATTTCAGAGACGAGCGAATGGCACGCTTAAGGTATTGAAGATAGGTGGGGGGTGCTCGAGCAAATGTCACTCGAAACGTCATCCAATTGGCAGGGAGCTGAAAAAAAATTCAAAATGGCGCAAAAAAGATGGCCGCCATACAAATTTCGTCGGTGTCTATCTCAGAGGGTATAAAAGATGTAAGAGTGGTTTTTTCGCGAAAGATGATCAAAATCGGAAGGTCTACTTGATGAATAGAAAAAAAATTCAAAATGGCGGAATTTATTTTTTCATAGAAAATGTATGGCGAATATTGAAGAGACTGCAAGTTTTGAACTATGTACGGCTTTGATGCGGTTCTTTGGAGAACTTTCAATCAAAGAAAAATATGGAAAGACATGATGATTGAGGGTTTGGAAGATGGTTGAGGAGCCCGGGCAGGGTATTGTAGATAGGTGGGAGGTGCTCAAACAAATTACTCAAAAACTCATCCAATTGGCACTGAGCTAAAAAAACCCAAAATGGCGGATTCAAGATGGCGGCTATACAAATTTCGTCGGTGTCTATCTCATCAAGTATAAAAGACGGAAGAGTGGTTTCTTAGCAAAAGATTATCAAGACCTGAAGGTATACTTGACGAACAGAAAAAAAATCAAGATGGCGGAATTTATTTTTTCACACAAAATATATAATGGCGAATATTGAAGAGACTATAAGTTGGGAAACTATACAAGACTTTAATACGGTCCCTTTTCAAAATTTGTTTTTATGGAAGAACTCTCCTTCTGGCAAATGATTCGGAGAAAAAAATTTGGAGAGTGATGATGATCGAGGGATTGGAAGATGGATGAGGAGCACGGCCAGGGTTAAAGATGCTGAAAATGATAGAAGAAGGTGGAGGCTGCTAAAACAAAAATAATACTGAAATCCCCGCGGTCCGCTTTAGCGGGCCGCGCAGCCAAGCGCCCTACTAGTTAATATATATATAGCTGCTCGTGCTGATTCATTCGCTCACTGACTGACTGACTGATTGATCACCTCTCCTGTAAAATTTTGTATGAAAATTATTTTTTTCACAAATGGTTTCGTATAGATGATAAAAATTCATTCAGAACAAAAATATGGAGAGAGCTGATGATTGAGGATTTCAGAGACGAGCGATGGGCACGCTTAAGGTATTGAAGATAGGTGGGTGCTCGAGCAAATGTCACTTGAAACGTCATCCAATTGGCAGTGAGCTGAAAAAAAAGTCAAAATGGCGAAAATAAGATGGCCGCCATACAAATTTTGTCGGTCTCCATCTCGGAAGGTATAAAAGATAGAAGAGTGGTTTCTTGGCAAAAGATGATCAGGATCCGATGGTTTATTCGATAAATAGAAAAAAATATCAAAGTGGCGGAATTTATTTTTCCATGGAAAATGTATGGCGAATATTGAGAGAGAGAAGTTGTGAACAATGCAGGCCTTTGATGCGGTTCTTTGGAGAACTCTCAAAGAAAAATATGGGAAGACATGATGATTGAGGGTTTGGAAGACGGTTGAGCAGCCCGGGCAGGGTATTGTAGATATGTAGGGTATGGCTGAATATATTGGCGGACTCAAACCTTAAAACCAGCCAGTTTAGTTGCATTTCACTCTCAAGCCATGTTAGTCAATGTGTTTCGATACTCGAATTTCTATCATCGTTTCCCCAATGTACAAAGTCGGCATAAGGCCTCTGTACTCACTAGGTTAGCAATCAGCTGTTCGACAAAAATCTTAGATTTGATAACATGACAGGTTTAGGTATGACGGTGTGACTCTTGTTCCATGGAAGCAAAGGAGGTAGATTGGATGGGATGCCACGTGTGTGGATACACTGGCATTGTCTCACATACAGGTGACCTCCGTGGCGGCCGGAGCAGCAGCCACTAAGGCGGAAAGGGCCAAGAGGCGCAAATATGAAAATATAGAAAATAATTTCATATTTGTGCCTTTTGGGGAGGAGACCATGGGTTCGTAGGGCGACGATGCTAGGTCCTTTTTTAAGGGCCTGTCATCCCGTCTCGTGGAGTCCACGGGTGACCGGAGGGCAGGCAGTATAATATTGTACTCTGTATTACTACTGTATAATATTGTACTACTGTATATATATATATATACTCCTACCTATCTAGAATATGCCCCTGGCTGTGCCCCTCACCCATCTTTCAAACTTTCGATCATCATCACTCTCCGTATTTTTGCTCCGAATAATTTGTAAGGATGAGATTTCTTAAAACAAAAAACTAATTTTACATTTGTACAATCGTTTTTGTTAGCTCACTGCCAATCGGATGATGTTTCGAGTGATATTTGTTTGAGCACCACCCACCAATCTTCAATAGGTGCACTGGCCGTGCTCCTCATCCATTTCCTAAATCCTCAATCATCAGCTGTCTCAATATTTTTCCTTCGCATGATTTTTTGTCTTCTATACGAAACCATCAATGAAAAAAAAACAATTTGTACGGAAAAATAAATTCTGACATCTTGATTTATTTTCTATCCATTTAGTAGATCTTTAGGTCTTGATCATATTTTGCCCAGAAAATACTCTTCCATCTTTTATAATTAGTGAGACATCGACGAAATTAGTATAGCCGCCATTTTGAATCTGCCATTTTGGGGTTTTTTTCAGTTCAGTGCCAACTGGATGAGGTTTCGAGTAATTTTTGCTTGAGCACCTCCCACCTATCTACAATACCCTGCCCGGGCTCCTCAACCATCTTCAGAACCCTCAATCATCATATCTTCCCATATTTTTTTTGAGATTTCTCCAAAAAACCACATCAAAGCCTTGCATAGTTTACAACTTGTAGTATCTTCAATATTCGCCATACATTTTCTATGGAAAAATAAATTCCACCATTTTGGTTTTTTTTTCTATTCATCGAATAGACCTTTGGATCCTGATCATCTGTTGCTAGGAAACCACTCTTCCATTTTTTTACCCTCCGAGGTGGACACCGACGAAATTTGTATGGCGGCCATCTTTTTTTCGCCATTTTGAATTTTTTTCAGCTCACTGCCAATTGGATGACGTTTTGAATGACATTTGCTCAAGCACCCCCCTCCTATCTTCAATACCTTAAGCGTGCTCTTCACCCGTCTCCGAAATCCTCAATCATCAGCTCTCTCCATATTTTTGTTCCGAATGAATTTTTGTCTTCTATACGGAATCATTAGTGAAAAAAAATTTTTTATACAAAATTTTACAGGAGGGGTGATCAATGAGTGAGTCAGTGAATGAATCAGCACGAGCACTAATAAGATAAACGTTTTAGAATATGAATGTTTGCGTGACTGAACGCGAATGATACTTGGTGTAACTGAAACCATACTGAAATATTGTGAGCATCCTGTATTTTATTTCTATACATACCACGTAATTAGAGGCTCATAGAACCTTATTCCGAGGTAGTATTTCTATCCATACCACATAATTAGGGGCTCATAGAACCTTATTCCGAGGTAATACCACGGAATTGAGTTTTGTAACAAAAAACACGTTTCCTAATTCCGAGTGTTAAAAAAGAAAAGATTTTTCCATAATAAACAAATAATTTAAAGCTTAATTAGATTATCTTCGTAAATATGTACAATACTCTCTCAAAAGTGCATCGAAATATGTATAAATTTAATTTTCTTTTAAATTAATTTTCTTTAGCTTTCCCATACAATCTATCAATAAATTACCTAAATAGGTAAACTTTGACACGGTATAGTTAGTGATTGAGACGCCAAAGTGTACCTCGTAATTAGGACTCTGTAACCTTATTGCCTATTTAAATATTCAAAACCGAAACAAGAAGTATTTAACATAAAACGACTCTAAAAATTGAAAAAGTTATGAAGTCTATGAAATCGCAATTCCGCGGTATACCACGGCGTTAGGAACCGGCTAAAATATTTGGCACCTAACGCCGAGGTATTTTCAAAACCTATTTTCACCTTAATTTCTTTACAAATATTCACAAAAGTTGATTGTTTTCGATTGAAAATATAGTCCTTCAAATATTCAAATCGAAATAAAAACAAATAAAGCTCAAAATTAACGGATAAACACTATTTAAAAAAATGTAGGTATTTCGTGCACGAGGTCCAAAATGTATGAAACATGCGTTCGGGCCGGCTGCTAGTGTAAAACTTGCCGGTTATTTTAAAACATATACATATAAAACAATCAATTTCGTCATTTATCTATGGAATGATAAACTATCAATTGATTAAGATATGTTGCAGTAAAAAATAGCTTGGGGATCGGTTGAAAACGCTGTTTTTCTATATACCTCGGAATTGGGTGCCAATTTTAGAATACCACGGAATAAGGAGACTTTACCTTAAGATGATTCTGATGTTGAGATGGCGTCAGATGAGAACTGGTTGTCAACGATGGGCCGAGTTTGTCGCTGTATAAAACTTACAATATATAAAACGAAGTCGGGTTTGTTCGAACGGCTGGACCGATTTTCATGGTTTTTGATTTGTTGTATGTGTCTCCGTCCCGAATAGCAGAATAACTATTAAAAACAATGGAAAATTGAAGAAAAAATAAAATAAAAGAAAAAACATTTTCCCATACAAAATGCTCATAGGTTTCGCTGTCAATCATAAGCGCTCATACGCATTAGTGGTCAGCCGCCCAGGCGGTTCTTGCCGCCTGACGCGGTTGAAACAGCGGTTCACCGCCACCGGCGGCCAGCCGCGATGCGGGCCGCTGCCTCCCATTCAACCGCCGCGGTTGGAATTTCGTCGCGGTTTAGCCCTCATACGCATTAGCGGTTGCGGTAGCGGTGCGGTTATATTTTTATATGCAACCGCTACCGCAACCGCTAATGCGTACGAGCGCTTAGTGCGTACAAAATGAGCGGTTGCATATAAAAATATAAAAAGCGGCTAGCCGCACCGCTACCGCAACCGCTAATGCGTATGAGGGCTCAGCCCTCATACGTATTAGCGGTTGCGGTAGCGGTGCGGTTATATTTTTATATGCAACCGCTACCGCAACCGCTAATGCGTACGAGCGCTTAGTGCGTACAAAATGAGCGGTTGCATATAAAAATATAAAAAGCGGCTAGCCGCACCGCTACCGCAACCGCTAATGCGTATGAGGGCTTAGTGCGTACAAAATGAGCGGTTGCATCAGCCGCGCCGCTACCGCAACCGCTAATGCGTACGAGCGCTAGTGCGTACAAAATGAGCGGTTGCATATAAAAATAGAAAAGCGGCTAGCCGCGCCGCTACCGCAACCGCTAATGCGTACGAGCGCTAGTGCGTACAAAATGAGCGGTTGCATATAAAAATAGAAAAGCGGCTAGCCGCGCCGCTACCGCAACCGCTAATGCGTACTAGCGCTAGTGCGTACAAAATGAGCGGTTGCATATAAAAATACAAAAGCGGCTAGCCGCGCCGCTACCGCAACCGCTAATGCGTACGAGCGCTAATGTTCACGTCGATACGGTAAACCCTCTCACCCGTAGAGGAGGAAGAGGGGATGAAAGTCAAAATGTGTATTTTGACTTTCATCCTCTCTCCCAAGGGAACTCTGCTGAATTTCGGGATAAAAGGTATCCTATATGCTATTATGTAGTATGAACTTAAATCATGCCAAGTTTCATTTCAATCCATTCAGTAGTTTTTGCGTAATACATGCACAAACATACAGACAAACAGACAAAATTTTCAAAAACAGCTTTTTTACGTTTTATTACTTATCCCTTACGTCACTCACTTATTTTTTTGTAAATATCTTTAATGGACAGGCACAGAAAGTCTATGGTTTTAATCTATGTATAGACTAAGCACCTGCCGAGTGCACGCCTGCCTCACTGCATCTTTGTCTGTCAAATGAAATTGCGCGCGCAACACTTTTCTGTCACTTTCAACACTCGCACCGAACATTTTATATCTTAAAATCCAGGCAACCATGATTTAGCACCACTTTTGACCAGGCAACCAAATACGGTTCGATTAAGAATAAAATAATCTTTCATTTGACATATAATTCGTTTAAATAACAGATGAGGGTAGAATTTTCTAAGGTGGGATCTCCTACTATATGTATTATAATCATCTCGACCAAATTTCGGCCATGGCGGTCAACCTCGATCGAGTCGAAGACTAGCTACTACTACGCAGGAGATATTATAGTTCACAAAAGTATGCGCACACAGGTGCACTTTCTATTAATCTCATATTATGTTCGATGAGACGCCAGTACGACATGACCGTAGGAAAGATCAGGCGCAGGACCGACGTCTTCAAGTGCTCCCCGAGGCATGGAGAAAGGGGGGGGAGGGGTATCTTTTAACGCCAACTTCCAACTGAGGGCTGGAACTGAGAATTTCTTGACAGAAAACACATACTCCCATATTTTTTACGACCTAGGAAACAAACCCAAGACCTCATCAGTCGACCACGCCAACCGATAAACCACCGAAACATGTAAAAAATTACTACTGAAGCATGCAAAGATGATTCGTTAGATTCAAATTTTACTGAAGAAAATGAGATGAGACATATTGAGGAGTAGAAGACATAAAGTACCTACTTATTATGTGTGTAGTTATGTGTAATGAGGAAGTTTCCTGAAGTTGAAAATATCATTTTGAACACAATGGTATTAAAATATAAATTAAACCTAAAAAATCAGTGAAAAAAAAATTTGAAATCCATCAATAAATGAAGGAGAAATTAATTATTTAAATTCATGTATTTTAACGCAAAACTCACTCGAGTATGACGTCACAGCGTCTATTCGGAGGTATTTTTTCCTTGTAAATTTACTTGTTTTACCAATTTCTCCGAGATTACTGAACTGATTTACGTGATCGTGTTCGTTCGTGATCGTGACGTGTTGTTTGCGTGTAAGTGTGTAACTTGTAGGTATGTATAAGTATATAAAATGTTAGAAATATCAGAATTTCGGGTAAAAAGAAACCCAGTCCCTCATTTTTATTTCGAAACTTAACTTTTTGAATCGTTATATCTCAAAAATCGGTGGCTCTTAGGAAAAAAAGTATTCAGACATTTTTTATAGATCTATGATCTACAATTTTTGTCTATACTAATTTTATGATAAAACTTACCGTTTTGCTGTGAAAACTTCAAAGTTTTCACAGCAAAACCCCGAGTAATTTTTTTCCAGGTGTCGGATCGATGAGGACTTTTCACATTTCATTTATAATAGTGTTTTGAACAATCCTACTAATTTTCAGCCAGGTGGGAGTTATTGTAGCCTTGAATGTCTAAATTAACCGGTCTATGATGTTGGATACATTTTTATAAATTGAAAAACGTTTATTAATTTTTTTATTAGTTTTTATTAGTCTTATTTGGGACCGAGACAGTTGTGTTCTGAATAGATTGACTATTTATAATATTTGCATCATCTATTGTTGTTTCGTATCCTGATGTTGACTAGTATAGGATCCCGCTATACAACGACCTTCACCGAGATATTTATTTGATGAAACGTATTTTATATTTAATTGAATATGTCAATAAATATATTGCATATGGGTTGCCTAGCAAATTTCAGTCCCGGATATGATTAATTAATATTAAAAAAAATATATTTTTAAACATTTATATTTAATTTAATATACATATTAAATTAAATATAAAATACGTTTCATCAAATAAACATCTCGGTGAAGGTCGTTGTATAGCGGGATCTTAGACCAAACGGTCGCGATGGCGATGGTGAAACAAAACAAAAATGAGAGCTACCTGTAACAAAAAAAAACTAAGTTAAGTGCAAAAATATACACTTGAAACTTCTAATCTTTACTACTCGCAACTTACTAATTTTACAAATAATAAGGTACAAACTTACTTTGATAGCTAGAAAATTGTAGTCAGGTGCCTGATTCAAAAACATTTCCACATTACGACGGGAATGTACACGGGATTTCTTCGATTGGTATCCTTCAGAAAGTCTCTTCAAATATGACACCAATAGCTTTCATTAATTTCTAGTTATAGCTTAGAATTTTTTACATCTTTATTTGCATTAGGTACTGTCGCTTTTAGCATAGAGTAAACTAGTGTTGCGCTCGGTGCGCGAGCTGCAAGCAGCTCGCGGGCCTTGTAGTCTCTTCAATATTGGTAAAAAAAATTAAAAAGAAATTTTGTATGGAAACGAATTTTTTTTGTTCCGCAGCTATCTTTTTTTTACTGGCTCACCAAAGGGCCTAAGGTCTTGAACATTTTTAGTTTCAGGGCCATGTCTCTATGATTGATAGTTTTTGAGGGCCGTTAGGGTACTCTGGTAATTTTCCACATTCACTACGTTTTGTATTTTTTGTGAAACAAAATCTTTAAGTTCTATTTACTTATACGTGTATTGGGGGGAAAAGTTTCATACAAAAATGTCTAAGAGAGCCTCTTAAAAATAACCCAAAAAATTTGTATGGAGAGATTTTTTTTTGTTCGGCGGCCATCTTTTTTTTACCCGTTCACCCAATGGCCCAAGGTCTTTAACAACATTTGTTTGGGACCATGCCTGTATGACTGGTAGTTTTGGAGGACCCATGAGGTACTCTAGTAAATTTTCCACAATCATGACGTTTCAGAATTTTTCTGAAGGAAGACCCATAAGTTCGACGTATATAAATAGTTAAGGGAAAAGATTCCATACAAAATTGTTCTGCAGAGCCTCTTGAAAAGAACCCAAAAAATTTGTATGGAGAGAATTTTTTTTTGTTCGGCGGCCATCTTTTTTTCACCGGTTCACCTAATGGCCCAAGGTCTTCAATAACATTTGTTTGGGACCATGTCTGTATGACTGGTAGTTTTGGAGGACCCATGAGGTACTCTGATAAATTTTCCACATTCATGACGTTTCATAATTTTCTGACGGAAGACCCATAAGTTCTACACACATAAATAGTAAAGGGAAAAAGTTCCATACAAAATTGTTCTGGAGACCCTCTTGAATATTACCCAAAAAATTTGTATGGAGAAAATTTTTTTTTGTTCGGCGGCCATCTTTTTTTTACCGGTTCACCTAATGGCCCAAGGTCTTTAATAACATTTGTTTGGGACCATGTCTGTATGACTGGTAGTTTTGGAGGACCCATGAGGTACTCTGGTAAATTTTCCACATTCATGACGTTTCATATTTTTCCTGAAGGAAGACCCATAAGTTCTACGCATATAAATAGTGAGGCGAAAAAAGTTCCATACAAAATTGTTCTGGAGAGCCTCTTGAAAATTTGCAAAATTTTTGTATGGAGACGAAATTTTTTTTTGTTTGGTGGCCATATTTTTTTCACCGGTTCACCCAATGGCCCAAGGTTTTGAACATTTTTTGTTTCGGGACGGTACCTTTCCGACTGATAGTTTTCGAGATCCCTTAGGGCACCCTAGTCAGTTTTCCACGTTCAGCTCTCTCTATAATTTTGTAGACCTTATATTTTTGAATTTTACACACATGAAAATTATGGTGAAAAAGTCCCATACAAAATTGTTCAGGAGAGGTGATCAGTACCTGACTTCAAGTAGCTTTATATATATAACTAGTAGGGCGCTTGGCTGCGCGGCCCGCTAAAGCGGACCGCGGGGATTTCAGTATTATTTTTGTTTTAGCAGCCTCCACCTTCTATCATTTTCAGCATCTTTAACCTTTAACTGTGGACACGGGGTCTCACAGACCTTTGGCTCTTGTTGATTTCTTAAAATAACATATTTCCCGCCACCCCACGCGAGTGACCGTTTCAGTAGCTTCGAGTTAAGTCACCAAACGCTCGACGAAGGAAGAAGTTGCGCTATCCGGTGCCATATACGTAAGTAACACGTATTTAAAGTTTAAACGGGGTCTGTGAGACCCCATGTCCATAGTTCTTGTTGAAACAATATTTTTATATTCTTACTTTTGTTTTAGATTTTAGGTTCAAAATGGTCAAAAATAATAAACCAAATACTTCTGGTTCAAAAATGCCTGTATAAGAAACGATTGGGAAGCAGAAGACGACAAAAACATTGCATTTAGATAATCCGCCTGATGATGAAGTTCTTCCAGATGATGTCGAAGCTCAAGAAGAAGACCAAGAAAATGTAACCTTAGTCCACCAAAACTACATAGAAAGACTGCCAACAAATGTGTGAATATCTGCAATGCTCAAACCCCCATTGAATGTCCATAATTAAAGGGTAATTGACTCTTTGTCAAAAAATTTTTGTTTACAGTTGAGAATGAACTTTTTTATTTTTTTTAATAAAAATTTATCAAACTTTAATAAAAAATAACATTAACATTGATTTTTCAAAGAAAAAATTATTTTATAGAACTTTAAGTGATCTCACTGCCAATTTAGCCTGAAAAGTGATATTTTTCGTTTTTATTGTAATAATTTGTATTTTGTAATAAATATTTCTGATATATTTTTAAAATCTTATTATTTATAATCCTTACATTCACTTTAACTGCTTTTTTAAATAAATTTTATTACATATTAATATAAATGACGCCAATCAATTTAGGGGTCTGTGAGACCCCATGTCCATGATAGTGTTACAAAAAATAAGTGTCCATAGTTAAAGGTTAACCCTGGCCGTGCTCCTCATCCATCTTCCAAACCCTCGATCATCATCACTCCAAATTTTTTTCTCCGAATCATTTGCCAGAAGGAGAGTTCTTCCATAAAAACAAATTTTGAAAAGGAACCGTATTAAAGTCTTGTATAGTTTCCCAACTTAGTCTCTTCAATATTCGCCATATATTTTGTGTGAAAAAAATAAATTTTGCCATCTTGATTTTTTTCTGTTCATCAAATTGTAGATCTTCAGTTCTTGATCATCTTTTGCCAAGAAATCACTCTTCCATCTTTTATACTTGGTGAGATAGACACCGACGAAATTTGTATAGCTGCCATCTTGAATCCGCCATTTTGTTTTTTTTTCAGCTCAGTGCCAATTGGATGAGGTTTTGAGTAATTTTTGTTTGAGCACCTCCCATCTATCTGCCATACCCTGCCCGGGCTCCTCAACCATCTTCCAAACCCTCAATCATCATGTCTTCCCATATTTTTCTTTGAGAGTTCTCCAAAGAACCGCATCAAAGTCTTGCATAGTTTACAACTTGTAGTCTCTTCAATATTCGCCATACATTTTCTATGGAAAAATAAATTCCGCCATTTTGAATTTTTTTTTTCAATTCATCAAGTAGACCTTTGGATTCTCATCATCTTTTGCGAAGAAACCACTCTTCCATCTTTTATACCCTCCGAGATGGAGACCGACGAAATTTGTATGGTGGCCATCTTTTTTTCGCCATTTTGAATTTTTTTTCAGCTCACTGCTAATTGGATGACGTTTCGAGTGACATTTGTTCGAGCACCCCCCACCTATCTTCAATACCTTAAGCGTGCCATTCGCTCGTCTCTGAAATCCTCAATCATCAGCTCTCTCCATATTTTTGTTCCAAATGAATTTTTGTCCTCTATACGAAACCATTAGTGAAAAAAAATTTTTTCATACAAAATTTTACAGGAGGGGTGATCAATCAGTGAGTCAGTCAATGAATCAGCACGAGCAGCTATATATATATTAACTAGTATGGCGCGTGGGTGCGCGGCCCGCAAGCGGACCGCGAGGATTCGAGTAGTTTTTGTTTGAGCACGTCCCACCTATCTTCAGTGCCCACGCCGTGCTCTTCATCCGTCTCCAAAATCTTCGATCATCAGCTCTTTCCGTATTTTTCCTCCGCACTAATTTTTGTAAATCAATAAAAAATTTTTTGTGTAGAAAAATAAATTCCGCCATCTTGTTTTTTTTTCTGTTCATCAAGTAGACTTTTAGGTATTGGTCATATTTTGGTAAAAAACCACTCTTCTATCTTTTATACTTGGTGAAAAAGACACTGATGTTTGTATAGACGCCATCTTGAATCCGCCATTTTGTTTTTTTTTCAGCTCAGTGCCAATTGGATGAGGTTTTGAGTAATTTTTGTTTGAGCACCTCCCATCTATCTGCCATACCCTGCCCGGGCTCCTCAACCACCTTCCAAACCCTCAATCATCATGTCTTCCCATATTTTTCTTTAAGAGTTCTCCAAAGAACCGCATCAAAGCCTTGCATAGTTCACAACTTGTAGTCTCTTCAATATTCACCATACATTTTCTATGGAAAAATAAATTCCGCCATTTTGAATTTTTTTCTATTCATCGGGTAGATCTTTGGATCCTGATCATCTTTTGCGAAGAAACCACTCTTCCATCTTTTATACCCTCCGAGATGGACACGGACGAAATTTGTATGGCGGCCATCTTTTTTTCGCCATTTTGAATTTTTTTTCAGCTCTCTGCCAATTGGATGACGTTTCGAGTGACATTTGCTCGAGCACCCCCCACCTATCTTCAAAACCTTAAGCGTGCCCCTCACCCATCTCCGAAACCCTCAATCATCAGCTCTCTCCATATTTTTCCTCTTAATGAATTTTTGTCCTCTATACGAAACCATTAGAGAAAAAAAAAATTTTCATACAAAATTTTACAGGAGGGGTGATCAATCAGTGAGTCAGTCAATGAATCAGCACGAGCAGCTATATATATATTAACTAGTAGGGCGCTTGGCTGCGCGGCCCGCTAAAGCGGACCGCGGGGATATCAGTATTATTTTTGTTTTAGCAGCCTCCACCTTCTTCTATCATTTTCAGCATCTTTAACCCTGGCCGTGCTCCTCATCCATCTTCCAAACCCTCGATGATCATCACTCTCCAAATTTTTTTCTCCGAATCATTTGCCAGAAGGAGAGTTCTCCCATAAAAACAAATTTTGAAAAGGAACCGTATCAAAGTCTTGTATAGTTTCCCAACTTATAGTCTCTTCAATATTCGCCATTATATATTTTGTGTGAAAAAATAAATTCCGCCATCTTGATTTTTTTTCTGTTCGTCAAGTATACCTTCAGGTCTTGATAATCTTTTGCTAAGAAACCACTCTTCCGTCTTTTATACTTGATGAGATAGACACCGACGAAATTTGTATAGCCGCCATCTTGAATCCGCCATTTTGGGTTTTTTTTAGCTCAGTGCCAATTGGATGAGTTTTTGAGTAATTTTTGTTTGAGCCTATCTACCTATCTACAATACCCTGACCGGGTTCCTCATCCATCTTCCAAACCCTCAATCATCATGTCTTCCCATATTTTTCTTTGAGAGTTCTCCAAAGAACCGCATCAAAGCCTTGCATAGTTTACAACTTGTAGTCTCTTCAATATTCGCCATACATTTTCTATGGAAAAATAAATTCCGCCATTTTGAATTTTTTTTCAATTCATCAAGTAGACCTTTGGATTCTCATCATCTTTTGCGAAGAAACCACTCTTCCATCTTTTATACCCTCCGAGATGGAGACCGACGAAATTTGTATGGCGGCCATCTTTTTTTCGCCATTTTGAATTTTTTTTCAGCTCACTGCTAATTGGATGACGTTTCGAGTGACATTTGTTCGAGCACCCCCCACCTATCTTCAATACCTTAAGCGTGCCATTCGCTCGTCTCTGAAATCCTCAATCATCAGCTCTCTCCATATTTTTGTTCCGAATGAATTTTTGTCCTCTATACGAAACCATTAGTGAAAAAAAAATTTTTCATACAAAATTTTACAGGAGGGGTGATCAATCAGTGAGTCAGTCAATGAATCAGCACGAGCAGCTATATATATATTAACTAGTAAGGCGCGTGGGTGCGCGGCCCGCAAGCGGACCGCGAGGATTCGAGTAGTTTTTGTTTGAGCACGTCCCACCTATCTTCAATACCCTCGCCGTGCTCTTCATCCGTCTCCAAAATCTTCGATCATCAGCTCTTTCCGTATTTTTCCATCAATAATTTTTTTTTGTGTAGAAAAATAAATTCCGCCATCTTGTTTTTTTCTGTTCATCAAGTAGACTTTTAGGTCTTGATCATCTTTTTCCCAGAAACCACTCTTCCATCTTTTATGCTTGGTGAGATAGACTCTGACGAAATTTGTATAGCCGCCATCTTGAATCCGCCATTTTGTTTTTTTTTTCAGCTCAGTGCCAATTGGATGAGGTTTTGAGTAATTTTTGTTTGAGCACCTCCCATCTATCTAACATACCCTGCCCGGGCTCCTCATCCATCTTCCAAACCCTCAATCATCATGTCTTTCCATATTTTTCTTTGAGAGTTCTCCAAAGAATCGCATCAAAGCCTTGCATAGTTTACAACTTGTAGTCTCTTCAATATTCGCCATACATTTTCTATGGAAAAATAAATTCCGCCATTTTGATTTTTTTTTCAATTCATCAAGTAGACCTTTGGATCCTCATCATCTTTTGCGAAGAAACCACTCTTCCATCTTTTATACCCTCCGAGATGGAGACCGATGAAATTTGTATGGCGGCCATCTTTTTTTCGCCATTTTGAATTTTTTTTCAGCTAACTGCCAATTGGATGACGTTTCGAGTGACATTTGTTCGAGCACCCCCCACCTATCTTCAATACCTTAAGCGTGCCATTCGCTCGTCTCTGAAATCCTCAATCATCAGCTCTCTCCATATTTTTGTTCCGAATGAATTTTTGTCGTCTATACGAAACCATTAGTGAAAAAAAAATTTTTCATACAAAATTTTACAGGAGGGGTGATCAATCAGTGAGTCAGTCAATGAATCAGCACGAGCAGCTATATATATATTAACTAGTAGGGCGCTTGGCTGCGCGGCCCGCTAAAGCGGACCGCGGGGATTTCAGTATTATTTTTGTTTTAGCAGCCTCCACCTTCTTCTATCATTTTCAGCATCTTTAACCCTGGCCGTGCTCCTCATCCATCTTCCAAACCCTCGATCATCATCACACTCCAAATTTTTTTCTCCGAATCATTTGCCAGAAGGAGAGTTCTTCCATAAAAACAAATTTTGAAAAGGAACCGTATCACTTGTATAGTTTCCCAACTTATAGTCTCTTCAATATTCGCCATATATTTTGTGTGAAAAAAATAAATTCCGCCATCTTGATTTTTTTCTGTTCATAAAATTGTAGATCTTTAGTTCTTGATCATATTTTTCTAAGAAACCACTCTTCGTTCTTTTAGACTTGGTGAGATCTACACCGACGAAATTTGTATAGCCGCCATCTTGAATCCGCCATTTTGATGTTTTCTTCAGCTCAGTGCCAATTGGATGAGGTTCTGAGTAATTTTTGTTTGAGCCTATCTACCTATCTACAATACCCTGACCGGGTTCCTCATCCATCTTCCAAACCCTCAATCATCATGTCTTCCCATATTTTTCTTTGAGAGTTCTCCAAAGAACCGCATCAAAGCCTTGCATAGTTTACAACTTGTAGTCTCTTCAATATTCGCCATACATTTTCTATGGAAAAATAAATTCCGCCATTTTGAATTTTTTTTCAATTCATCAAGTAGACCTTTGGATTCTCATCATCTTTTGCGAAGAAACCACTCTTCCATCTTTTATACCCTCCGAGATGGAGACCGACGAAATTTGTATGGCGGCCATCTTTTTTTCGCCATTTTGAATTTTTTTTCAGCTCACTGCCAATTGGATGACGTTTCGAGTGACATTTGTTCGAGCACCCCCCACCTATCTTCAATACCTTAAGCGTGCCATTCGCTCGTCTCTGAAATCCTCAATCATCAGCTCTCTCCATATTTTTGTTCCGAATGAATTTTTGTCCTCTATACGAAACCATTAGTGAAAAAAAAATTTTTCATACAAAATTTTACAGGAGGGGTGATCAATCAGTGAGTCAGTCAATGAATCAGCACGAGCAGCTATATATATATTAATACTCCACAGTGTAGAAGGTATTTTATTTTAGCCAATTCTTGAAAGTAAGTATGCTAAAAACACGGATTCTGATAAAGACTTGGCATTTTTCTTATTTTTCCATTTGACGAGTCTATTGTACTTATTTAAATATTTGTCACGCGATATTTATGTAATAATTTGTTGCACAACATTACCTGCATCATATAAAATATTTTCGGGAGTTAATACATCACTATCACTACTTGGACTCATTTTTAATTATTAAATGCAATAACTTATTAGAATAATTTGAAAACTAGCGTGAACACTTCTGTGAAAAACAAATAAAAAAAACGATAGTTAACTTTTTTTTAGCGCTCTTTGCCACTAAAATGTAACAGTATCGCCAGTAAACGCCAGTATCTTTTTCATACATTTTATTCGTACGATCTCTTAGGTTAACAAGCATTTTTTTCCCCTCTTTGGACTTGGAGCCTTACCACATAATAAAGCACGAACTTTTTGAAATGGAAACTAAACGTCTTTTCCGGATTGATTTCCGATAGTAATTTTAATATTTTTGACTGGCGGATGTTTATATTTCGATCTACCTAAACATCCGCCAGTGAACTTTTAACAGTTTTTAGTAAGGTATGAGCTCTTAGGAGAAATAAAATAATTCACACGGGATTTTTAAAAACCAATATCCACGCGAACGAAGTCGCGGGTATCCCGCTTGTAAGTAATAAACTACGATAAGGACTCCCTTTATATTATACTAGCTTAGGCCCGCGTCTTCGTCCACGTGCAGTTACCTATGTGTTTAGAAATTCCGCGGGGACCCTTTGTTTTACCCGGGTCAAAAGTCAAAGTCAATAAAACGCACACACGCACGCACGCACGGGAAACGGACTAGCTGGTCCCCGCGATTTCCGGGATCAAAAGTAGCCTGCGTCCATCTCAGGATGCAACCTATCCTTGTGTTTAGTTACGTCAAGATCCGATGAGTGCTTGTACCGTGAAAAGTTTATAGAAGGACAAACAGACAGAGTTGTATTCGCATTTATAATACGAACATTACTAATGAGAGTACAGATCCAACGAATAAGAAAAAATATAAACAAAAAATACGATCATTCTTAATAGGGATTCATTTCACACAGATAAAATATTTATTCAATGCGCCGAGTCGAATAGATGCTCTTCAGTCTCATTTAAATAGTTAAAGTTAAAAAAATAGTTTAAATTAAATAGTTGGTTAGTTGTTTGAAATAACTAAGTACTTACGTAACATTTCTTAAGTATTGATAGTAAATAAATAAATAATCTTATCAAATAAATGTATTGTCATCGGTCCTCGATAAATCTACAAAGTTTGAATGAAATCTGACCGTTTAAAGTGGGTCAAAATTGCGCCCAAAGAAGTCGGTTACAAACATACAAGTGAAGCTAATATAAAGCGTGTAAAAAGGAGCTAATATGCTTACTAAAATTATAAACGCGAAAGTTTGTCATCATAAACATTATCCATGTTTGTTACTCTTTCACGCAAAAACTACTGAACCGGTTTGGCTGAAATTTAAAACATACATGTTTAACCTGGAATAGGCTACTTTTTATCCTGGAAAAATCAATAGTTCTCGCGGAATTTTGGAAAAACCGAAATTTGCTATAGCAATCTAGAGCTACAGCTATAAGTAGATTAATAAGTATAACAAACTTCCTTGAAAGTATGTATAAAGTTTGGAAAATGGAGCGGGAACGGGATCGGGAAATCCACGATTTCCTCGGGATTTGGGATGAAAACCCGAAATATATGCGGACGAAGCTGGGGACAAAACCTAGTATATCTATAATCCATGCTCACAGTTGTCGGTCCTAAACTATGTAAGTAATGTACTCGTACTTATATGTAAATCTGATCATATCCAACAAGATTTCAATCAGTGTTTTGTTAAAACAACACCCAGCCTTAACGTCTCACGACTGAACACAGGCCTCCTCTTAACTAGGAGAGGGATTTAGCCACCCGCCACGCTGCTCGACAGCTTAGGCAGGGGAGGGAAATACCAACTACCAACTCCAGGCTGGCACTGAGAATTTCTTTATAGAAAAACCCAAAGCCTAACAATTTCGCTCGACCCGGGTACCGAACCCAGGACATCGTGTTTCGCTGTCGAACACGCGAACCGCCGGGGTAACATAAGAAGATGACATTACAATACGAATGTGGAGTGGGTTAGTGGTGGAGGTAGGATGCGCAAGGTATTCGGCGCAGACCTTAGGGTATAAAAGTAGGGGGTGTAAATCCTCGACACTAGTTGCAGTCTGATTGCTGCAACAGCGCGACTCAAATCACTACTTACGTAGTCTGTTCCCGTCCCTGCGGTGTTAACTTACATACATTTTCAAAAGTTTTTTATTCAATTCCGAATTATCAAATATTTAAGAGTAATAATTTTAAAATATGAGAGCATAATTCGTGTAAAACTTACTATACTTCAATAAAATTTAGTCGTTGTTCTAAAACAATATTCTAACGAGTATTTTAAGAGTTATATCTTAAATTGTAATTATCCATTAAATAGAAATTAAATAGAACAAAATAATGTCCGAAACTCACTGAAGTTGTGAAGTGAGGTGCGTGAACTTCAACGGGTACCGGGTGTAGTCCAGGTATTTCTTGATGATAATAATAATAATTAATTATACCTGTGTATTTTTTTTGATCAAACATTAAATTTTAGTATGCAATTTATATTATTTTGCTGGAATTTTATTTCTATTTTTTATATCACGGTTAAAATTACTACTATAAATTACATTAATTCTTTATTTACATAATGCGTGTTATAAATTTTAAATAAAATTTAAACTAGCAAAAGGCATGCAAAAATTATGGAAAATTGTACATATGTGCATTTTAAGGAATAAATCAATCGGGAAAACGCCAACGGATTAATGAGCGCGGAGATTATACGTCCGCGCCAATTTGGCGGTCTCTTAAACATTCCTACTACATTTCACTAGGTACGAAACGTAACTGAAAACGGTGCGAAAATGCTTCTCGCCGCACTGCATTGCCGCCGCGCGCCGTCGGAATTGCGTTGGTAGAGCAGCGGGTGGAGCGTTCAGTTTTCATGTTATTTTGTGCACCTTTAATTGTATTGTATGTACATAAAACATAACAGTAAAACTGTTACGCGATGTCATTAGGTATCTGATTTAAATACTCAAGGTGGCTGTGTTATTTTAAACAGACGATTGGACAAATAATAAAGACGAAAACGACTGGATTTAATAAAAACATCTTCCAGGTTAGCCTGCTTCCATCTTATAGACTGCATAATGCATTGTCACTTACCATTAGGTGAGATAGCAGTCAAGGGCTAACTTGTAGATGAATAACATAAAAAATAATTCTTGTTCAGTAAAGAATATAATTTTATATTTGTATAGGCTTTTATTAACCCCCCACGCAAAAACAACGGGGTGTTATAAATTTGACATGTCTGTGTGTGTGTGTCTGTTTGTTTGGACCCCGTAGCGCTCAAACGGGTGAACCGATTTGAATGCATTTTTTATTATAAAGGTGAATTTATAGTCGGGAGTGTTCTTAGCTATGTTTCATGAAAATGGGTCCAAGATGGCCGCCGCCACAAAATGGCGGATTACATATTTTTTAACAACTCCCTCAATATGAGTATCAAATGAAAGGGCTTGACTAGTGGAATAGGGCTATATAAATCCAAGACGGTCGCCACCACAAAATGGCGAATGTCAGGGGTTTTTAAATTTTTATTTTATACTTGTGGTTATTTAATATGCAACTATCCTCAACCGATTGAGTTGAAATTTTGCATACACGTTTAGTTTGGATGAAAATGCATAGTTAGCTAAGTGACGTCATTCTAAATCCAATATGGCGGACCGGCCAAGATGGCGGACTAGTTAATTTTTTATGCACTACCATGAGATGGGTATCAAATGAAAGGGTTTGTTGAGAAAAATACGAAAAATAAAATGGTGACACTCTAAACCCAATATGGCGGAACAACTAATAATTTTTATGCACCACCATGTTATGTATATAACATGAAAGGGTTTGCTGAGAAGAATACGACCTTCAACTTTTCAAGGAAATGGTAGCGATCAAAAACTAGTATGTCTCTGAGTAATCTATATTAATATATATATAGCTGCTCGTGCTGATTCATTGACTGACTCACTGATTGATCACCCCTCCTGTAAAATTTTGTATGAAAAATTTTTTTTTCACTAATGGTTTCGTATAGAGGACAAAAATTCATTCGGAACAAAAATATGGAGAGAGCTGATGATTGAGGATTTCGGAGACAGGTGAGCAGCACGCTTAAGGTATTGAAGATAGGTGGGGGGTGCTCGAACAAATGTCACTCGAAACGTCATCCAATTGGCAGATAGCTGAAAAAAAATTCAAAATGGCGAAAAAAAGATGGCCGCCATACAAATTTCATCGGTCTCCATCTCGGAGGGTATAAAAGATGGAAGAGTGGTTTCTTCGCAAAAGATGATGAGGATCCAAAGGTCTACTTGATGAATTGAAAAAATCAAAATGGCGGAATTTATTTTTCCATAGAAAATGTATGGCGAATATTGAAGAGACTACAAGTTGTAAACTATGCAAGGCTTTGATGCGATTCTTTGGAGAACTCTCAAAGAAAAATATGGAAAGACATGATGATTGAGGGTTTGGAAGATGGATGAGGAGCCCGGGCAGGGTATGTTAGATAGATGGGAGGTGCTCAAACAAAAATTACTCAAAACCTCATCCAATTGGCACTGAGCTGAAAAAAAACAAAATGGCGGATTCAAGATGGCGGCTATACAAATTTCGTCAGAGTCTATCTCACCAAGCATAAAAGATGGAAGAGTGGTTTCTGGGAAAAAGATGATCAAGACCTAAAAGTCTACTTGATGAACAGAAAAAAACAAGATGGCGGAATTTATTTTTCTACACAAAAAAAAAATTATTGATGGAAAAATACGGAAAGAGCTGATGATCGAAGATTTTGGAGACGGATGAAGAGCACGGCGAGGGTATTGAAGATAGGTGGGACGTGCTCAAACAAAAACTACTCGAATCCTCGCGGTCCGCTTGCGGGCCGCGCACCCACGCGCCATACTAGTAATATATATATAGCTGCTCGTGCTGATTGGGTCACTGACTCATTGATCACCTCTCCTGAACAATTTTGTATGAAAAAATTTTTTTTCAATAATGGTGTCGTATAGAGGACAAAAATTCATTAAGAGGAAAAATATGGAGAGAGCTGATGATTGAGGGTTTCGGAGATGGGTGAGGGGCACGCTTAAGGTATTGAAGATAGGTGGGGGGTGCTCGAGCAAATGTCACTCTAAACGTCATCCAATTGGCAGTAAGCTGAAAAAAAATTCAAAATGGTGAAAAAAAGATGGCCGCCATACAAATTTCGGCTTCGGCTAACTCGGAGGGTATAAAAGATGGAAGAGTGGTTTCTTAGCAAAATATGATTAGAATCCAAAGATCTACTCGATGAATAGAAAAAAAAAATTCAAAATGGCGGAATTTATTTTTCCATAGAAAATGTATGGCGAATATTGAAGAGACTACAAGTTGTAAACTATGCAAGGCTTTGATGCGGTTCTTTGAAGAACTCTCAATGAAAAATATGGGAAGACATGATGATTGAGGGTTTGGAAGATGGTTGAGGAGCCCGGGCATGGTATCGGAGATAGATGGGAGGTGCTCAAACAAAAATTACTCAAAACCTCATCCAATTGGCACTGAGCTGAAAAAAAAACCAAAATGGCGGATTCAAGATGGCGGCTATACAAATTTCGTTGGTGTCTATCTCACCAAGTATAAAAGATGGAAGAGTGGTTTCTTGGCAAAAGATGATCAAGAACTAAAGATCTACAATTTAATGAACAGAAAAAAATCAAGATGGCAAAATTTATTTTTTTCACACAAAATATATGGCGAATATTGAAGAGACTATAAGTTGGGAAACTATACAAGACTTTGATACGGTTCCTTTTCAAAATTTGTTTCTATGGAAGAACTCTCCTTCTGGCAAATGATTCGGAGAAAAAAATTTGGAGAGTAATGATGATCGAGGGTTTGGAAGATGGATGAGGAGCACGGCCAGGGTTAAAGATGCTGAAAATAATAGAAGAAGGTGGAGGCTGCTAAAACAAAAATAATACTGAAATCCCCGCGGTCCGCTTTAGCGGGCCGCGCAGCCAAGCGCCCTACTAGTATAAAATATAGCTGCTCGTGCTGATTCATTGACTGACTCACTGATTGATCACCCCTCCTGTAAAATTTTGTATGAAAACTTTTTTTTTCACAAATGGTTTCGTATAGAGGACAAAAATTCATTCGGAACAAAAATATGGAGAAAGCTGATGATTGAGGATTTCAGAGACGAGCGAATGGCACGCTTAAGGTATTGAAGATAGGTGGGGGGTTCTCGAGCAAATGTCACTCGAAACGTCATCCAATTGGCAGTGAGCTGAAAAAAAATTCAAAATGGCGAAAAAAAGATGGCCGCCATACAAATTTCGTCGGTCTCCATCTCGGAGGGTATAAAAGATGGAAGAGTGGTTTCTTCGCAAAAGATGATGAGGATCCAAAGGTCTACTTGACGAATTGAAAAAAAATTCAAAATGGCGGAATTTATTTTTCCATAGAAAATGTATGGCGAATATTGTACAGACTACAAGTTGTAAACTATGCAAGGCTTTACCGCAGTTCTTTGAAGAACTCTCAAAGAAAAATATGGGAAGACATGATGATTGAGGGTTTGGAAGATGGATGAGGAGCCCGGGAAGGGTATTGTAGATAGATGGGAGGTTCTCAAACAAAAATTACTCAAAACCTCATCCAATTGGCACTGAGCGGAAAAAAAAACAAAATGGGGAATTCAAGATGGCGGCTATACAAATTTCGTCGGTGTCTATCTCACCAAGTATAAAAGATGGAAGAGTGGTTTCTTGGCAAAAGATTATTAATACCTAAAGATCTACAGTTTGATGAACAGAAAAAAATCAAGATGGCGGAATTTATTTCTTTCACACAAAAAGTTGTTTTCATTGATGTTCGTATAGAAGAAAAAATTCATGCGGAGGGAAAATATGGAAAGAGCTGATGATTGAAGATTTTGGAGATGGGTGAGGAGCACGGTCAGGGTATTGAAGATAGGTGAGAGGTGCTCAATCAAAAATTACTCGAAACCTCATCCAATTGGCAGTGATCTAAAAAAAATACTAAAATAGCGGATTCAAGATGGCGGCTATAAAAATTTCGTCAGTGCCTATCTTTACCAAGTATAAAAGATGGAAGAGTAGTTTCTTTGAAAAATATGATCAAGAACTAAAGATCTACTTGATGAATAGAAAAAAAAAATCAAGATGGCGGAATTTACGTTTTCAAACAAAGTTTTTTTTATTGATGGTTTCGTATAGAAGACAAAAATTTATGCGGAGGAAAAATATGGAGAGAGCTCATGATTGAGGATTTTGGAGACGGGTGAAAAGCACGGCTAGGGTGTTGACGATAGGTAGGAGGTGCTCAAACAAAAGTTACTCGAAACCTCATCCAATCGGCAGTGAGCTGAAAAAAAAGTCCTAAATGGCGGATTCAAGATGGCGGTGATAAAAATTTCGTCGGTGTCTATATCACGGATTATAAAAGATGGAAGAGTGTTTTTTGGCAAAAGATCATCAAAACGTGATTTACTTGATAGTTAGATCGAAAAAAAAACAAGATGACGAAATTTATTTATCTATACAACATGTACGACGAATATTGAAGATAATCATCATCATCATCATGATCAACCCATTACCGGCTCACTACAGAGCACGGGTCTCCTCTCAGAGTGAGAAGGGTTTTGGCCATAGTCTACCACGCTGGCCAAGCGGATTGGCAGACTTCACACACCTTTGAGAACGTTATGGAGAACTCTCAGGCATGCAGGTTTCCTCACGATGTTTTCCTTCACCGTTAAAGCAAGTGATATTTAAATACTTAAAACGCACATAACTCCGAAAAGTTAGAGGTGCGTGCCCGGGATCGAAACGACCTCCGATTAGAAGTCGGTCGTCCTAACCACTAGGCTATCACAGCTTCTTTTTTTTATAAGAATATGAAGATAATGCAAGTTGGAAACTATGCAAGACTTTAATATAGTTTCTTTTCAAAATTTGTTTTTATGGAAGAACTCTCATTATGACAAAAGAATCGGAGAAAAAATATGGAAAGTAATAATGATCGGGGGTTTGGAAGATAGGAGGATTGGAGGCTGCTCAAGCAAAAAATACCCGATAATGAAACCTCGCGGTCCGCTTTAGCGGGCCGCGCACCCACGCGCCATACTAGTTAATATATATATAGCTGCTCGTGCTGATTCATTGACTGACTCACTGATTGATCACCCCTCCTGTAAAATTTTGTATGAAAAATTTTTTTTTCACTAATGGTTTCGTATAGAGGACAAAAATTCATTCGGAACAAAAATATGGAGAGAGCTGATGATTGAGGATTTCAGAGACGAGCGACGGGCACGCTTAAGGTATTGAAGATAGGTGGGGGGTGCTCGAGCAAATGTCACTTGAAACGTCATCCAATTGGCAGTCAGCTGAAAAAAAATTCAAAATGGCGAAAAAAAGATGGCCGCCATACAAATTTCGTCGGTCTCCATCTCGGAGGGTATAAAAGATGGAAGAGTGGTTTCTTCGCAAAAGATGATGAGGATCTAAAGGTCTACTTGATGAATTGAAAAAAAAAATCAAAATGGCGGAATTTATTTTTCCATAGAAAATGTATGGCGAATATTGAAGAGACTACAAGTTGTGAACTATGCAAGGCTTTAATGCGGTTTTTTTGAGAACTCTCAAAGAACAATATGGGAAGACATGATGATTGAGGGTTTGGAAGTTGGTTGAGGAGCCCGGGCAGGGTATTGAAGATAGGTAGGAGGTGCTCAAACAAAAAATACTCGAAACATCATCCAATTGGCAGTGAGCTGAAAAAAAGTCCAAATGGTGGCCATACAAACATCGGTGTCTATCTCACCAAGTATAAAAGATGGAAGAGTGGTTTTTGCCAAAAGATGATTAAGACCTTAAGTTCTACTTGATGAGCAGAATGATTCGAAGAAAAAATATGAAGAGTGATAATGATCGAGGATTAGGAATAGGGGAGAGATAGATGGAGGCTGCTCAAACCAAAATACCCGAAAGCGAAACCTCGCGGTCCGCTTGCGGGCCGCGCACCCACGCGCCCTACTAGTTAATATATATATAGCTGCTGGGACTGATTCACTGACTGACTCATTGATCACCTCTCCTGTAAAATTTTGTATGAAAATATTTTTTTTCACTAATAGTTTCGTATAGAGGATAAAAATTCATTCGGAGGAAAAATATGGAGAGAGCTGATGATTGAGGATTTCAGAGACGAGCGAATGGCACGCATAAAGTATTGAAGATAGGTGGGGGGTGCTCGAGCAAATGTCATTCGAAACGTCATCCAATTGGCAGTGAGCTGAAAAAAAATTCAAAATGGCGAAAAAAAGATGGCCGCTATACAAATTTCGTCGGTCTCCATCTGGGAGGGTATAAAAGATGGAAGAGTGGTTTCTTAGCAAAAGATGATCAAGATCGGAAGGTCTACTCGATGAATTGAAAAAAAAATCAAAATGGCGGAATTTATTTTTCCATAGAAAATGTATGGCGAATATTGAAGAGACTACAAGTTGTGAACTATGCAAGGCTTTGATGCGGTTCTTTGGAGAACTCTCAAAGAAAAATATGGGAAGACATGATGATTGAGGGTTTGGAAGATGGTTGAGGAGCCCGGGCAGGGTATTGTAGATAGGTGGGAGGTGCTGAAACAAAAATTACTCGAAACCTCATCCAATTGGCACTAAACTAAAAAAAAATCCAAAATGGCGGATTCAAGATGGCGGCTATACAAATTTCATCGGTGTCTATCTCACTGAGTACAAAAGATGGAAGAGTGGTAAGTTGGCAAAAGATGGTCAAGACGTGTTTACTTGATGAACAGAAAAAAAACAAGATGGTGGAATTTATTTTCCATGCAAAATATATGGCGAATATTGAAGAGAATACAAGTTGGGAACTATGCAAGACTTTCATACAGTTCCTTTTCAAAATTTGTTTTATGGAAGAATTCTCATTCTGACAAATGATTCGGAGAAAAAATATGGTGATAGTGATAATGATCGAGGGTTAGAAATATGGGAGAGATAGGTGGAGGCTGCTCAAACCCAAATAGCCGAAAACAAAACCTCGCGGTCCGCTTTAGCGGGCCGCGCACCCACGCGCCGTACTAGTTAATATATATATAGCTGTTCGTTCTGATTCACTGACTCATTCATCGCCTCTCCTGAACAATTTTGTATGAAATTTTTTTTTTTCAATAATGGTGTCGTACAGAAGCCAAAAATTCATTAAGAACAAAAATATGGAGAGAGCTGATGATTGAGGATTTCGGTGACGGGTGAGGGGCACGCTTAAGGTATTGAAGATAGGTGGGGGGTGCTCGAGCAAATGTCACTCGAAACGTCATCCAATTGGCAGTGAGTTGAAAAAAAATTCAAAATGGCGAAAAAAAGATGGCCGCCATACAAATTTCGTCGGTGTCCATCTCGGAGGGTATAAAAGATGGAAGAGTAGTTTCTTCATAAAAGATGATCAAGATTGGAAGGTCTATCTGATGAATAGAAAAAAAATTCAAAATGGCGGAATTTATTTTATCATAGAAAATGTATGGCGAATATTGAAGAGATTACAAGTTGTGAACCATGCAAGGCTTTGATGCGGTTCTTTGGAGAAATGTCAAAGAAAAATATGGGATGATATGATGATTAAGGGTTTGGAAGATGTTTGATGAGCCCGGGCAGGGTATTGTAAATAGATGGGGGCTGCTCAAACAAAAAATACTCAGAATCTCATCCAATTGGCACTGAGTTGAAAAAAAAAAAACAAAATTGCGGATTCAAGATGGCGGCTATACAAATTTTGTCGGTGTCTATCTCACCAAGTATAAAAGATGGAAGAGTGGTTTCTAAGAAAAATATGATCAAGAACTAAAAATCTACTAGATGAACAGAAAAAAAAAACAAGATGGCGAAATTTATGTTTTCACACAAAAATTTTTTTAGTGAAATTTCTTTTTTTAGTAAAAATTCATGCGGAGGAAAAATACTTATGGAGAAAGCTGATGATTGAGGATTTTGGAGACGGGTAAAGAGCACGGCTAGGGTGTTGACGATAGGTAGGAGGTGCTCAAACAAAAGTTACTCGAAACCTCATCCAATTGGCAGTGAGCTGAAAAATAAGTCCTAATCGAGGGTTTGGAAGAGGGATGAAGATAGGTGGAGGCTGCTCAAACAATAAAACACCCGAAAACAAAACCTCGCGGTCCGCTTTAGCGGGCCGCGCACCCACGCGCCATACTAGTAATCTATATAGCTTATATACTAGCATACTTACATAATGACTAAAGAGTCATTTACTTCGTCGTTTTTTGAAGACGATTAAAAAAATAACTGCAAAACTATTAAGTCTGTATAAAAATATAATAAATAATAAAAATATCAGTTACGAGTGCCTTTTCAGTCGAATCAAAGCGACGGATTGTGTATAAATAGGTAATTGGTGAAGGGAAAGTAAAAATTAATTCCCGATTTTCCCATTTATGCAACTTAAGCACTCTAAAAAATAATGACAAATCCGCAAAAGAAAGTAAAATAGAATAAACTCTATTATTTGCATTCCGGAGGTAGGTATCTATAAGCAAATATGATTGTTTTAATCATCTTATGATCCGGGATTATTTTCTGTCTAGTATTTATTATATTATTATTATTATAGGTACACAAGATTATTAATGAAGGACCCTGGAGCCCACGTCTAATCTCACATTTAATACAGATTGACCGAGCGGGTCTGTAAGCCCGATGTAACAATTTAAATGAACACTTAAAGCTAACTTGACCTAATTTCTTCAAATCAAATCAAATCAAATCAAATAAACTTTATTCAAAATTGGTACACTGTACACTTTTTGAACGTCAATTTAGGTACAGGCAATGGTGATAATTATTTACGGAAACTTAAAACTAAAACTACGAGGGTTCCAAACGCGCCCTGGTCTGAGAAGAGCCCACAACAAACTCAGCCGGGTTTAATTTTTTTTATTATCACCATCTTACAATATGGTATTCCTTCCTATTTATTTATTGTTTTAATAACATAAAACATTATTTAGTAGGTATTAAAAAACTATAGTGTAGTAGCGGGATTAAAGTTTTATAAAAAATTACCAAGTGCGAGTCGAGCTACGCTCTATTAGGGTTTCGTACATAGTAAGACCAACTAAAAATACACTCCGTGCGCCTTGGTAAAAGAAAACAATTTTTAGTTCCTTTTTGCTAGCTTATGAGCTTTTTATTAGCTTTTGATTTGATTTGAACTTCTAATTAAATATTCGTTTTCAGGTCAACATTTTACAACAAACATTGTACAGGGTCTTACGGTCGCGGACTTTCGTCTTGAATATTTGCAAGATGTTTTGCTACATCGTTAGATTTGTGCTATTTATGAATGAACAAACGAACGCTTCATTTTTATTTTTCCAAAACAAAACGCACATAATATCAAAAATACTAGAAGAATAATACCTACCCATAAGATTCAGATTAATTTACATAAGTATTTTATTTCGCAAATAGCTACTGTCCGAAAAACTTACATATTACTAGCGGACCCGGCAGACGTCGTCCTGCCCGGTGACATACTGACATCAGTGCAACCTACCCGGTCATCAAAGTACTAATATCGCAATTAAAAAATAAGGGTTGATCGTAGAAGGGTGAAAATTTAGGATTGTATGTATTTTTGTATGTTGTATCATAAAAAAATAAAAACTAAAAATTTTGTCTAAAAAATAAAAAAATAATATTTTGGTGTGGACAAACCTTAACATTTAGGGGGATGAAAAATAGATGTTGGCCGATTCTCAGACCTAGTGAATATCCATATAAAATTTCATAAAAATCGGTCAAGCCGTTTCGGAGGAGTATGGGAACGAAAATTGTGACACGAGAATTTTATATCTATCTATATACATTTTTTATTCTATCTATATTTTATTTTATTCTATCTATATCTATCTATATACAGATTTTATTATATACATATAATAAAATCGTAGAATTGCCGTATCTGTACATTGAAGATTTTTGCAAAATAATAACTGGGGGATGTTAGGGATAAGTAATAGAACGTAAAAAAGCTATTTTTGAAATTTTTGTCTGTTTGTCTGTTTATCTGTTTGTCTGTTTGTCTGTTTATCTGTTTGTCTGTTTGTCTGTATGTTTGTGCGCGCATCACGTAAAAACTACTGAATGGATTGAAATGAAACTCGGCATGATTTAAGTTAGTACTATGGAGTAACATATAGGATACTTTTTATCCCGAAATTCAGCACGGTTCCCTTGGGAGAGGGGATGAAAGGCAAAATGTGTACTTAGCTGTAATTCGTTAACGGGTGGTCCGATTTCATTCATTCTTTTTTTGTTAGAAAGTAGATACTTTAAAAACTACTGGCTAATCTCCGAAAGGCTGGACCGATTTTGATGGGACTTTCACTGGCGGATGTTTACATTTTGATGTACCTAAACATCCGCCAGTGAACTTTTAACAGTTTTTAGCAAGGTTTAAGCTCAAAGGAGCATAGGAAAAACAAAATGATTCCCACGGGATTATTAAAATCAATATCCACGCGAACGAAGTCGCGGGTATCCGCTCGTACTAATATAATAAAGCCGAAGAGTTTGTTTGTTTGAACGCGCTAATCTCAGGATCTACTGGACCGATTTCAAAAATTCTTTCACCGTTGGATATGTACGTGATCCTTGAGTGCTATAGGCTATATTATATGTACCACGGGCGAAGCCGGGATGGACCGCTAGTATAAGATAATGTAAGTAATCCAGCTGGAAACTACTTGTCAAGCTGTAAAAGACTACTTGCCAACACATTTATTAATATGAGCTATTAAGAATGAATTAACTAAATTAAAGCATTAGTTGATAAATTGTCTTTAGCTTTGGACACGATAGAGTCGACACTCGGCACGTTAAAGGACCACTAACTAGTAACTACAGCTATTCATCACCACCGAAGCGATCGTTTGTTGCATTCAAAGAATGGCCCAGACCGACACATCGGCCATGACCTCACCAACCTGATTCTCCCTACGCTTAATATTACAATACAACCTTTACATTGAACACATTTACTATATGCAAATCTGGTTACAGTAAAATTTTAACACTGTCGAATATTGCATTAAGCAATAATAACAATTTTTGGAAATTCTTAATTAAGATCTTTTCTGGCCAGGGTCTAAACAGTACGGCGGTACCGTATTGTACCAGCTCTACTAAGAGACACATATAAGACTGCCAATATGATATCTTTAAGACGTCAACGCGCACGGAGCGCGAGCCCAAAAAGGGCTACAACTGCGATATCACCAGTAGGCAGACGAAACGTAAGTTTTTTACATACAGCCGTTTCTTACATGGCAGCTTAAGTAGTTTCTATTAATTTTGATTTATGGTGATCACAAACCGAGAGACGCCCGGAAGACGTAGCGGCGCATTTTTCAATAATGAAAATGCGTGTGACGTTTTCGGTCGAATCGACCGCATCGAAGAAAATATGATGACGTCGCTGACGTCGGTGTTGACTTGACTTCTGCTGACGTGATCACCATCTCATCGAGAAAGTCCTGTGGCTGTTGCGGGTAGTCTCTTCGTATGAAGATCAGCATAAATATTACCCCGTACTTTTTTTATATTATTTTACGCTGCATGGTTGTACTCCGCATTTCTCTACAATCTTTATTTACTGTATATGTAGCTCTTCCTTGCTTCAAACTTTATTCTTACAAACCATCACCAAAAAGAACAAAAAAAAATTCAACTGTTACTTTTTCTCTACGTAGATTAAGAATAAGTACCTACTTACTACTTATGCACCTAAATATAGGTACCTGACTGCATACATGTATAAACGAATGGGCTCGTTTTATCAATTGCAATATTAAGCTCTTCCAAATGCAATTTGCAAAGGTAATATCTTGACACTAACATTTTGAAACAAATTGGTAAAACAAATAAATTTACATAGAAAAATTACCTCGAACTGGACGCGATGACGTCACACGCTGGAGGGCCGCGTGAAACGAAATGATTCGCGAAATCGCAACTTTAAAGTTCCATAACTTTTCAGTTTTTGAGATAATTTAATGATTCTTTCAGATTTTTGTTTTATTTTACTTAAATTTTTATAATTTATTATTGTTCAATATAATATTTGGGTTTGTAAACACTACAACGATATATTCTGTAATACAGAAACACGTATAAATCAAAGGCAATATTTTTTTATAGATAGAATACAAAATACAAATACTTCACTCTAATTTATTTTTACTATACAGTGAGGTACCTACTGAATTTTTAGTAGTTAAATTAATAGTTCGATGAGTTAAATCTTTTCTCGCATGATATTATATTATATCTAGATACATGTTACAAAACTTTATGACCATAAGTCATAAAGTTTTGTACTTAGTTTTGAACTTTGTTTTTTTTTTAACTTTAATGCAGAACAGCGTGAACTAAGGTAACTTAGCATTTTTAAATTACGTAACTCAGTAAGAACAGCGTGAACTAAGGTAACTTAGCATTTTTAAATTACGTAACTCAGTAAGAACAGCGTGAACTAAGGTAACTTAGCATTTTTAAATTACGTAACTCAGTAAGAACAGCGTGAACTAAGGTAACTTAGCATTTTTAAATTACATAACTCAGTAAGAACAGCGTGAACTAAGGTAACTTAGCATTTTTAAATTACGTAACTCAGTAAGAACAGCGTGAACTAAGGTAACTTAGCATTTTTAAATTACGTAACTCAGTAAGAACAGCGTGAACTAAGGTAACTTAGCATTTTTAAATTACGTAACTATGGCGTCTTTTCATACTTAGTTTGCGGTATGAATTAAATTAGTGCAAGATATACTTACCTATTTTTAGGTTTTTCGTAAATGTATTTTACGAGAAACGTAAAATATAGCTATTAAACCGACTATAACATACCAAAAAAATTTAGAGTTCCCTCGATTTCTACAGGGTCCCATCATCAGATCCTGACCTGATGACCACGGGACCACCTGAGAAGTATACCCTTTCAAACAAAAAATAATTTTCCAATCTTTGTGTACATGCACAAAAAAAAGATTCAGACGAATTGAGAACCTCCGCCTTTTTGAAATTGGTTAAAAAGTCCCCGTACCTACACGTTCGAAGTTAAGTTAGCTTAATTTGCGATGTGGTTTGCGCTTTAAAGTGGGTTAAATAGGGGATGAACGTTTGTATGAGATTTGTATGAAACAACACGGGTGAAGTCGCGAGTATCAGCTAGTAAGTTTTAAGATAGCTTGAAAAATTGCAGGAAATTCACGAAGATTATATTTTATATGCATTTTTCACAAGGCGCAGTTACGGATTGTTTAGATAAGTTCTCAACGTCACAAGCTTTTATAGCCACGAACCAAGCAAGATCAGCTTCTTGTATTTTTCTTCAAAACTACCTTCTTAAGATAGGCATTCACATTCAGTCCAATGGCACAGCCAAAAGATCGTGAATATCAAATCTTTAACTCAAAATTTGGCGCAATGACAACCCACGGATAATCCGTGCCTGCCGTAATTCACAGCTTCAATAAGCTTCAAGCCATTTGACGTCATGCCATTTGTCCGATACTGGCATCACGCCGCGAAATACATAAATGTATAAATTCGCATTTGTGTTTGTGTGTGTGAAAAGTGCTCAAAAGGTTAAATATAATTAAGAAGGTTGAAAACAAGCCTTTCTCCTGTTGTACCAAACTACGAGTAGATTATGTAATATTATGACGCTTGGTATTGTTGTCTAGTCATTTTCCATTAAGAGAAGTTTTTCTGAAGCGTGTTCCATATAAACGAGGTTGACTCTTATTTGAATACAAGCGGATGCCCGCGACTTCGTACGTGTGTATTTAGTTTTTTAAGAATCCCGCAGGAACTTTTTGTTTTTCCTAAGCTCCTTTAAGCTCATACCTTGCTAAAAACTGTTAAAAGTTCACTGGCGGATGTCATGTCATGTCCTATCAAAATCGATCCAGCCTTTCAGAGATTAGCCGGTAATCTTTAAAGTATCTCCTTTCTAACAACAAAAATTGGTTGTCTGTAAAGTCGATTTACGGAAGATAATTTTACGGGATAACGTCGTAAGAAAACAAAGAGTGATAGCTGCGTCACAAGCCGAACGCTTAGTTCTGGGCTACGTGCTACGTTCCGCGCTACGTGCTACGTGCTACGCGCTTCGTACCGCGGTACGTGACAATGAGTCATCCTTTTTTGTGCATGAATCCGGCGTTCATCGAATTATAAGACGTTAGCACGTTAAAAAGAATGGAAGAAATTGGATCACGCGTTAATAATTACAGCTAAGTACATATTTTGACTTTCATACCCTCCTCCAAGAGAATCGTGCTGAATTTGGGGATAAAAAGCATCCTATATGTTACTCGGTAGTATGAACTTAAATCATGCCATCATCAAGTTTCATTTCTATCCATTCAGTAGTTTTTACGTGATGCGCGCACAAACATACAGATAACAAACAAAAAATTCAAAAATAGCTTTTTTACGTTCTATTACGTATTCCTAACGTCCCCCAGTTATTATTTTGCAAAAATCTTTAATGTACAGATACGGCAAAGATACTGCAAGACTAAGTGGAGTAAGAATTCCGCGGAAACCAGCCCCAAGAACGGAAACCATCCGTTTTGCCAGGATGAAAAGAATCCCGTCTTTCTCCAGGTTCTCAATTATTTCCATGAAAAAAAAAATTAGATCTACAACACTAATTGAAGAACGAAGTAAACACAATTCCGCATTTATAATATTAGAAGAGATACTATAATAATCAATATCCATTAGTGTCCATTTGACTATAAAAATATATTATTCTATAGTTGAGTCGGGAGGACCGAGTTAGTTTGAGTGTGCACTTCGATACCTATATATTTTCCATGAATTTCCATGAAATGAAAGTCCATTTCAAAATCTCGAAAAATAGATAGGCACGAGTATGTTTCCCGCTTCGTGGAGATTCGATTTAAAAAGAGAAATGGAATCTATATTCCAATTTCACGATACAGAAGTTTTTTTTTATTCGTGTACCTCTATTAAACAGAATAAATAATATTTTTGAGGGAGGCGGAAATCTGAGGAGGTTCTGAAATATTGTACGGTAGTTTTGTATACCTATTTACCTGGTGAATGAATGAAAGAATACTTTTGTCTGCCCATCTTAACATGTGTAGAATTGTAAGCACCATTCCGAACCAGTGGTAGATTCATTTGTCGATCCGAAAGCATTTGTAAAAGTTTATCTGAATAAAAAATATGTCTATTCTATTCGGCTTTGCTTCAGCTGTCCACAAGATAGTTAAGCTACTTGTAACAATTTTGTTTTGAAAAGAGCAACTGCTGAGTTTCTTGCCGGCTCTTCTCAGCAGAATCAGCATTCCGAACCGGTGGTAGATTCTTGACATGTCATAAGAGCCACACGTTGGCCTACATGAAATAAATGATTTTGAATTTTGAATTTTATTTGTACATTAAAGATTTTTGCAAAAAAGTAACTGGGATATGTTAGGAATAAGTAATAGAACGTAAAAAAGCAATTTTTGTCTGTTTATCTGTTTGCATGTTTGTCTATTTGTCTGTTTTGCGCGCATCACGCAAAAACTACTAAATGGATTGAAATGAAACTTAGCATGATTTAAGTTCATACTACGGAGAAACATATGGGATACTTTTTATCCCGAAATTCAGCACGGTTCCCTCGGGAGAGGGGATGAAAGTCAAAATGTGTACTTAGCTGTAATTCATTAACGCGTAGTCCGATTTCATTAATTCTTTTTTTGTTAGAAAGGCGATACTTTAAAAATTATTCCGTAAATATTTCAAAATTCAGTAAAGTTTTGTAATTCAGAAATTACAGCCATAACAACCCTCATTACAGTTGGAACCAGGATTGTACATGATCCTTTGAACTTATGGATTATCATCTTAAGCTGGCGTGCATTGTGTTTGCCTGTTTGTCTATCTTGTCCGGCTAATCTCCGAAAGGCTGGATCAATTTTGATGGGAATTTCACTGGCAGATATTTACAACCTATATCCACGCGAACGAAGTCGCGGGCATCCGCTTGTAAATTACAAATCCTTAACTTTGGATATTTCAAAAGTTGTTTCAATAATGCCAATAAAGAGCTTTCTTACTATAGTAACTGTTATCTTTTAAGCATCGAGAGTGCCTTTAGTTTATTTGAATGGATACAATGTAACAAATAACGACAAACCAAGGAGACCGCAAATTGTATGAATATTATAATATTGTGGGCCAATATTAATACAGAATTTTTTTTTTCAGAATCATATCGAGCTAGCAAACTATTTGGCAGACTTCAACCGCAACGGAGTACCCCAGCTTAAGGGCTTCGAACCAATAAAGGTATCGGACGAGGCATTTGACTGTATGACCTGGACCTCGAACCAGGAGAACAGTGAAGAATATTTTGACGCTACATGTGAGTATTATTTAATTTATATACATATATATTATTTAAATCTGCTGTCGACTTTTTAATATCATGGGAATCCCAAGGTCAAAGTAACCTTAGCTCTGGACGCTTTTCTAGAGAGACGCTATCTTATCGCAGTGTTACATTTTCAACGCTCGGCGACATATATTGTATGGGGTTGTACATTTCATTCGCTGAAAGCGTCCGTGTATATGACGGCTTAGTCCTTTTTCAAAGCACAACCTACCTTTCTGATCAGATCAGCCGCTAATCTTCAAAAGCGGAACAATCAGGCAGATAGAAACAGTTGCGCTTCGTGCATTAGGTACCATCACTGTGGATCATAGACTGATACGCTACCCTTGCAGGCAAAGGATTAGGATTATTTTATTCTCTACTAGAGGATGCCCGCAACTTCGTCCGCGTGGATTTAGGTTTTTAAAAATCCCGCGGGACCTCTTTGTTTTTTCTAAGCTCCTTTGAGATCATACTGTTAAAAGTCGCGCATTAAAATGGAACTACAGTAATGAGTATTTTTTTTAATAGCTCTTTCCCATCACAGATGATAAAAGGTTCCGATCCCCAGATGATGAAAAATAATAATCCGGACGTTATTAAAGTTTCCTGTTGTTGTGATTTGGTATTATTATTATTTTTAACCCCCGACGCAAAAACGACGGGGTGTTTATAAGTTTGACGTGTCTGTGTGTGTGTGTGTGTCTGTCTGTCTGTTCGCCTGTGGCGCTCAAAACTTTTTTCACAAGTCCCTTAATATGGGTATCAAATGAAAGGGAAATGACTAGTAGAATAGTAATATTGCAAATCCAAGATGGCCGCTGCCACAAAATGGCGAATGTCGGGGGTTTTTAGGCTGGTCGCTCGGAATTGCATTGGTGGGGAGTCAAGGCTTTATGATAGTGGGATTGATCCGTCATTAGTCGGCGAAGAAGAAAATAATATTCTTAACACTGTGCAATCCGGGTTTCAAGTTATACAGAATACTGAGGGTTGTGGTGGCTGTAATTTCTGAACTACAAAACCGATGACCTTGAAATATTTCCGAAACAATCTTTAAAGTATTTTCTTTCGAACAAAAAAAGAATGAATGAAATCGAACTACCCGTCACTATCTTATATGACTTCGTAGTATGAACTTAAATCATGCCAAGTTTCATTTTAATCCATTCAGTAGTTTTTGTGTGCTGCGCGCACAAAAATACAGACAAACAGATAAAAACATAAACAGACAAACTAACTTATCTATAACGTCCCTCAGTTATTATTTTGCAAAAACTTTTAATGTACAGATGCAGATGATTAAGTCTATGATTTTTAGGGTTCCGTAATAAACAAGGAACCCTTATAGTTTCGCCATGTCCGTCCGTCTGTCTGTCTGTCTGAAAAAAAATTTTGATGAATATTTTTTTCTCGTCTACCCCATAGTGTGGGGTATCGTTGAATAGGTCTTTTAAAAATACTGTGGGTGTGGGAACATCATTTTCCGATTCCTAGATCCATTTGAAAAATATGATGTTTTAAAGTGCTAATTTTTATTAGAGTCAAGTGTCCCCCCCCCCTCTATTAGCCAAATGGCAGTATATAGAAACTTGAAAAAATTCACAGCAATAGTATATAATAATCAATTTTAAAAGAAAACTGTCATGGCTAAGTAGGGTTCACAGGTTAAGGAGTTATATCTGTTTTTCGAGGATTGTGACTACGGAACCCTACACAGCGCGTGGCCCGCCACGCACTTGGCCGGGTTTTTTAAATATCTATATGTAATCTATATATAGATTTTCTAAGTATAGGTCAAATAAATGCAATCTTAAAATCTGCTGGCACTTGGGAAAGCATTGCTTAATCGCTACTCACGGCTTGGTACTTTGAAATGATTGAGTCCTTTTTAGTGGGTATATAGTTAAAATAATTATATTGTTCTATTTTCTCGTGATACGAATACAAGCTCCTCAACAAACAATGAGTCTCGTTATTTCTAAGAAGTTCTACAATTTGGTGTATGAATAAGTCCTTTCCTACAAATCTGGAACGCTAGTACTCAGTAGTTTTTACTAACATTTTTCCCCAGATTGTTTAGACTTTTATGCTTAACATTCATAAATGGTTATATAATTTTTTTTTAAATATTATTATGTGGTCATTTCAACGTTATAATAATAAACAAAGCTCTACAGCCCTGGGTGGGCCTTGGCTTGGTCCAGCAAGCTTCTCCAGCGGAGGCGGTCAGAACAAGCTTCTTTCCAGCTCCGAACCCCCAAAAACCCTCATATCCCTTTCCACTCCGTCAATCCACCGACCTCTCGGTCTTCCTCGGCCTCTACGACCATCCGGTTTACTGTCCAGTAACTTTTTCGGGGCTCTTGTATCGTCCATGCGTTGCACATGTCCCGCCCATCGCATTCTGGTTTTGACAACGTTCGGTTCTTCAAAAAGTTCGTATAGCTCGTGATTGTACCGAATGCGCCAGAGACCATTATCCTGAACAGCGCCGAAAATGCGTCTCAACACCTTACGTTCGAACATTCATAAACATTCATAAATGGTTATATAATTTTTAAAAAAAATATTATTAAGTGGTCATTTCAACGTTAATAGTAAATAAATAAAAGTTTTTGAATTAGGTAAGTAATATTTACATTCTCAGTAGACTCTGATGCTTCATATCAATCTAATCGTTTGGGCTTTGTTTCTTACTTTATTCTTGTTTCGTTATATATACTCGTATATACTTCGTTGTATACGAGTGTCGAGTACCTAATGGGAAAAAACATTGTTTACTATCACCATATTTCTTTCTTTCCTTGTATTCCGAATTCAGATTGAAGAATATTTTACAAAAAAAAAAACAGATGAACAACAACTTTGGACGATTAAAGAATGTTTATGGGAATTGCATACTTACAATCATACTTAAATTATATAAAAGAGCGAGGCCCAACTCGCATCTAGTCGATTTTTTATAAGTACAATATAAGAAGAAAGAAGATGACAAGTTTCAAGTCTGCTGCTGGAATTTAATTGAATCGAATCAAATCAAATAAACTTTATTCAAAATTGGTACACTGTACACTTTTTGAACGTCAATTTAGGAACAGGCAATGGTGATAATTACTTACGGAAACTTAAAACTAAAGCTACGAGGGTTCCAAACGCGCTCTGGTCTGAGAAAAGCCCACAACAAACTCAGCCGGGTTTATTTTTTTTATTATCACCATCTTACAATCATCATCATCATCATGATCAACCCATTACCGGCTCACTACAGAGCACGGGTCTCCTCTCAGAGTGAGAAGGGTTTTGGCCATAGTCTACCACGCTGGCCAAGCGGATTGGCAGACTTCACACACCTTTGAGAACGTTATGGAGAACTCTCAGGCGTGAAGGTTTCCTCACGATGTTTTCCTTCACCGTTCATCTTACAATATGGTATAGCAATTGTTTCTTGTAAGTTTCGTTCAAAGTTTCAGGACCTTATTTTTTAATGATTTTGCGTTGGTAAATGGTACCCATTACCAATTAACAGATGAGTAGGTAATTAATTAAACACTAGTTGACTGGGCAACTTCTTACTCCGAGGTTTAATTAAATTAGCTTCAAGCTTTGAGCTACTTTTACTGAAGGAAATATAATTTTCTGTTATTTGAACAAATTAACTTAGTAGGTAGTTTGTGAATTGTGAGTTGGTTGCCTTTGTTAGGGACGGTAGAATTCCTGGAAGTTCTCTGTCTTTTAGTATTCTGTACTAAAGGAAAACTCAAAATTAGTCTTATGAATTACCTCGGTCTCTGTAACAGACTTCTGATTTAGAAACTATTACAATTTACATATTACCTAAAGCGCAGGCTAAATCGCGAACTAAACTTATTTAACTTTAGCTTAGTTTCAGCATCTTTTCATTCTTTAGTTTACATCGTGGAACTACAAAGTTAAGCTAAACTAGCTAACTGAATTGTAGGTTAGTTCCACCCGTAGATCGAAAAATTGTTTCGTAAACAACGTACTTACTGGCTCTACCCAACGATTTCAGCTAAGTGAATATTAAACTTGAAAGAACTATTACTACCTGTTTGTAATTCAAAGTCCTGTTTGGGTTCAAAAATGACAAAAATTAAAACGCAGCGTTTGAAGCACACGAGTAGATAAGTACAGAGGGGAAGCTTCTACAAGCGGCCCACTGTAGGTACACTCACACATAATATGCGCACGTTTGTCACGCAACTGTACCGGTTGGGGGACCGAGCGGGCGTCCGTGAACCGTTGGTGAGTGTGTTTGTGTGAGTGTACCTACAGCGGGACGTTTGTATGAAGCTTCCTCTCTGTACTTATCTACTCGTGTGGTTGAAGCGCCATTTGATCGAGCGATGCAGGGTACAGCTTTGTTTTAGTCGGGTGTACCAAAACGTCTCAAGGTTATTTTTATCGCACAACATGAAAAATGTATAAAAATATTTAGGTACACCCTCGAGCGGGACCTTATCATTAAATCTTATCATTAAATGAGGTTTATTTAATTGTATTTTGTTTACATTACAACATCTGAAAAATTTTTGTCTGTCTGTATCTTGGCCGCGCATCACGCCGAAACTACTGAATGGATTCGAATGAAACTTGGTACGATATGAGTTTATACTCCGAGGTAGGACATAGAATACTTTTTATCCCGAAATTCAGCACGGTTCCTTTGGGAGAGGGGAAGAAAGTTAAAACGTGTATTTCGCTGTAATTCATTAACGCATAGTTCGATATTAGAAAGGTAGTACCTACTTTAAGTATTGTCCTGTAAATATTTCAAGGTCATAGGTTTTTTAGTTCAGAAATGACAGACATTTATTGGGTTCAAATAACTTGGAACCCGGATCTTTGAACGTACGGCTTATTTTAAGCTGGTGTGCGTTTAAATTTGTTTGTCGATCTGTCTATTTGTTCCAGCTAATTTCCGAAACGGCTGGATCGATTTTGACGGAACTTTCAATGGCAGATAGATGATGTTATATGGAGTAACTTAGGCAAATTTTAGTCTAGGTACAAAAAATAATTATGGGATCCAATCCGATCCTATATAAAAACCTATATCCACGCGGACGAAGTCGCATTTCGACTCCAAAAAGCGGTAGACAGTCTGAGCCGCTGGTTCCGCCTTTGGAGGATCGAGGTTAACCCGGAAAAAAGCACAGCAGTGGTTTTTTCCAAAAAGACGAAATCTAAATTCAAACTAGATCAGCTCAAAATCACCCTTCACGGGCGTCCCATCCCCTGGCAAAAGAAAGCCAAGTACTTGGGTGTAACATTCGATGAAAAGATGAAATTCACCGCACACATACGCCGAGTTCGGAACAAGGCGGCGTATGTGCTAGGTCGTCTCTATCCTATGCTTTGCGCAAAAAGCAAAATGTCCCTCAGACATAAAATTACCTTGTACAAAACATGTATTAGACCCATCATGTCATATGCGAGCGTTGTGTTTGCGCACCTCCCTCCCTCCTCGTATCATAAACTTCAAGTAATACAGAACCGATTTATGCGTATGGCCATGGGCGCCCCGTAGTTCATGCGCAATGTGGATCTCCATAGAGATCTCGAACTCCCCACTACTGCACAACATTTTAAACAACTTTCCAAAAGCTATTTTGAGAAAGCAGCTAAGCACCCCAACCCTCTGGTGGTAGGGGCATCAGCTTACACTCCAGATCGTAACGACCCTCCCGATAAAAGACGCCCTAAGCACTTTACGACCCCGACGATCAAATAACTACCGACAATGCACCCTACCTGTTAGGGCTACACAATCACACAACCGATGCACAGCGTCTTCGCCGGCGAAGACGAGGTCCCCGATTTCTGACGTCACTCGGACGTGGGCCCTTACCACGGTCTCGCGGGCGTTCGGACTAATCTAGTCCAACGAACCCACTCGCCCCAACGTCAACCTAAGCCGTGGTCCGAGGCTCACAGGAGGCGCCCTTAGGAAGACGTTGCCGCCCTCCGATATTCATCGAGCCCTAGGGCTCACTACTCCCCCCTGGCAGAGCTTCGCGCTCTCCGACAAACCCCGGTGACGCTGTAGCGGCCAATATGGCCATGCAGCATACTCAATCCGAAAATAGAGAGGACGAAGTCGCGGGGGTCAGCTAGTAATTTAATATAAATATAATAATCCAATAAAAACATAACATGTAAAAAATGCAAGTCTCGCAGCACAGTTGTTCTGCCGCAAAAAGTTGTGAGATTTAACGTTAAACCAAGTCGTTTAATTTATTCAGTACCTATCTATGGGAGCACCTACCCAACAACTTGATCATAAATTGTTATCTAATTAGTTAACAATATTTTATAGCGATAGACGATAGTAGGTACGTTATTAGACATCTTTATTTCTTTAATAAATAAAATGACTTGGCCATCGCACGGCAAAATAATCACATAAGAAAATGCACTATTTTAAATAAGTAGTCCTATTTGAACATAGCTAGCGCTATATTCAATGAGCCAAATTTTTGCATTCACAAAATATATAAAACGCTCAGAGCGCTAATATTAGGAAAATTTTGTTGAACGTAGATCCTATGTAGGTACGCCGTGTACATTTTATTTATTAAAGACGATTACTTTCTAGTTTTATCTCTTTAATATAAACAGGCTTGTCCTGACTGACTGACTGATTGATCATCAACGCACAGCCCTTACCACTGAAAGTAGAAACATGAAATATTCTCAGTACTTACTTAGCTTTTATGACATAGACGCGCACTATGAAAGGATTATTGCAAGGGAGGGAGTTAAGTACGAGATGAAAGTTTGTATGAAAGTCTGACATTTTTCAAGTTATATCCATGAAAATTGATATTAGTATCCTTATATTGTTGCCTGTTGTTATTTAAACTCAGCATTTTGCAAGCAACTTGAGTAATCCGGCGTACGGTTAACAAAGTGATTACTTAAATAACAAGACAAATATTAAAGGTGTATGTTCTATAAAATATTTCTAGAGAACGTCGATATCAGGTAGGAAGGTATGATATTGTGAAGGATAGGTAATGTGGATTATGAAATATTAATGTGAAATACTGTAAATTGTAAAAATGTAGTTTTAGTTTTAAAATTTTGTGAAGATACCATCACCTCACATCCTCTACTCGTACAATGTGAAATTGTTGTTGTTGTTCTAGTTTTTTTCCCGACAGAATTTCGGCCACGCCAACACGCCAATGCGAATAGAGACACGCACAAGAGTGATTATAGTATACAAGTGTGTATTGTAATGTACAGGTAACAGATAGACAAACATACAAAAATACTTCTGCATTTATAATAATTAATAGTATGAAGCCGATTGTTTAAGAGTTATATCAATCATTGCATCTCCATTGTGGTAACTGGCTGAATTCATGGTATTCTTTATGCATCAATGCATTTCAGTCAATAATGAGTGAGTGTCGGCCAATTAGTAATGAATCATCATCATCATTACCAACTCTACTGGCCCACTACAGGGCATGGATCTCCTCCCAAAACGAGAAGGGTTTAGGCCGTAGTCCACCGTGCTGGCCGAGTGCGGATTAATAGACTTCCCATGCCTTTAAGAACATTATGGAAAACTGGCAGGTATGCAGGTTTCCTCACGATGTCTTCCTTCACCGTTAAAGCAAGTGATATTTAATTGCTTAAAACGCATATAACTCGGAAAATTTATAGATGCCTGCCGAGGATCGAACATATTCCCCTCGAAAGGGAGGCCCAAGTTTTAACCACTAGGCTATCAACGCTGTCACTAGACAATCAGAGGTGAAACGCGACCATCAAACTGACAATCATTTTTAAATAGATTAGATATTTATTTCGATAGTAGCTTCTGCCCGCGGCTTCGCCTTGAATTTCGGTTTTTCACAAATCCCGAGTGAATCGAGAATTTCCGGTTCCCGTTCCCGCTCTCTTTTATACTTACTTTCAAGGAAGTTTGCTATAAAAATCTACCTATATAGCTGTAGCTATAGATTTCTGTTTTTTTCAAAATCCCGTGGGAACTGTCGATTTTTCCACGGTAAAATGTAGCCTATATGTTAGTCAGGGCATAATCTATATCCATTCAAAATTTCAGCCAAATCGGTTCAGTAGTTGCGGCGTTAAAGAGTAACAAACATACACATACACACACAAACTTTCGCCTTTATAATATTAGTGTGATTACTATTGGCTTAGCCCTTAACTAGAATCGTAAATTAATGGGTATGAAAACAATTTCCAAAACAGGTACCACGTCCTGTACCAAAATCAATATAGTTAGTGATTTAACGCAAAATTTAAAAACAACAGCGAATTATACGAAGCGTAATTATAAATAACCTATCTGATGTTCATCAAAGTGAGCCGGTGCATTATAAAGCCTACCTACATTATAATAATCCATTAAATTGCTGACACATCTGTGTTGATAGCCTAGTGATTTCAGCCTCCCTTTCTGAAGGACCAAGTTTGATTCCCGACACGCACCTCAACTTTTCGGAGCTATGTGCATTTTATGAATTTAAATGATAATATTTAGAAATACCATATATATATATAGGTTGGACCATGAAAAATTATTAATGGAACCGATTATATTGTATACAATCCTGAACTAAATTAACAGCTCTAAATGTAATGGTGGTTTCCGCAGGTAATGTTAATTTAGTTGAACTATAGTTTAGAGATTGTGTACAACATAATTAGTACTATATTGTCCCTAAAGTAAACAGTTTTTATTTTTTTTATCCTTTATCTACTTGTGAAAATCAGTTGAGCCACCGCGAACAAACAGACAGACAGGCAACAATTTTAAAATTTGATATATTTTAAGCTATCAATCACAAATATGCTTCGAAATCACAGACATGCACTTCAATTTAGTTTATTTGCAATCAAACCGCGCCCAACCGCCTCGAGCAGTATCGAATTTATTATTATTACCATACTAGCTGACCCCCGCAACTTCGTTCGCGTAGATATAGGTTTTTATATAAGATCGGATCGGATCCCATAATTCTTTTATGTACCTAAATTAAATGTAGGCTAAGTTACTCCTTATAACATTGAAAGTTCCATTAAAATCGATCCAGCCGTTTCGGAGATTAGCTGGAACAAATAAACAGACCGATAAACATAAATTTAAACGCACGTTCGTTCGTTCGTTTCAACCAATGGACGTCCACTGCTGGACATAGGTCTCTTGCAAGGATCGCCACAGCACACGATCTTGTGCCGCCTGATTCCAGCGGCTACCAGCGACTCGCTTGAGATCGTCTGTCCATCGAGTGGGGGGTCTACCTACGCTTCGTTTGCTGGTGCGAGGTCGCCATTCAAGCACCTTGGGACCCCAACGTCCATCGGTTCTTCGTGCAATGTGCCCCGCCCATTGCCACTTCAGCTTCGCGACTCGATGAGCTATGTCGGTGACTCTGGTTCTCCTGCGGATCTCCTCATTTCTGATTTGATCCCGCAGGGATACTCCGAGCATAGCTCTCTCCATCGCCCGCTGAGTGACCCTGAGCCTTCTTATGAGGCCCATTGTTAGCGACCATGTCTCAGATCCGTAAGTCATCACTGGCAACACGCACTGTTCGAAGACTTTCGTCTTCAGACACTGAGGGATATTGGACGAAAAGACATCTCGAAGTTTCCCGAACGCTGCCCAGCCGAGTTGGATTCGGCGGTTGATCTCTTTCTCAAAATTGGACCTACCTAGCTGGACCGTGTGTCCCAGGTATATGTACTCGTCTACAATTTCGAGTGCTGAGTTCTCAACAATTACCGGGTGGAGCGGAACATGAGCATTAGACATGATCTTCGTCTTACTCATGTTCATTTTTAGGCCCACCTGTTGAGAAACTCTGCTGAGATCATTGAGCATTGTATTGAGGTCTCCCAGAGTCTCTGCCATCACGACTATATCATCGGCAAACCGTAGGTGAGTGATGTACTCGCCGTTTATGTTGATGCCAAGTCCGCTCCAGTCCAGAAGCTTAAAGACGTCTTCCAACGCAGCGGTAAATAGCTTCGGGGAGATAACATCTCCCTGACGCACTCCTCGCTGCAATTGGATTGGCCTCGTAGTCTGGTCCTGTATACGAACTGACATAGTGGCGTTTTCGTACAAACACTTCAGCGCTTGGATGTACCGATAGTCGATCCGGCATCTCTGCAGTGATCTCAATACAGCCCAAGTTTCCACCGAATCAAAGGCTTTCTCATAGTCCACAAACGCTAAGCAAAGTGGCCGGTTATACTCTTCGGTCTTCTGTATAACCTGCCGCAGCGTATGAATGTGGTCTATGGTACTGAAGCCTTTTCGGAACCCGGCTTGTTCGGGAGGCTGGAAGTCGTCGAACCTACGAGCGAGACGATTCGTAATGACTCTTGAGAACAACTTATAGACATGGCTCAGCAGCGAGATGGGTCTATAATTCTTCAGCAGGGTATTATCGCCCTTTTTGAAGAAAAGAACCACCACGCTTCTGTGCCATGCCTCTGGCGTTATGCCCTTGTCGATGACGGAATTGAACAATCGCTGAAAGACTTTAAGAACCGGTTTTCCACCTGCTTTCAGGAGTTCTGCTGTGATTCCGTCATCACCTGGCGCCTTGTTGTCCTTAAGTTGTTTGAGAGCCATACTAATCTCGTATAGGCTGACGTCCGGGATATCTTCGGTATAGTGTCGGGTCAATTTGGCTCTGGGATCTTTAGCCAAATCTTCAACAGGCTTCTGTGTTGACGTGTACAGCTGTCCGTAGAACTTCTCGACCTCTCTCAAAATCTCAGGTTTAGACGAAATGAGACTACCGCTGTCGGTCTTCAGTCGCGTCAGCTGGCTATGACCGATAGACAGATCTCTCGCGAAGACTTTTGAGCCTTTGTTTGTTTGAGTGAAATGAGTGAAATCGAACAACGCATTAATGAATTACAGCTAAATACACGTTTTAACTTTCATCCCCTCTCCCAAGGGAACCGTGCTGAATTTCGGGATAAAAAGTATCCTATGTCTTACCTCGGAGTATAAACTCAAATTGTACCAAGTTTCATTTGAATCCATTCAGTAGTTTCGGCGTGATGCGCGGCCAAGATACAGACAGACAGACAGACAGACAGACAGACAGACAGACAAAAATGAAAAAAATTACAGTTTTGGCTTCAGTATCGATTATAGAGTGCCCTCCAAAAGAAATTTTCAAAATATCTTCAATGTACAGAATTGGATCTGTTACAGTTTTATTATATTATAGATAGATAGATAGTATAGGATCCCGCCATACAACGACCTTCACCGAGATGCTTATTTGATGAAACGTATTTTATATTTAATTAGATAATGCCCACGGCTTCGCCCGTGTGGATTTAGGTTTTTAAAAATCCCGTGGGAACTTTTGATTTTCCAGAACAAAAAGTAGCCTATCTGTAGTAACCCGTCACCAAAACGGAAAAATTCCGTGGGATCCCTACGATTTCGGAATACAATTCCTTACAGCATCAGGGTTGAGGAGTTGAATATGTACCTACTCGAATTCATTCAACGATAAAGTCTTTAATTGGTACCCCCAATATCAATTTAAATAACGACAGTTTCTAAATCCCATTAGTGTTGGGGATCAGGTCCCCTACAGCATCAGGATTGAGGAGTTGGAATACAAATTTTTTGTAGAACAGTGTCGCAATGTTTCTCTATCGATTAAAAAAAAATTACGCAAATCGGTTCAGAAATCTCGGAGATATCGGTTTACATAGGTAGAAAAACACAACTCCTCCTTTTTTGAAAGTCGGTTAAAAAAGTAGCCTATGTTACTCCCTGGTTAATTCTCTACTTGTATGTGAAAGTCCCGTCAAAATCGGTTCAGCCGTTCCGAAGATTAGCCCGTTCAAACAGACAGACAGACAGACAAAAATTTTAAAAACGTGTGATTCGGTTATGGTACCGTTCAAATAACCATTTAAGCTTAATATAAGGTAGTTATTTCGATATTACAGACAGACACTTCAATTTTATTTATTAGTATAGATATAGATTTAATACGTCAATAAATATATTGCATATGGGTTGCCTAACAAATTCCAGTCCAGGATATGATTCATTAATAATTGAAAAAAAAAAAAAATTTTTAAACATTACACTGGTTTGATTATTTATTAGACAAATTCATAATGAAATCATCTTTATTTTCATTTAATTTTAATTCAATAATCAGAACGGTGCAAAATGCTAGTATCGATTTACCTGTTTACACCTGGCTACCCGAGAGTTGTGACCGGAAAAGAATAAGCAACCTAACGTTTGCATATTCTATGGGCATCATACTTTCGATTGGTATAGAATTTGTCTAATAATCAAACCGGTGAAATGTTAAAAAAAAAATATTTTTTATTTATTAATTAATCATATCCTGGACTGAAATTTGTTAGGCAACCCATATGCAATATATTTATTGACATGTTAAATTAAATATGAAATAGGTTTCATCAAATAAACATCTCGGTGAAGGTCGTTGTATAGCGGGATCTTAGACCAATACGTCCACGAAAATATGCGACTCGATTCGGCACTTGACTAAAATTGAATAACATATCTATAAATACATCTATACATATATATATCTATACATATAATAAAATCGTAGACTTGCCGTAGGTATCTATACATTAAAATTTTTTGCAATATAATAACAGAGGGATGTTAGGGATAACTAATGGAACGTAAAAAAGCTATTTTTAAATTTTTGTCTGTTTATCTGTTTGTCTGTATGTTTGTGTGAGCATCACGAAAAAACTACTGAATGGATGGAAATGAAACTTGGCTTGATTTAAGTTCATACTACGGAGTAACATTTAGGATACTTTTCATCCCGAAATTCAGCAGTATTCCCTGGGGGGGGGGGGGGGGGGGTGATGAAAGCGCGTGTTTAAAGAGTGTTTCCTAAATATTTCAAGGTCATCGGTTCTGGAGTTCACAAATTATAGCCATCACAACCCTCAGTACCTATTCCATATAACTTAAGAAACTCGGATTGCACAGGAACAAAAAGGGTACACATTAGCACGGTAATATGTTAGAACAAATTTTAAAGGGTACATTAAAATTTGTGCCAACCGATTTTGATGAGACTTTCATTGGGAAAACTTTAGTCATGGGAAAGAGCTATTAAAAGTTAATACTCATTACTGTAGTTCCATTTTAATGCGCGATTTGTAACAGTATATAAGCTCAAAGGAGCTTAAGAAAAACAGAGAGTTCCCACGGGATTTTTAAAAACCTAAATACACGCGGATGAAGTCGCGGGCATCCTCTAGTCATAAATATAATGAAGAACACAATAAAATCTCGTTTCGATAATAATAAAAACAATTTTCCAGCGAAGTGCCTTTCAGGCACACGAGTAGAACTTTCAGGCGCCGATATTAATTTATTATTATCTTCTATCTTCTATAATATAATAAAACTGTAACAGATCCAATTCTGTACATTGAAGATATTTTGAAAATTTTTATTGGAGGGCACTCTATAATCGATACTGAAGCCAAAACTGCAATTTTTTTCATTTTTATCTGTCTGTCTGTATCTTGGCCGCGCATCACGCCGAAGCTACTGAATGGATTCGAATGAAACTTGGTACGATTTGAGTTTATACTCCGAGGTAGGACATAGGATACCTTTTATCCCGAATTTCAGCATGGTTCCCTTGGGAGAGGGGATGAAAGTTAAAACGTGTATTTAGCTGTAATTCATTAAAGCGTTGTTCGATTTCACTTATTCTTTTTTTGTTAGAAAGGTAGTACTTTATATACTTATTGTCCCGTAAATATTTCAAGGTCATAGGTTTTTTAGTTCAGAAATGACAGACATTACAACCCTCAGTATTGGGTTCAAATAACTTGTGACCCGGATCTTTGAACGTACGGCTTTAGGTAAAAATCGCATTGAGGCGGTATAAGCACTGAACACATTTCTACCGCGAAATTAATGTTTAAAATGTTTTGAATTTAGATCCAACAAAATGAGAATAATATTGATATTAACCAATAATAGAATAATTAATTCATAAATGTCAGCGCACAAAATATATGCTGACCTTAAACGAAAATACATCGTCAAAATTAAATTTAGGCCATTCTATTAAATGACTGAAGTTCACGTTACAAAAAAATCAATGCAACATTGTAATCGTTAAAATGAATTTATCTTGTATATATTTTTATTGCCAATCATTCAAAAATTTCTGCGATAACTTGTGGCCGGCTACCCAGTGTACGGGGGCTGTAAAATGTGTGAATGGAAGTCACATCAGCGCCGACTTCCATTGACATCATGAGCATTTATTTGATTATTCGATGCACGTGAAAATTCTACGACCATAAATATTAGACACTACATATCGGACATTACACTTTTACAAATCTAATCCTGACCTTCATTGTATAATTGGATAAAATTTTAATTGCGTTTACTCATTACAGCGTTGCCAGTACGAGAGCAAGAGAGGCAAGCCGTCATCCGAGAACTAATTAACACCGAAGCTGAACATATAAAGCATCTTACGTCGATGGTGGAGGTGAGTGGCTTTCTTACCTATTTACGTATTCACAGACAACACGAAATACTACTTAGTTAAATCCGTCCGATAGAGTCCATTTTCCAACGTTATTTTTGTTAGGTGAAAAATCTGAAAATAGCTTTTTTCAGAAATTGTAACCTAATTACACATTGTATCCAAAAGTGTGGCAAAAAAGGTATCTAATACTTACGGCGGCCGGCACGTGCGCGGTGACTACGAGTATGTTTATTTTGTTACTATGATCAGGCCAGGCGCACTCCACATTGCCTACCATGCGCTACAAGTACCTAGCGCGCTCCGGTTGGTGGGGCCCATTCAATCCTTACTTAGCAGGAAGGGATAAGAGTTGCGTGATAGAAAGAGAGACAAAGTGTAATGTTATTATAACGGTAGGTAGTTAGTGCTACTGCGACTTAATTTGCTCTTTATTGTGTCGCAGCAAGAGTCGCTATTTGTTTAAATGATTTTACGATGGGAATCTTCTGTACCTTATAGGTACTATTTTTACTTATATATTTTTTAGGTACTTATATGTATTCTGTGCTATGTTTTTGTTGATACTAGCTGATGCGTGACTTTGTCTGCGTTGATTTAGGTTGTTTAAAAATTGCATGGGAACTCTTTGATTTCCCTAGATAAAAGTAGCCTACTGCCTAATAAGTTAATAATTTTGTTTCTAATACTTATCAAGTTTATATTTTTTGACGCATGAAGTCTAAATATTTCCGTGATGAAAAGTTGCCTGGACCTCTCATGGTGTGAGTCTCTACTTGCCTGTGCAAGTTACGCCAAAATCAGTTCATCACCATCATCTGTAAAGGCTAATCATATAAATGGACAAAATTTTTAAAATCGAGTGTTTGTGTTATGCTCACATGTACCTATGAGTACTAATAGGAGGCAGTTATTTCAAAATCACAGACATACACTTCAATTATTAAATAAATAATAATTATAATGCACGGACCCGAGTTTAGTGAAAATTATTTTGCGCGAACGACTTATTAATATGATAGATAAAATAGATATGATACTTAGCATAAAACTTCGACCGCTTTCAATATACACAGAAATATTTTGAATTAAAAAATATTTTATGCTCTTTCGAGTGAAACATTGCTACTGATTATTTTTGTACACAATCATTAAACGAAACAAAATTATTGATAATCTAAAAATAGTCTTATCCTGCATTACGTTCCGTGCAAAATAGCCTAGCATTAGATTTACAGCCGTCAATTTATTTTATATAGTTTAGAGATTGTGTACAACTGAATCAGCGCTGTAACGAAAGAGCCATTAATTGAAGAAGAAAAACAAAATAAATGCACCATAAAATTTATTGTGAGCTACTTCTTAGTAGAGTAGTCTTACAGACTTAAGTTCTACCGTGGCAGTAGGTACCTACTATATTATTGTCCTTATTGAATAAACATCTAAATAATTAATTAGACTCGTCTTAAAGGCGAAGGAACTACATTAGTCACGTCGTGACTTACAAGTATTCTTTTAATAGACTAATTACTGCGTTGTATCTGCAAGAAAAACTAAAAACAGAAAAACTTCTCCCAACGTATTCCATAAATAGCTCAAATTAAAAATACTTTTTATTTTGTCACTCATACAAATATAAATAGGATACTTTTTATTTTAAGTATTTTTTTAACCCCCGACGCAAAAACGATGGGGTGTTATAAGTTTGACGTGTCTGTCTGTGTGTGTGTGTGTTTGTGTGTGCGTGCGTGCGCGTGTGCGTGTGTTTATGTGTGTGCGTGCGTGCTCGCGCGCGTGTGTGTGTGTGTGTGTGTGTGTCTGTTCCCCTGTGGCGCTCAAACGGGTGGACGGATTTGAATGCGGTTTTTTTTTTGTTTGAAAGGTGAATTAGTTGAGTGTTGTTAGCTATGTTTGATGAAAATCCATCCAAGATGGCCGCCGCTACAAAATGGCGGATTACATATTTTTTCACAACTCCCTTAATATGGTACGGGTGAGAGAGTTTACCGTATCGACGGAATGACAATTAAATGTTTGACAGCTACGAAACCCGTGAACATTTTGTATGGGAAAATGTTTTTTCTTTTCTTTTAATTTTTTCTCAATTTTCCAATGTTTTTAATAGTTATTCTGCTATTCGGGACGGAGACAAATACAACAAATCAATAACCATGACAAGTATAAATTAAAAATTTATAAAATCCCCCGACATTCGCCATTTTGTGGTGGCGGGCATCTTTGATTTGCATATAGTGCTATTCTACTACTCAAGCCCTTTCATTTGATACCCATATTGAGGGCGTTGTGATAAAATATGTAATCCGCCATTTTGTAGCGGCGGCCATCTTAGATCGATTTTCATCAAACATAGCTAACAACACTCTCGACTAATTAACCTTTCAAACAAAAAAACCGCATTCAAATCGGTCCACCCGTTTGAGCGCCACAGGGGAACTGACAGACAGACACACACACACAGACACGTCAATTATAACACCCCGTCGTTTTTGCGTCGCGGGTTAAAAACTCATTAATAACTAATTAATATAATTCTTAAAACTAATTGTAGGTCAACTACAAAAAATTATAACTCAATATTGAAATACTTGTGCATGCAGTTTTTAACATTTCTTCTTTAAATACTTAAAATATCACCTATAATAATAATAGTTTAAATGCAACCTATGAACATAATATATCGTGCAAAAAAAATGACAAAAATACATATTAATATAAATCTATGTATAATAATGCGATGCAAAGGCACATAATACATCTATATTAATAATTTCGTGCAGGGGTACGGTAGACTCGATCGAAACCTTATAAGAATAACAGGGCATGAAAAAATATTGATTTCGAGTCGACAACATATATCCGCAAAATTCGGATTATGGAGAATTTCGTTAAATTCTAACGGCACTGACAAACAACAAATCACGTTTGTCATCCAAACAAACCGCAGTCGCCATGGATACGACGCGCCAATTTGACACATCTGACATCGCGTGCGTCGCGCCAAAGAAGTATCCATCACAAAGAATTGTGACTCATGTGACCATAGAGATAGTATAAAATCACTACGTTTATACATGTGATTGTGTAAAATAAATATAAAAACTGCAAAAATTTTTACACAAATAATTTTTATTTTAAATTAACATTCAAAATAAACTAACATAAACTAACATAAACTAACAAAACATAAGTTTTAAGGTTTATTCTATGTAAACCTCTTTGTTTTAAATCACTCAGCCTTTTTCACTACTTTGGCAGGTAGATAAGTACTCACTAATTTTAAAAATAAAAAATAAAATTGATGTTCTTTAATCAAATCGGCTAAATCAAAAATAATCATTGAAAATAATATTAGGAAGTATGTAAATTGTAATTTTACAATTTTAAGTGAAATTTGTTCTGTTTTCTTCTTAAACTGTGGATTGTAAGATTTTTTGATTAGACTAAACTAATTATTATAATTTTGGTCGTGTCTTTGTTTGGTCTTTTGTTTGATGATACCTATATCATTTTGTTAACAGCCGAATCTCCTTGCATTTGGTAAACATTGTCACAATTGTGGAAAGTGGATGCAGCCAAGGCTCGGGCACTTTCAAACATTTTTCCAAAAAATCAAACTGCTCCTGTTGCATGTGTTAAATCACTAGCTGCCTCTACAATACAACCTGACAAATCCCAAGATTTATTTGATGACTTTCGGGTAAGTTAATGGTGCAAGTCACCAAGTACAATAAAATGAAAAATAATACTTATTACCAGATAGAGGTATACATACACAATACTTATTATTATTTGTATATTTGTGTAATATATTTTCTCCTAACGAGGAGTTGACGCTAATGAAAGAGTCAAGAAGAAAAAACAAGAATCAATGCTGTCAGTCAGCAATGATTCTATTTCTTTAGAAGAAGTGGAGAAAGAAAACATATCAAATGGCTGGCAGACCCCAACGTAAATATTCAAGCAGGTTTAGTACAGAACATCAGCCCCCCAGGACTAATTATGTATATTTAGCACTTTCAAATAACACCATTCAAGTATCAGTACATTCAGTTGGTTCTATGATTTATGAATGTATTCAATGTCAAGCACTTCATTTTTTAGGTGAAAAAATTAAAATTATTTTACAAATCGTTGTCATAATGGGAAGGTGTACATGGATTCAGATAGAGCATTAAAGCCATTTCCAGATATATGATATGATTAGATTTATACAATGGCAATACGTCTGATGCTAATCATTTTGAGGCTAATATACGACAATATAATTCAGTATTTGCAATGGCATCCATAAATTCAAACTTGAGTACACTCCCTCCAGGATTTTTCACTTATAGGGTACAAGGGCAAATTTATATAAAAACTGGATCTTTGTTTCCGTTGCAAGGTCATAAACCACAATACAACCAACTGTACATAATTGAAGATGAAGCAGCATTAAATGAACGATTATCTGATTCTAGAAATAACATTATGTAGAAATAACATTATGTAGAAGCAATATAATGAAGTCCTTACAAACAATACTCAATGAATAAAATCCTTTTGTCAAAATATACAAAAGGGTGGCTGCAATTTTAGCTCAGTCTTATCTTAATCTTAGCTTAAAATCAGTTGCTGTGGTTGAGGACGATCATAATGATGTTTTAAACTATCCTGTAGAGTTCCTAAATAATTGTATAACGAAAAATGTTTTTATGATATAATCAACCTGTGATGTATAATAGAGAATATACCTTTATAAGTATCTTTGCCAAATTCTCGGGTGAGTACTCATTGTAAAATTACAATTTACATACTTCCTAATATTATTTTCTAAGATTATTTTTGATTTAGCCGATTTGTTTTACAGAGAATAAACCTTAATACTTATGTTTTGTTAATTTATGTTAGTTTATTTTGAATGATAATTTAAAATAAAAATTATTTGTGTAAAAACTTTTGCAGTTTTTATTTACCTACTAAGTATATAAATTATTAAACACAATGAACGAAGCTATACGAATCTATGCTTTGCTTTCCTTTAATATTCCTTGAGAACCGATGACTACAGAAATATCTACCTACATTTTTTACCTAGATGTGTATTATGAGTCCCCCGAGCGAAGCCGGGTTTTCTTCTAGTTTTTATATATTATAGTGCAATAGGTATTCATATAATCAGAAAATATATTTTCTTCTTCCAAAAAGCACCTTTATACTTAATATGAAACGTGTATATTAATTGTATATAAAGTATCATCTATTAATAAGAACTGTATATTAATCTATATATATGTATAAAAGAAAGTCGTGTTAGTTACACCGATTTCGACGAAATTTGGTGTAGAGGTAGACAAGGCCTTGGAAAAGGACATAGGGTACTTTTTATCCCGGAAAATTAAGGAGTTCCCAAGGGATTTTTAAAAAATATTTTCCCATACAAAATGTTCATGGGTTTCGTAACTGTCGAATATTTATTGTTCATCCCGTCGATACGGCAAACTCTCTCGCCTGTACCTACTTATATAATTCTTCCGTAGGTACGTGTGTTTGTCATCTAACTCCTCCTAAACGACTGGACCGATTTGGATGAAATTTTGTGTGTATATTTCAATGGGTTCCTGGATGATTTGAAAACAATTACGGGGTAAGTATAGGTAACCTACCGGGTCTCGGTAGGTGATGCTGATGTCGGTATGTCACCACCGGGCAGGACGAAGTCTGCGGGATCCACTAGTTCATAATACAATGCAAAGGTACATAGAACATTAGTACTATGTATATCTACTAAAATAGATATTTATATGATCACCATGAACTAAATTTTCTTCTAAAATAATTCTAAATTAGGTAGCTCTGTTCACCATACAAATAATTTATCTTACAACTTTAGTCTAGATTATGTTCAGTCTTAAAAGCATTTGATTCTATTAAAAGCACATATTCAAGAATAATCTGGACAAATTGAAGTATGTATATAAATTATATACCTGCTCTAAATGTAAACTTTTATGAGGCAATATTTCTGGAAGAGTTTTAAGGGCTACATAATTTTTCGTACTTCTGATATGTATTTTAAAGTTATTATTTGGTGATGTGTGACAGTAGTTATGCTTGTAAGTGTGGGTAAGTTGTAAAGTACAATCCAGGTGCAAATTTTAAAATTAGATTCGACATTAAAATAAATATTTTCTGCATTTAATAGCTCCACATTTACATTCAGTTCGGTTTCTAAGTGAAGCAATATTTTGTTGTCGTATCTCAAAGCGAGATTTTATGGGTGATACTGAAGATGTGGCTGTATTTGCTTGGGAAGTACTCGGAACACAGGTATTGTCATCATCAGGAGTGTCCTTAAATGAAGCGGGACTTTTCAGGTCTTCATCACTGTCGCACTTTTGTAAGTAGTCGAAACATATTTCTTCCCCTGCTTCAATATCCCTCATAGCAAACAAAGCTAGCATCGGTAGGTTTGGATCGAGACAATCAGCCCACACTGCCCACACACCTAAGTTTGGGTCACACGAATGATTTATAAAATGGGACACATTTCCCAAATTGCACGCATCAACCACATACGGATTCTCACAAGAATTGAAATCTAGATCAAATAAATAGGTCAATCCATTGGCGTCATACTCTCTTCCTCGTTTTTCTGCCTCCTCGAAGGTAATCACTTCACCCACATACTGGCATATAAATTGTCCCTGTTTGATTTTTTGTTCAGCTCTGACTCCCCATCCACAGCCGTTGGGTGTTCTAAATATGGTAAGTTTCACATTTCTGCCTGTTTGTACAACACGGTTGTTGCATTCTGAGGAACATTTGCAAGCTTTATTACATTCATATATTGGCGTTCCTGAGGCTACACGGAGTCTTTTTTGAACTGTATATGCAAACAGACCTGCTTGCATACCACAACATGATTTGGCTCTGCAATTACAAGCGACACATTCGCAACCTATTGGTGGTTCATTTGGGATAGTAACACCAGCGCCGGGTATTGATTCATTTATGTAAGTAAAGTTTTCTGGTGGCCCAGTAAGGTCAACATTATTTTCCACGGACAGCTTATTAGACTTATCTACTTGGTTCAAACGGCCTTCCCAGACTCGGAGAGCCATCATTTGCCGGCACCGCCTGCGAGTTGAAACATATAGTTGTAGGATATCCCTGGTCTCCTGAATAAGGTCAGATACATGGAACTCCTCATATTCTGGCAAACGTATCATAGTTAGCAGTTTCAGCACGAGATTAACTTTTAATTTTGCAAGATCCGATTCTTCAACTTCATATATTCTATTAACAAGATTTTTTTCACTGAGCAACCCATCAAAAGAAATTTCCTCTTTCAACTTTTCCATTTCAATGTGGTGTTTGAGCTCTTGATTTCTTACAAATTCTTGAAGTACATCAGGACAGTTATCGAGATTTTCAATTGGTTCCCATGTATTTTCACTGTCATCCCAGCCTTTCCATTTAATATAAAAAATTTCTTTGCCCGATTCAAATGTGAAATCCATTATTTTCTCTATAATGTACTCTTCTGGTTCTTGTTTTTTTTGTTTTTTGCTTCGCGGTGTTGCTTCCATTTCAAGAAACAATGATCTTTTATTGGATTTTTTCATTTTTTCTAAAAATGCACTTTCTTCTCTTTCATCTGCTCTTTGACAGTACATTCTTACCACTGAGTCGGGCAGGCGCTCTGCAACATAACATGTGTTTTAAAATATTAATCACACCAATTTTAAAATTCAATTTACATAAATATAATATGATAATCATCAATCAAGCGATTGATGTCACATTCCAATTAAACCCTCATGGTACATTGCAAAGCTGATCCAGTTATACATTGAATAAATCTGGTCTAGTTTCAATAAATCCATTTATAAATCATTTTTGTGATTTATTATTTGAATATAACCACACAATTAAATTAAGAATTTGATTTGAAAGTGAGTTTTTTACTCACTTTTTATGAGTTTACTTAATTAATACTGAATTCCAGCATGGCCAAAATTCAAATTCTATCAAAGAATAGAATTTAAATTGTATCTTAGCTAAGCTGCAAGACTAAGTAACTATGTATATCATTATGAACATATTGTATGACAGAGAAAAACTCTCTTGCAAAATAAATATTATCTTTACAATGCACTGTTTTATGTCTATTGCCTAAAACACAATAATATCCATAGAAAATACTCTATAATATTATGTTTTTATTAAAATTAAAATATTTGCTGTGCCAATAAGGAAACAAATTAGGTAAAATGGATGAAAGATAAATTGTGCTGTGTTCAACAGATTTAGAAATCCAATCAATGATATGAGATCTATGCACTCACCCAGTTTAATAGTAATATTTCTTTCCAATTCATTCTTGAATCTAACAGTCTGTACTCCAGATATTGCTTTGACGACTGTAGATTTTCCATGAGCTACATGGCCTATGGTGCCGATGTTAATAGTAGCCTGTCTGGATATAACTTCAGGAGACAAGGCAGATAATTTTGTGACATCCTATAAGAAAAGTGTTGATAAAAATAAATAAGATTCTCCTTTTATCAATATAACGTTATACAGTTCATGCCCGCATGAATTTAGGTTCTATAAAAATCTCTTAGGAACTCTATGATTTTCCGTAACAAAAAATAACCTATGTCCATCTCCAAGGTCTAGTCCATCTCTTTACCAAATTTACTCAAAATAGATTCAGCAGTTTAGGCACGAAAGCATAATAGACAGAGTTACTTTCGCATTTTTAATATATTAAAATAGTATGGAAGTATGGATTAAGGCCAATACACTTTCTGCAAATTGTTAGTTTATTATGTTATTTTACCGTTGTAAAGTATTTTTTAACCTATCGATTTAGTTTTAGATTATCACTTCAAGGAATATGAATCCGCCTTTAGACCTACAGTTCCATTCCAATTATAGGTTATAAAATGTTGAACACATCTATAATATAATAAAACTGTAACAGATCCAATCCTGTACATTGAAGATATTTTGAAATTTTTTATTGGAGGGCACTCTATAATCGATACTGAAGCCAAAACTGCAATTTTTTTCATTTTTGTCTGTCTGTCTGTCTGTCTGTATCTTGGCCGCGCATCACGCCGAAACTACTGAATGGATTCAAATGAAACTTGGTACGATTTGAGTTTATACTTCGAGGTAGGACATAGGATACTTTTTATCCCGAAATTCAGCACGGTTCCTTTGGGAGAGGGGATGAAAGTTAAAACGTGTATTTAGCTGTAATTCATTAACGCGTTGTTCGATTTCACTCATTCTTTTTTTGTTAGAAAGGTAGTACTTTATATATTGTCCCGTAAACATTTCAAGGTCATAGGTTTTTTAGTTCAGAAATGACAGACATTTATTGGGTTCAAATAACTTAGGACCCGGATCTTTGAACGTACGGCTTATTTTAAACTGGTGTGCGTTTAAATTTATGTTTGTTGGTCTTTCTATTTGTTCGAGCTAATCTCGGAAACGGCTGGATCGATTTTAATGGAACTTTCAATGTTATAAGGAGTAACTTAGGCTACATTTAGTTCAGGTACATAAAAGAATTATGGGATCCAATCTGATCCTATATAAAAACCTATATCCACGCGGCGAAGTCGCGGGGAACAGCTAGTAAGCAAATTTAACTGATAAAATATGATGTAATCCGCCAAATCAGGTTTCATGATTACGCTACAAATTACAATAAGTATCTACTTTATTAATTAAAAATGCATGTGTAATGCTAGACTTACCAATTTAGATAAATCTTGCTGATGCAAATTCGACCGAGCTTGGCTCTCGTTAGAAGTCATGGTTACGGAATTAACTTTAAGAAGTTTATGTACAGCAATTTATAATACAAAGTACTTAGTAATCGTTATAATGTAAAATGTAAACTTAGCACACGCTTTTGTAGCAGCTATATTTTGTTGTAGGTTTGCTTTTATGTGTGGCTGTGTATCACCATTCACCTCTGTTTATTTTGATGGTGATTTCACTGATTTGATGTGTATTTTCCATAGAAATAATTCATGGTATTTTCCAATGATTTTCCATGTATTTTCTAGCGCGAACACCTGTCATTCCTGTCAATCAGTGTTGCCAGCACGGTCATGTCAAAAGTTACCTAAAATAAATAAAAAGTAACCTTTTAGTGTAACAAGTATAAATTGAAAATTTAAAAAACCCCCGACATTCGCCATTTTGTGGCGGCGGCCATCTTGGATTTGGAATAGTGCTATTCTACTAGTCAAGACCTTTCATTTGATACCCATATTAAGGGAGTTGTGAACAAATATGTAATCCGCCATTTTGTAGCGGTGGCCATCTTGGACCGATTTTCTTCAAACATGGCTAACAACACTCTCGACTAATTCACCTTTCAAACAAAAAAAACCGCATTCAAATCGGTCCACCCGTTTGAACGCCACAGGGGAACAGACAGACACACACACACACACACACACACACACACAGACACGTCAAACTTATAACACCCCGTCGTTTTTTCGTCGGGGGTTAAAAAATAACCTTTCATTTTTTTGGCTTGATATTAAAGTCTTATAAATAAATGAACGCCAGTCGCAAGCACGTAAAAGCATGACTCATTGTCACGTACGTAGCGCGTGCAAGCGAGAACGCGGAACAAGGGATAGAGAAAGCACGATCAGCCGGCATAGCCGAGCGTGCAGTGCAAGCGAGAGCGCGGAGCGCGCGGCAATGTTTTTTATGACGTTAACACGTAAAAATGTCGTCCGTAAACCGACTTCACAGACAACTATTCTTTTTCTAGTAGAAAATTGTATTACAAATTTACAAGTTGATAGAATTGATGTTGCTTGTAAATAACTTGCACAAATATTCATTCAGACTGCATTCAGACATTGGTCGAGATCGGTCGAGAATTGAGATGAAACGAGTGTGAAAGAGAAACTGATGAGAACAGTTGCAATAAGAACCACAGATGACAGAGTATTTATGAAGATTCGAAAAATCACCTAAAAGTTACCTTTTGAATTATAGTGTAACCTAGAAGTAACCTGACCGAGCTAAAAATCACCTAAAAGGTTACAAAAGTAACCTTCTGGCAACACTGCTATCAATACTTGAAGTAACAAAACTAACAAAACACCCGCCATGGCTCAAAAATACCAGAACCCAGTGCCTGTACTATAATGTAGAAAAAAATATTTTATAACATTATCTATACTAATAAATAAAATTGAAGTGTCTGTCTGTAATATCGAAATAACTACCTCATATTAAACTCATATGGTTATTTGAAAGATACTATAACCGAATCACACGTTTTTAAAATTTTTGTCTGTCTGTCTGTCTGTCTGTTTGAACGGGCTAATTTTTGGAACGGCTGAACCGATTTTGACGGGACTTTCACATACAAGTAGATAATTAACCAGGGAGTAACATAGGCTACTTTTTTAACCGACTTTCAAAAAAGGAGGAGTTGTGTTTTTCTACCTATGTACACCGATATCTCCGAGATTTCTGAACCGATTTGCGTGATTTTTTTTTAATCGATAGAGAAACATTGCGACACTGTCCTACAAAAAATTTGGATTCCAACTCTTCAATCCTGATGCTGTAGGGGATCTGATCCCCAACACTAATGGGATTTAGGCACTGTCGGTTATTTAAATTGATATTGGGGATACCAATTAAAGACTTTATTGTTGAATGACCTCGAGTAGGTACATGTCCAACTCCTCAACCCTGATGTTGTAAGGAATTACATTCCGAAATCGTAAGGATCCCACGAAATTTTTCCGTTTTGTGGACGGGTTACTACTTACTACAGATAGGCTACTTTTTGTTCTGGAAAATCAAAGTTCCCACGAGATTTTTACAAACCACACGATCGAAGCCGTGGGCATCATCTAGTTTTGCAATAATTTCCTAACAAAGTAGTGTATAGATCGACCAGAATCTCATGAAAAATAGGGAAATGAAATTCCAAGGTTAGCAACACTACGGCTGCCCTAGCGATAAACAAAGTAACTGACATTTTTTGTGAAATTGACTTTTTGTCTTAACAAAAGTTTTATGTCGAGTAGTTTTTTACCACAGTTTAATATTTCAAGTAACTTGAACCGTTTACTGAAATTTAAATTGCCCAAACAAAGTAACTGCACTCACTAACCCGGAATATAAATGCAAAAACCAAGTAAACAACAAGCACAACACAAAAACAAAGTAATTGGATGTTGATTACTTTGTTTTTGTATTTAAAATGCAGTTGCTTGATTTTTCGTTTCGTGAAACAATCCCATGTAAGGTGTTCTGAATGTAATTACTTTGTTTATCACTAGGGCAGCCGAGTTAACCTAGTGTTGCTTACTACAAAATTTAATTTCCCTATTTTTCATGAGATTCTGGTCGATCTATAATGAACTTTTTTTTTTTTTAATATTATAGATGTATGTGAATAAAGTAGTCCAATTTAAGACACATTTTGATTTCTTAATCGGGATTTTAAGATATGAGAGTAGATAAAGAAATATAAATTACTAGTGGATCCGGCAGACTTCGTCCTGCCCGGTGACATACCGACATCAGCGCCACTTACCGAGACCCGTACCTAGGTTACCTGTACCTACCCGGTAATTGTGTTTTCAAACCATCCAGGATTGAAATATACACACAAAATTTCATCCAAATCGGTCCAGCCGTTTAGGAGGAGTTAGATGACAAACACACATACGGAAGAATTATATAGGTACGAGTGAGAGAGTTTACCATATCGACAGGATGTTTACGGACATGACAGTTACGAACGTTTTGTATGGGAAAATGTTTTTTCTTTTATTTTATTTTTTCGTCAATTTTCCTATGTTTTTAATATTTAGTTATTCTATTCGGGATGGAGATAAATACAACAAATCTATAACCATGAAAATCGCTTCAGCAGTTCTCGAGATAATACTTAAGCCACACGAGTAGATATTATACAGAGAGAAAGCTACCTAGAAGCGGCCCGCTGTAGGTACACGCACACATAGCGCCGCTCACGCACACACGAGCTCTCACCAACGGTTCACGTACGCTCCGCTGGTAGGACAGTTGGTAGACAAACGACAGGGCTGTGGGTCGTGCGCACTTTTCCAATCTCTTTTTTTGTGTACCCTAGAGATCAAGTGAAGTAAGTATACCTACCTTTACATATCTATACAATAAAATTAATGAAATGAAATTAATTGAAATGACATGAATTTATTTATTGTAGGTATATTTTTTTATTGAATTTATTTATTGTAGGATAGTATGTGCCACTTATGATACTATGTCAAGACTACTACTGGTTCAAAAAGCAGATTCTACTGAATAGAATTGAGTAATAACATTGCCAGGTACAACCCGTTTACTAAAAGATTGGACCTGGCGTCGATGACGCCACTGCGACGCATGGGTAGGGTGTGCAAAAAAGCATCATTAAGAATATTTAGGTATTGTATGAAACTTAAATGTTTGTGAAAAACTGACAATACTAACACAGCATACCCAGGTATGCTGTGTTAGTATTGTCTTGCGAGCGAGCGAGTCAAAGCAACTTGTCAGCGAGGTCCTATCTTTTAGTAAACGGGTTTTAAGTTAAAATGTGTTATAGATCCTCTATGCAATGGGCCATCGCGATGGGCCTATCTAAGGTACCTATCAAAATAAATAATTAAATAAATAAATAAATACTCACACATACGCACACGGCCGTCTATTCCTAAAGTAGGCAACTTCATGCCTGTGTTATGGGTAATAGCCGACTGATAGACATATTTACATATAAATACATATATATATTTTATATAAAGGTATATATACATTATACATACATATTATAAATACACCCAGACTCGGAGCGGGAATCGAACCCGCGACCCTGGAGCGGAAGGCAGGGTCACTGCCAACCACGCTAACGGGTCATTCTAAGTAACTAGGTACTTAATTCATTCAATTTACTAAAGTAAGTAAGTATCTAGATTCTAGGTACTGTCACTAGGGATATCTACGCATGTGCTATCACACTTATTTTTAGTAGGTATCTGTTCATAAAAATGTCTACGGTTTTATAATCTACTACCTACCTAAGTAATTAGGTATTTAATTCATTTATTTTACTAAAGTAAGTATCTAAATACTATCACTGGGACATCTACGCATGTGCTATTACACTGACTTTTAGTAGGTACCTACTACCTACCTAAGTAACTAGGTACTCAATTCATTCATTTTACTAAAGTAAGTAAGTATCTAGTTCTGTCACTAGGGATATCTATGCATGTGCTATCACACTTAGTTTTAGTAAGTACCTACTACCTACCTAAGTAACTATATAACTTATATATAGTATAGTAATGTAATATAAAAAACATATTTTTCCAATCATTATTACATATCTTGCTATATTATGTATACTAGTAGATAATATTTTTATTTTTACCCATAATTTTTCACATGCAACAGGTGACAACCCTATCAGAATAGGTATAAATTTTGGACGTTCTTAGGTAGCTTTTCCTCTGTATAATATCTACTCGTGTGCTTAAGCGTTCGAACTAACACGACTTTGTTAATATAGAATATAGATAGATATAGATGTAGAATATAGATATAGATGTTCAAGTCTATTCAAGTAGGTACCTACTTATACTTTTCTGATTCTATTTTTCATGTTCGAATATGGTCTTTCTTACTTAAGTAGCTTTTAGCCCAGTCAATTTGACTTTCAAGGCTACAATAATTCCCACCTGGCTGAAAATTGGTAGGATTGTTCAAAACACTATTATAAATGAAATGTGAAAAGTCCTCAACGATCCGACACCTGGAAAAAAATTTACTCCTGGACACGCACAGTTTATTCACACTTGGCTGAAAATTTGTAGGATTGTTTGGGACACTATTATAAATGAAATGTACAAAGTCCTCATCGATCCGACACCTGTAAAAAAATTACTCGGGGTCAAAGTTTTCACGGGAAGTTTTCAGCAAAATGGTAAGTCTTATCATAAAATTATTTTAGACAAAATTATAGATCAGGTAATTATCTATAAAAAATATCTGAATACTTTTTTTCCTAAGAGCCACCGTTTTTGAGATATAATGATTCAAAAAGATAAGTTTCGAAATAAAAATGAGGGACTGGATTTCTTTTATCCCGAAATTCTGATATTTATAATATTTTATATGTGTAAGTGTGTAACTTATACATAACTTACACACATAAGTTACATACTTACACACATAAAATATTGAAAATATCAGAATTTCAGGTAAAAAGAAATCCAGTCCCTCATTTTTATTTCGACACTTAACTTTTTGAATCGTTATATCTCAAAAACGGTGGCTCTTAAGAAAAAAAGTATTCAGACATTTTTTATAGATAATTAGCTGATCTACAATTTTGTCTCAGCTAATTTTATGATAAAACTTACCGTTTTGCTGAAAATCATGAAAAACCCGTTTTTGTGACCTTTGACCCCGAGTAATTTTTTTTCCAGGTATCGAATCGATGAGGACTTTTCACATTTCATTTATAATAGTGTTTTGAACAATCCTACCAATTTTCAGGCAAGTGTGAGTCAACTGTGCGTGTCCAGAAGTAAATTTTTTTCCAGGTGTCGGATCGATGAGGACTTTTCACATTTCATTTATAATAGTGTTTTGAACAATCCTACCAATTTTCAGCCAGGTGGGAATTATTGTAACCTCACCCCTATATTTTAGTCTAATTAGACTGGGCTATTTAAAGATATTCACATAATATAACAATGTTTTTCCCAGAGGTTATGTAATTGGGTTGAGTAGGTACCTTTCATAATTGCGCCCACCACGTGTATTTTAACGGATAATACCTACACAGGAAAATGTATTACAGGCGACAGAACAGGAAGATTGAAATCTGCAGGGCAGATAATGACGATTCTTGTTTGTCCCTGACCGTTTTAATCAACGATAATTGTAAAAGAAAAACTTACATAACTGTTAAATTAAGAAATGTTCATTGCTTACAAACAATTTTTTTATGTTTAAAATATTATACAAGCTGCTTCTTCTTCGCAGAATGGCGGCAAGATTTAAATGAAATTCGTGCCGATGTGATCTTAAACTCCTCACCAGCCTCACCCGTAGTTATATCTAGGTACCTATCTACTCTTGGAAATGGAAAAAATATTTAGATTCAATCTTTTTTATTCGTTGATTAATTCCTAAGTTTGAGATCTCTCCTGGCGGTAAGTGCAGCACGGCAAAGTGGAATTGCAACGAGGTGCAGTTTCTTTTAATGAAAACAACAAACTCAGCTTTATTTATTTTGGCATCTTAGTTGAAAACAAGGCGCTCGCGCTCGAGCGCTTTCGTTTATTATCAAAGTGCTCACTGAAACCAAGAATGTTTATTAAAAAGATTTTTTTTTGTTTGTTTATAAAAATGTGAAAATAGGGTCTTAATTTATATATAGATAGCTTGCGAGTAGCGCTTGAAAAAATTATGCCTGATGGAAAGGAATAATAAGGTTGCAACGCGCTTGCCTAGAATATATTTATTCACTTTTCCCTTGAGAAAGCGTTTTGTGTGAGTAGAGTGCGATTAAGTTGCTGAACACACTCATCAAAATATATCCGACTAGCTTTTGCCCGCGGCTTCGCCCGCGTGAATTTTCACACATCCCAAGGGAATCGTGGATTTCCGGTTCCCGTTCCTTTTTCCAACCTTTATACCTACTTTTAAGGAAGTTTACTATACTAATCTACCTATAGCTGTAGCTGTAGATTGCTATAGCAAATTTCGGTTTTTTCATAATCCCGTGGGAACTGTGGATTTTCCGGGGTAAAAAGTAACCTATGTGTTAAGTCTACCCTGACTTTCTTCTTAGTTGATACGCTCTTGACAGAGCGGTCGTGGTCGTCACTTGGGTGTTGTGGCACACAGGGTATATAAAGTGTGCGTACGCACGCATGCACACACGCACACACGCACACACGCACACACACACACACACTAACTTTCGCGCTTATAATATTAGTGTGATAAAAGACCGGCAGGTAACCGATACTGCGTCGTAGCACTGGTAGCTGCTATCAGCAATTTCGCCTGCATTACCTAGTGTTTGATTGCCTATTATTAACCCCCGACGCAAAACGACGGGGTGTTATTAGTTTGACGTGTCTGTGTGTGTGTGTGTGTGTCTGTCTGTTCCCCTGTAGCGCTCAAACGGGTGGACCGATTTGAATGCGGTTTTTTTCGGTTGAAAGGTGATTTAGTCGAGTGTTGTTAGCTATGTTTGATGAAAATCGGTCCAAGATGGCCGCCGCTACAAAATGGCGGATTACATATTTTTTCACAACTCCCTTAATATGGGTATCAAATGAAAGGGCTTGACTAGTAGAATAGCACTATTGCAAATTCAAGATGGTCGCCGCCACAAAATGGCGAAAGTCGGGGGTTTTTTTTTTAATTTTCAATTTATACTTGTTAACGTAATTATTGTACGAGTACGGCGGTTGACCGAGTTGGTTGTACTTAGCAGAGCAATCGGCATCTGTTTCGGCCTTTGATTCGATGCCTTTCCCTAAAATGAGTTTAAGATCATTATAAGGATTTCAACCTTACGTCCAAGTTAAGCTGTTTATGTTATCGGCTATCGTATGCACTGACCCTTACTGCATTGCAATACAGTCTAAAATGGAAGCAGGCTAACTTTGAAGAGGAATGCGAGTTTTATTAAGACCATATTGTTTTACCCTTAATCGGTTTCTATACCTAACATAGTACCGGAACGCTGAATCGCTTCGTGGGGTGCTTCTAGGCACCGGTGAAGCCTTCGCCATGCCAAACCAGAGTCCAATATTAGCCCGAGTCGGAAATCGTATACCGGGACCTCGCGCTTAGGTATAAGACTTATTTGTTAATTTTAATTCAAATTAAAAAATGATATTCTATATTTATAAAAAATATTTAATATTTATAAAATAAGAATAATCAAATTAAAAATAATATATATTTTCATAATATTATATCAAAAACATCATAAAGACCATATGCAACGAGGCAAGGTGAGCAAACAGACAACTATCCGTTTTAGTTTTTGAAGACCTCCCTGGCGCAGTAGTTTTATAAGCGGGAGGTCCCGGGTTCGATTTCCGGCAGAGGAAATTTAGGATTTTATAATTTCTAAATTGTCTCTGGTCTGGTCTGGTGGGAGGCTTTAGCCGTGGCTAGTTACCACCCTACTGACAAATCGTGCCGCCAAGCAATTTAGCGTTCTGGTTCGATGTCGCGTAGAGACCGGTCAGTGGTATGGGTTTAATAAAAATCAGCCAAGTGCGAGTCGGGCCTCGCTCTTTCAGGGTTCCGTACATAATTATGAACAATATAATATTTTGGGTCTAAGAAATATTTAATTTCCGAGTTAGACATCGCAAGAAACCGTGAAAGAAAAACGCAAAATAAGTTCGTTTGTTTTGGTCACACCTTATAAACTATTTTATGAATCGTTGTTTTCAGTATTTGTTGTACAAATAGAGCATATAGTACATAATATACCGAAATATCATATTCCTAACTAGTTTAGTTTTTTAGATAGCCCCCGTCACAAAAATGGTCTAAAACTGACAATTTTGATGACCCCCCATTTCCTTACTTTTTAAGCAAAAAATTAAAAAAATATATATTCGTACTCTACTCAATGAGCTCTAAACAATGATACCCCACAAGCTAGGGTAAGAAAAAAAATTTTTTTTCCGGCTCCTTTCTCATGTACGGGAGCCCCCCTGAAAAATAATTTAATTCAATTTTTAATTCAATATTTGATTTTGGGTCCACGTTTTACACCAAATACCAAAATTTCAGGTTTGTAACTCATTTCGTCTGCGAGCTAGAGACCTGTGACCGGCGGACAGACGGACAGACAGACAGACAGACAGACAGACAGCCGAGTGACATTAATAGGGCTCCGTTTTTACCCTTTGGGTACGGAACCCTAAAAAGTGAAATTATTCGTTAAAGCGCAACTTTAAAGTTCCTTTTCCTTTTTCAGTTTTTGAGATAATTTAATGATTCTTTCAGATTTTTGATTTATTTTACTTAAATTTTTATAACTAATTAAAAAAAATTCGGAAACTTGTCCGGGTTCTCTCAACAGATTCCTCTTTTCGAACCGATGGTAGTCTTGACTTATCACAAAAGCCACAAGTAGGCCACCTATTTACTTACTTTAGTACATCAGTATATTCAGACATAAACATCCACCTAGGTATATCTACCTCTAAAGGGTAAATGATCGCAAACAATTGTGAATATTGGAAATACCTACCATAATACTTGTAAGGACATAGGTACATATTGTGTTTCATTAGATAAGCTCTAACGGCTTATTGTTTCAGTAAAAAAGATTGACGCGTCGAAACGAAATGTGCTTCCTTATACCTACCTACTTGAATACATTTAGATTAAGATTTAATTAATTTTTTGGTCATATCATCACTAAACTACGGCACAGTAAAAACTTAATTAAAATTCGGACCGTCAAAGCTCCGCAAATATAATGAAGATCAATACATATACTTAGCTTGCAGTAGATGCTTACTTAAATAAATAATTTGATATATTATTTGTTCTTAGGTGTTCATCGCCGCAGCGCACCACCTACAGAGTAATCATAAACTGTTGAACATTAATACTGAAAAGTTATTTTCAAACATTCCTGACCTCCTTAACGCCAACATAAAATTTTGGGTCATCGTTTTGTTGCCTATGATCAAGGATGCTATTGAAAATAAAAAACCGTAAGTAATAAAATTAAAAGCGTAAGTAATATATTATAATATATAATACGTAAATAATATAAGTAATATAATATCTTTCAAAATTGTTTAAAAAATATTTATTAAACACACTCAACAACTCATTATCAAATAGCGAAGTAAGTTTTGATTCAGAATAAAAAGATTTTTCTTTGTTAAATAAATATAAAATAAAAAATCCTTTATTTATTATTTTATTAAAGGATAAGGTTTTATGATACCTAACTAATACTTAGTTTAATTTATTTTCAGATTCAACACGGCATTAATGTATGAAGGATTCAAAAAGTTCAGCGAAATTCTGTATCCATATGAAAAGTTTCTCGTCGATCAAAATATCCTGCTTGAATACTATCGCTGCAAGCAAAACGACCCGGAGTTTTCACTGTTTCTCTCCTGGTGCTATAACCAGAAGAAATGCAATAGGTTAGTAGCAAATAATTTCATTTATAATGTACTTTCCTATTTCTAGATTAATTACCTCTGGTCTAGTGGCTAGCTTGATCCGCTGCGAAACATTAGATCATCGACTCTCGGGTCGGGCCAAGAAAGTTATTGAGTTTGCTGTCACTTTACGTGCTGTAGCACCCCCGTGCATCGAACACCACATAATTATGGCGGTTGGTCCCGCACCTAATTACCCTCCGGTCGATATTAACCATGATGAACATGATTATTATTCTGCCCTCCTGAGAAAAAGCATAAGTGTAGACGACTAAGTAGTTATTGCGAAAATTATAGAAAAAAATTAGTTTTATAGGAAATTACGTATTCAGTTAATTTTTTTGTTACTTATATATATATAGGACATATAAAATAGGACATGAATATATTATCTCTGACATAAGTCTATCTCTTTTTAACTTTGATTTTAGTCTAGATCAGAGTCAAAGTGATCTCTATAGATCTTACTATAAGAATAAGAGTGAGGGAATTGAGAGTGCACCAATATTTGTGGCTTTGTGCACTATACCTAATATATTCTGCGTAGTCCAATATAAGCAGAAATAGTAGATTGTATCATAAGGGAGCAAAATAATATTTTTACGGCGAGGGCGCTTTTTTGAATCCAGAGCGAAGTGAGGGATTGTATAGTAGAATCCCGAGCGTAGCGAGGGATTCTTTAGTACAATCCTGAACGTAGCGAGGGATTCAAAGTATGTCGCCCGAGCCAAAAATATATTGCGCCCGAGTGATACACTCTACTTTTCATCACCCTCTATGAGGAAATAAAAGGCGCCTCATATTTTTAACGCCCGACGCAAAAACGACGGGGTGTTATAAGTTTGACATGTCTCTCTGTGTGTGTGTGTGTATGTCTGTCTGTTCCCCCATAGCTCTCAAACGGATGGACCGATTTGAATGCGGTTTTTTTGTTTGAAAGGTGAATTAGTCGGGACTGTTTTTAGCTATGTTTGTTTGATGAAAATCGGTCCAAGATGGCCGCCGCCACAAAATGGTGGATTAATAATACAAGTGTAAATTAAAAATTTAAGAAACCCCGACATTCGCCATTTTGTGATGGCGGCCATCTTGGATTTGCATAGTGTTATTCTACTAGTCAAGACCTTTAATTTGATACCCATATTGAGGGAGTTGTGAAAAAATATGTAATCCGCCATTTTGTGGCGGCGGCCATCTTGAACCAATTTTCATCGAACATAGCTAAGAACACTCCCGACTAATTCACCTTCCAAACAAAAAAAACCGCATTCAAATCGGTTCAACCGTTTGAGCGCTATGGGGGAACAGACAGACACACACACATACACACACAAACGTCAAAATGAAAGGTCTTGACGACAAGACCTTTTATTTGATACCCATATTGAGGGAGTTGTGAAAAAATATGTAATCCGCCATTTTGTGGCGGCGGCCATCTTGGACCAATTTTCATAAAACATAGCTAAGAACACTCCCGACTAATTGACCTTTCAAACAAAAAAAACCGCATTCAAATCGGTTCAACCGTTTGAGCGCTACGGGGGAACAGACAGACACAGACGCACATACATACACAGACGTCAAACTTGTAACAACAATAACAACAATCGATACTATCGTTCGCGCCTAGCCCGGTGGGACCACGGGCCCTTCATCTTCAATAAGTGAGCCGCAATTATCTTTTACGCGCACTTATAAATAAGTGCGCGTAAAAGATCTTTTAGGCGCACTTATAAAACTGAGCCGAAAACACCACCTTTGGGTGCACATAAAGGCGAACCAAGTCGTCCTTTTCGAATAGATGGGATGAAAAATATCTTTCCTTCATACACTATAGTATTCGTTTTAATATTGCAATAAATCCAATCTGAAGGATATATAGGTACCTATAATATAAACTGTAAACATTGTCCATAAATAGTTAATTTTATTATTAACAAAATGGATGTAGTGTCTGAAATAAAGATATATAATTACTGTTATCTTTATTTATTTTTACTTATTATTATTATTTAATCTATTAATATTATTTAATTTCAGGCTACAACTAACCGACTATTTGGTAAAGCCCATGCAAAGGTTAACCAAGTACTCATTAATCTTAAAAAGGGTCATTGAATATACTGATGCGGGAGATGAACGTTCTGCACTAATGAATATGGTAATGTATAAATACTGTTGGCACAGAGTACCTACAGAGGGGAAGCTTCATACAAGCGGCCCGCTGTAGGTACACTCACACATATGCGCACGTTTGTCACCAACTGTACCGGTTAGTGGAACGAGCGGGCGTCCGTGAACCGTTGGTGAGTGTGTTTGTGTGAGTATACCTACAGCGGGCCGCTTGTGGAAGCTTCCCCTCTGTAGATTTACTACTCGTGTGCTGTTGGTGCAGGTAATATTGTATTTTATTTTACCTACAAGGCGAAGGGATAGATAATGTTCCGTATAAATTATAATATGATGCCCACGACTTTGTCCGCGTGGATTTAGGTTTTTTAAAAATCCCACGGGAATTCTTTGCTTTTTAGGGATAAAAAGTATATGTTCGTCCCCGGGATGTATGCTAACTTTGTACCAAATTTCATCAAAATCGATTAAACTGTAGGGCCGTGAAAAGCTACCAGACAGACAGACACAGACACACTTTCGCATTTATAATATTAGGTAGTACCTAAATAGATGTATAGATGTCTACATATCATCGTCGTAGTTAACCGTAGACATTAATTTCTGTGCCCATAATATTGTAGTGATTTCCACACGGCGCAGTTTTGCGCCGTTTGTATCTAGCGGTTTCCTGCAACTCATCAGATGTCGTTGGTCCACCTAGTGGAGTCTGCCAAAGCTGCGCTTTCCTGTGCGATGTCGCAATTTTGAGATCTCAAAACCTTGAGATCTTAACGTCTATTGGTTTCGAATTATATGCCCCATCCTATGCCGTTTCAGCTTCGGATTCTTCGTTCCATGATTTCGAACAAATATAAGAGAATAATTTAATATTTATTAACAGGAGGTGATTGCAACATCATATGTGAGTAAAGTGAATCTTTCCGTTCGGAAATCGGAGGAAATTGAACTAATCAACAAATTACAATCGTCAATAGAGCCTTATGAGTGTGTAAGTATCTAGTATAATGCCCGTTGATGTCTTTTAGGGCGACGCTATATGGCGCAGCTACTACGGTTTCATAGCGGCTTTAATGTATAGTTGAGAGTTTGCTAGATAACGGTGTTTGATATCGTAGGTAAACGTCAAATAGCGGTGCCGCCATTTGCATGATGGCCGTGTTTACGTTGCTGAACGCAAATGGTCCAAGATCCCAGAGCGATAAGACATAACTTTTTTTTATTCAACTACAAGTTAGCCCTTGACTGCAATCGTACCTGATGGTAAGTGATGACGCAGTCTAAGATGGAAGCGGACTAATTTGGAAGAGGTACCCCTGATCGGTTTCTACACGGCATCGTACCGGAACGCTAAATCGCTTGTGGCACGGTGTAACACTCCCATCTTCGCTCACGCCAGGGTCTTATCCCTGCATTTTACCTACTCATACGTTAGGGGATGTTTGATCATTACAATTTTAAATCTGACTGATTAAATATTACTATAGAATAGTTGTCTTAATAACATATTTAAAAACCAGAAATCTAAAATTATGTATTTTCATTTATTTTAGTGGAGCTTTAAAGCGTCTGATAAAAGTTCTGTTTCAAGGAAAGTGTCTGATACTGTTTGTAGTAGTTCGGAGTGATATTCTACAATATATATATATATATATATATATATATATATATATATATATATATATGAACCCCACAAGTACGCAGGTATTCAAAGCACATGAGACACTACTGAGAGCCTAAGGTTTCATCTTTTAGAAAAATTTGTCTTCACGCTCTGGGATCTTACTCTAAAAATGAGCCACAACTGGTGCTGCGAAGATGGCTAAATCGCTATGGAATTCACGACGCGTAAAAAATGTAGTTCATATGTAACCTAGCCAGTGTAAACAAAAACAAATAACCTTATGAAATTAGTGTATTGTCATCGGTCCTCGATAAATCTACAAAGTTTGAATGAAATCTGACCGTTTAAAGTGGGTCAAAATCGCGTTCAAAGAAGTCGGTTACAAACATACATACCGGTGAAGCTAATATAAAGCGTGTAATAAAAACGTTTCTATTTGAAAAGTACCTATAAGACGGCCGTCAAGCTACGGATGCAGTCTAAGATGACGATGGATCTTTCCTCGTGTCAGACAAATACTTTTTGTAATTTTGAAATTAACAGGCAAGGAGCGAAATGAACACCACAACACACAAAAAAACAAACACACCCACACACAGCCCACAAAAAAATCGGTCCTATCGGATAATTGGAGTACCTAAGTATAGCCGACTCTCGTCGACTCGATCTGATTTTTGGCAGAGAGAACACATAAATGCACATGTCCTTACAAAGAGGACAGTGTGCGTTGAGTCGGCGTGAAATCAGTCACCGCTTTTCATCGTGTCAGAACTTATAAGTCGGTCTCAGGCAAAACACGCTCGTTAAACTATATATTGAACCTATTTTCAATGTGTTTTATTTTCGCGGATTTTAATTGGATCTAATTTATCGGTCATATATCTGTGAAGTGAATATTTATACTAGCATCTATGTATATTGTTTCTAGGACCTGAAGGACGAAGAACTGGATCATCAATTCAAATCGTGGTCTAATCTTAATTTGAAGGCCCCAATGCTCTATTGTCGGGCCTACCACAGACGATGCCTGATCTACGAAGCCAATCTTCGTTATCGTGATGGAACTAAGGAGGCAAGAGTTATTTAAGAAGAGTTTTTTCTAGTAAACTTGGTCTAACTTCGTCGTTTTAGTGAAAAGTGGATTTTTACTGCACAAGTGCTATATTATTATCACACAGTTGGCCACATAAAAAGACGTGTGGTAAAAATCTGAAAAATTATGTTGGCATACACCAGGTTGTAAGTAAAATAATTAGTTTGTAAGGGATAATAAATAAAGCTTTTATTTATTTATTTACTGTGAAAGACCTAGCTGCTAAATACTAAAACTATGCTGATATCGCGGTACATAATAATATAAGGTACACGGTACATATACTGGCGATCATAATATATACATTTAATATACTTACTTATTTTATTTTTACCATTTTTACTTACCGCACTTGTTATGTAGTATTAGTATATCTACTACACATACACTCTGAAACAAAATAAGAACTTTATTTTTCTGAGCATCCACTACACTTATTATTCCGCTTAGCGTTGTGTAGAACATGACTGAACAATTTTATAAATAAGTGTCGAAAGCAAGTAATTGTGACATTTAAGATTATAAATAGTAAAAGCCAGCGAATTCTATAATTTATAAGTACTTAATGCACTTTTGCGAAAGAATTCTCTATATTGCTAATATTAGTGTTGTATTGATTGTGTATTGACGATTGAATTGACTTTAAATAATATCTCTATATTTTAATTAAGTAGTTAGGTTGAGTTGAGATATTTAAATTATTATAGATTTGTCAATTAAATGTTTTCTTGTAGATTGAGGCCCGAGTGATCTTGTTAACTGACATGCTTCTGATCTGCAAATGGATAACCAGAGGCGCCCGCAGCAGCAAGCTGATAAGGTAAATTCTTACTTTAATTTATTTAAAAAAGTTATTTCATACTTTTTGTAAAGCGCAGCGCGACTTTATCTGTATTTTTTATTGTAGGCCTAAATATATGATAGATAAGCTGGTGCAGATCCCTAAAGTTAGCAAGCATAAAAATGAAGTTTCACAACTGGCTTTTATAGTTGTGGACGACTTCGGCTCGGCCTCCACGAGTTTCATTCTCACGGAATCACCGAAAGACCCTAATCCTGAAAAATCCTTAAGAGTAAGTATTTTATGCATGATGAAAATCTTTATATTATTTATTATATAAAATTTTACTATTGATACATAAATTTTTACTTTACAGACTTTTGAAAATAAAGTAAAGGAGGCCAAGCTCACATATGAGATGATGATTTGGAAGGGAAAAAATCCCACGAAAGAAATTAATAATGTAGAATTGCAACAAATGGTGGATAGTCTGCAAATCAGGGTAAGTAACTTTTAACAATAATATATTATTATTTAAATCGATTAATAGAAGCAGAGGAGCTAGTACTAGCAGTCTTTATTGCAATAATCGAAATTGTTGGAATTGGCTGAATTTGTGGTAAATAGATATTCTTGTGAAAGCGGTGATAGCCTAGTTTAGTTGCTATGACTTCGGCTTCCCTTTCAGGGGGACTGAGTTCGGTTTGCGGCACACACCTCTAACTTTTCGAAGTTATGTACGTTACTTTTAAGCGATTAAATATGACTCGCTTTATTGAAATAAAATAACTATTCTCTATAACGTTGTCTAAGGCGAGTGTAATCTACCAATTCGCACTCAGCCAGCGTGGTGGACTACGGCCTGAACCCTTTTCATTTTGAGAGACCTGCGCCTTGTAGTGTGCCGGTAATGGGTCGCTAATCATGTTGTTGATGATGATGGATTCTTGCTACAACTTTGCATTAAGTCAATAGCGAGCGAGTGTCAAAGTAATTCCGATAATCACTTCGAATCGCCATCGTTATTAGTTGGATCAGTTTTTCAAGTGTAGGTATGCTAATACATAATGACACAACAATTTGGTACCCGAAACTGCCGTTGTTTGCAACGTGTTCGAGTGATTGTTGGAGCTTGACTAAGTATATTATAGTAGGAGATCCCACCTTAGAAATTTCTACCCTCATCTGTTATTTAAACGAATTATATGTCAAATGAAAGATTATTTTATTCTTAATCGAACCGTATTTGGTTGCCTGGTCAAAAGTGGTGCTAAATCATGGTTGCCTGGATTTTAAGATATAAAATGTTCGGTGCGAGTGTTGAAAGTGACAGAAAAGTGTTGCGCGCGCAATTTCATTTGACAGACAAAGATGCAGTGAGGCAGGCGTGCACTCGGCAGGTGCTTAGTCTATACATAGATTAAAACCATAGACTTTCTGTGCCTGTCCATTAAAGATATTTGCAAAAAAATAAGTGAGTGACGTAAGGGATAAGTAATAAAACGTAAAAAAGCTGTTTTTGAAAATTTTGTCTGTTTGTCTGTATGTTTGTGCATGTATTACGCAAAAACTACTGAATGGATTAAAATGAAACTTGGCATGATTTAAGTTCATACTACATAATAGCATATAGGATACCTTTTATCCCGAAATTCAGCACAGTTCCCTTGGAAGAGGGGATGAAAGTCAAAATGTGTATTTTGACTTTCATCCCCTCTTCCAAGGGAACTGTGCTGAATTTCGGGATAAAAGGTATCCTATATGCTATTATGTAGTATGAACTTAAATCATGCCAAGTTTCATTTTAATCCATTCAGTAGTTTTTGCGTAATACATGCACAAACATACAGACAAACAGACAAAATTTTCAAAAACAGCTTTTTTACGTTTTATTACTTATCCCTTACGTCACTCACTTATTTTTTTGCAAATATCTTTAATGGACAGGCACAGAAAGTCTATGGTTTTAATCTATGTATAGACTAAGCACCTGCCGAGTGCACGCCTGCCTCACTGCATCTTTGTCTGTCAAATGAAATTGCGCGCGCAACACTTTTCTGTCACTTTCAACACTCGCACCGAACATTTTATATCTTAAAATCCAGGCAACCATGATTTAGCACCACTTTTGACCAGGCAACCAAATACGGTTCGATTAAGAATAAAATAATCTTTCATTTGACATATAATTCGTTTAAATAACAGATGAGGATAGAAATTTCTAAGGTGGGATCCTAGACCATTAGAGAATCGTCAGCGTTTACGTAGATACTTTATTAACCCACACGTTTTAGGCAAATACTAGTGCCGAACAGAGCAACATTGAGCGCGGGGCGCTCGATCGTGTCACGACGATGACACACGAAACCGACGTGATACCGACATTCGACGCGTCTCAATTTTCAGCTGAAATTATGTCAAAAGGTACCTAATTAAGTATATTGTTTTTGTATATTTTTATTATCAGACTTACGGAGAGCGCTCACGGAGCGGTTTGGAATCGCGCCCGCCGCGGCTGCGGGAGAGAGGTTAGAGAGAGCGCGCTCACGAGCCCGCTTGTTTTTGCGGGACCGCAGCCGCCGCGGCTGCGGGCGTCGCCCGCCGAGTTGGCGGGCGACGCCCGCAAGACCGGCGGTTATAGTTATATATGAAGAGCTGGCGAACAAAATGTTATATTTTTTAATCCGATGGTCTTTGGCTTGCTGAATAAGAATATCAACTTAATTTTACTTAAAACGGCCCGCAACTGTATCAAAATTGCATCCATAGGTCGTGGTTTCGATCATAACGGCATAATTACAATAAAGTTTCGAAAGATTTGAATAATCGAGCACGTTTTCGTTCAAAATGGATTAATTTCCATTCTTTGTAAGATGTCAATCAAAATGATTATTTCTTTTTCAGAAGAAAAATTTGTTTTTTTTTACTAAGAATTTTTTTTAATTAAAAAGTTTATCATTTAAAAACTTTATTCACTAATGAAGTTTTTAAACAATTTATGTTGAAATTGGCCTAAACTAACTTACAAATGTCAGACTGACTTACAAATGATAGATTATTGTTGAAAATTAATTAGAATTTTTAGAAATGGTTTACGAATTATTAATTTCATAATTGAAATAGGTTAGAATTAACTGACATTTGATTCATTCAGTGGCGCCGAACCGCCATCTTGAATTATTGGTATAAATACGGGTAATTCGAAGCCATGAATTGAGTCTCCTCCAAAGACTCAACCGACTATTAGATGCTTCAGCGTCTAGGTCGTGATATTTGATTGAGGGCTGCGATAGCAATCACACCCTCATCGAATAAATGCTGCCATTTTGGACTTGGCTGAGTGTAATTAATTAATTAGTATAAAATATATTTGAAAATAGATCTCAGTTAAACTAATCTCTGAGTTGATATAAATTGAGTTATGTGTGGGTAACTGCGTGGATAAACGCAGATATTTTAATAATAGTTTAATTTAGTTTTAATATTAATTGATAGTCTGCTTCTGGAGTTATGTGTTTACACAAACAAGTTATTGCTTGCAATATTAATTAATTATTGCTTCCGTTAACTTATATGAGATAGCAAACTGAATTTAACATATTATTATGTTCAATAAAGTCACAAACTACATATGGGTAAATAAAAATCTACGCCAAAGTTCACTTTAAGTATGTCATTCAGTTTAATATTAATATTTAATAATTAATAGGTTACCTGAATCAATACAGGCCATGCCTCTTCAAACTTTTAAAGTAAAACTAAAGAACTGGCTCATGGAGAAATGTTTTTACAATTTAAAAGAATATAGGTATGACATAAATTCTATTTATTGCAATTAATTTTATATTTATATCTTTAGAACGTTGACATGTATGCTACTTACGTCATTTTGTTTAGTCTTAAAATCAATAATTCAATTTGCACACTAATTTATTAGTTAAATGTGTTGGAAGACAATAAGCTTTAAGATCCATAATATTTGTACCACATTTTTGCAAATAAAGACTCTTACTCTTTAGTTTGATGCAACTATACCGTTTTGTTCGCCAGCTCCTATAAGAAAAATGCGATCGCGCCCGCCAAAAAACCGCAGAGCTTGCGGGCGACGCCCGCAAAGCTCGCGGGCACCCGCTGCCCGCCGGTTCTGCGGGAGCCGCGAGCAACCGCCAACTCTGCGGGAGTAAATCGCGTCGTGAGTTTTGCACTCGACATTTGTATGAATTTCGAGTATTGCGGGCCCGCAACCGCGGCGGGCGCGGGTGCGAACCGCTCCGTGAGCGCTCTCTCTATAACCCCCCGCACATTGCTATTGCGCTGGAACCTTGTCACATTAACTTCAGCGTGACGTTAGTCGAAACGAAAATATACTGTCGGCATCAAATTTTTTTTTAATAAATAAATTAAACCGAATCAACAAATAATTTTCAGCTTTTATAGATTTTAAATGAAGAAATTATCCTAATTCTTCAACTCCACTGATGTAATCACATTATTGTAATTCGGATTCGGAATTTTTTTCAGTCTGTTGTGTCTTAATCACTAATAAATAACTCGTCAGTTAATCCGTCTTTACGCCAGTATTAAACAACAATAATGCAAAATGTGTGAATTTATAATAATTATTCAAAACTCGATACGCGTACCGTACTCTGCCAACAGTTTTTGTCAACGGTACAGACGTCTGTCTAGTGCTGACGTCATGAAAATGGCGGCCAGGCGCAATAGCAATTTGCGGGGCTTATACTTACAATATGAAAATTTAAGCCACAATTAAACTTAGAAATATAATTATAATTTTCTATGTTTATTATATTTTATTTAGTAGTTATTATATTTTATTTAGTAATCATCGGAGTGAGCACGCGTCAGCCAGGGCCAGGGGGTAATGTTGGCGTATACTACCGCAGTATTCCAACTAGTTCCCCACAATGCCAAATGCAGTTGCTAAGACATCCCAGGTGAGTAACGAAATTTAGTACTGTTAGAACGCCGAACTATGTGATCCACAAATTTTGTAGATACCTAGTTGGAACGTGTACCTACCTACTTGGCGATGTCCGTAAGATTCGATGCCAAAAGATTAGAGAGCTTGCAGTCCGTCAATTCATTTCATCAATAATTAAGTACTTATAACGCAACATACGCTTTAGTGTTGCCGTCGTAACAAAGGATTTTTATCAGAAAAAAAAGCAAACTTACTGAGGATAAGTAATTTGTTTTAGGTAGGTATTTCAGTATCAAACTCATTGCATTGGTAGATAGTTTACCGCTTACTAAAAATCTCACATTCTCAATTTAACAAGTATAAATTAAAAATTTAAAAAACCCCCGACATTCGCCATTTTGTGGCGGCGGCCATCTTGGATTTGCATACTTAGTGCTATTCTACTAGTCAAGCCCTTTCATTTGATACCCATATTAAGGGTGTTGTGAAAAAATATGTAATCCGCCATTATTTTGTAGCGGCGGCCATCTTGGATCGATTTTCATCAAACATAGCTAACAACACTCTTGACTAATTCACCTTTCAGACAAAAAAATCGCATTCTAATCGGATCACCCATTTGAGCGCTACAGGGGAACAGACAGACACACACACACACACACACACACAAACACACACACACACACACCACACACACACACACACACACCACACACACACACACACACAGACACATACACACCACACACACACACACACACACACACATACACACACACACACACACACACACACACACACACACACACAGAGACACGTCAAACTTATAACATCCCGTCGTTTTTGCGTCGGGGGTTAAAAAAAATGTTCCCTTTATGCATTATTATTATCGTTATACTTCTATACCTACAGGTCATCGGTCAGGAATAGAACTGAAATCCAAAAGGTCGTACCTTCCAATTAAACCCTCTCGTCGCAATATTTTACTGTCATGCCTAGACTATGCTAAGTTAGAGGGGAAACATTTAAAAAATGTACTTATCTTGCTTGAGGTCGAAATAGTAGTTTTTGATACAAGTGCGGGACGAGTGAAAATGACAGTTCTGCATGTATATCAAACGACGTTTTTAATACAGTCGCTCAAAAAGTAACCACAATATTTTAATCACATAGTAAGTATAAATGCCCTACTTTTGTCTGCCCTTCTTAACATGTGTAGAATTGTAATCATTCCGAACCAGTGGTAGATTCGTCGCAAGCACTCGAGAATCGAGATGATACCTCGGTAACGATTGAATTCAGTAAAAGTTTGACGCAAGAATCGGACGTATATCGAGTCAATCCGATCAGAAGTCTGATCAGACAGTTTGAAGCAAAATCTGACGTGTATTGCCTGCCTAAAGACCAATGTGATATACCACATAATAATTATTATTCACAGCTCTAGATCGCATTCGGACGAGGAACAACCTGAGCCCAGTACAAGTGGGCTCCGGAAAAGAACCAGCTCATTAGAGCCTTTAACAATACCTCCATCAACTTGGGATGATGGTAAGTAGGTACCTTCTATTTTTATCTAATTTCCAAAAGAGGAGTTTCTCAATTCAGCGTTTTTTTATGTAAGTACCTACACAGATTTTCGCGAGTTTTTTGGCTGGAAACCTCTTTAAATCACACTGTAACAAACACTTTTTACTGGCACCGAAACAGAAAGTTGTAGCGTAACAAAAATATCTACATATATCCTCCTACATCCTCCCTTAATAACTTGCAAACTAAGACGCAATTTATATGTCGTTTCATAGCATATTAATAAACGATATGTGACAATAGTCGTTAAGGTACACGTTGGCGTAAAACGTGGCGGGTCTAAGCTCATCCCTCTCTCCTGTAAGATAGCAAGTCTATGCCTAGCAGTGAAATGTTAAAAGGGTGTAGTGGTGGTGGTGGTGGAAGCCATTGTAAAGAGCTTGGCTAGTAACAGTTATATGAATTGACTAAGAAGAAACTAAGAATGAATCTACCAGTGGTTCAGAACGCCCTTCTTTGCAGCTGCGCCATCAATCACCGTGCAACCGAGCGATGACGACCGTGAAGAGCCGGCAATGGCACAAGAACAACCTACGACAACTGTGCTAGTGAGTATTTGTTCTAGTATCGACATAATTATATTATTGTACCTACTAAAGCAAGTATCTACATCAGTAGTTCCCAAAGTGGTCCAGGTGGACCCCCAAGGGTCCACGGGAGACTCGACAGGGGTCTACGTTGGCGTGACAAAAAAATGGGGGTTCACAAGTCGTAAGCGGGGGTCCACGAAAATTTATCTACATCATTCACTCTAGGTATATGCGAGTCGGAGTAGAGTGCGAGTGTGCATTTATCTACATCATTATTAGATATATCTTTTTTCAGTAAAACAATAACAATAAAACAAATTTTTAAACAAAACTTATTTTTTTCTAAGGTCCGATCGCCATCACCTTCGCGTAGTACGGATAGTGGCCAAGACCAAACACTGCGGGTCAGGGTGCCGTCCCATAACCACGTCTCGACGCTCATATACAGCATACCTGACGTCATTGTCGAGCCCAGTACACCAAAAACTAATTCAAGGTAAATCTTTGGCGCCCCTTTAGGCCTCTTGTTAACACGCCGTGGAAACTCACGTTTTGTATGGATAATGCGCCGGACGGCGCGCCATCCGGCGCGGCGGCGCCATATTATCTTTATCCATTATGCTGGGGCTTCATTAGCGGGCGAATTTTCGTGTCACGTTGTCGCGCCCGAAACATCGTTTATAACTACTCTGATTTTTAATTCCGAGAAATACTGACGTTTCTAAATGTTACCAGATATAAAACAGTTCCCACAAAAAAGATAATAAATTCAGAACTTAAATAATTTAAAAAAAAATCAATTTCCTCATGTACCTAAGTAGTCAAGTGTCAAGACAGATACTTCAGGTACCTACTTTAGTTTGGGGTAAAATCGAACTTCAGATGTTAACCCTGTTTTTCATACAAATAACTCATTCTATTTTTAAATTACAGACAACGCGAATATTAGCCGTAGCCCGCTAATGAAGCCCGAGCACTTCTCTGCTGAAATTTCACCCAAATCGGTTTAGTAGTTGCAGCGCTAAAGTAACAAACATACACACACACACACACACACACACACACACACACACACACACACACACACACACACACACACACACACACACACACACACACACACACACACACACACACACACACACACACACACACACACACACACACACACACACACACACACACACACACACACACACACACACACACACAAACTTTCGCCTTTACTCTTTTACGCTCGTATTAAATGTATTGATTCACAGTCCAACTCAGCCAACCGCGTCGCAGAAGTTGTACCAATCCCACCAGCAGGAGCTGCAACGCAACCGGCTGGACGTGTCACAGGCGCAGCAACACCTGTCGCCCGATGATCGCGGCACCAGCTTCCCGCCGACCACCACCGCCAGGTGTGAACCGCTGCTACAACTCGAGCCTCAATAGCGCAACTATCTGGGCGTCATCTTAAAACCCAACGATTTTTAGGGGTCCGTACCCAAAGGGTAAAACGGGACCCTACTACTAAGACTCCGCTGTCCTGTCTGTCTGTATGTCTGTCTGTCTGTCTTCTGTTCGTCCGTCCGTCTGTCACCAGGCTGTATCTCATGAACCGTGATAGTTAGACAGTTGAAATTTTCATAAATGATGTAGGTACCTATTTCTGTTGCCGTTATTACAACAAATACTAAAAAAGAAAATAAGTAAAATAAATATTTACCAACAAATACCTACTAAAAGCAAAATAAAATAAATATTTAAGAGGGCTCCCCATATAACAAACGTGATTTTTTGCTCGTTTTTCCTCAATATTGATAGCGGCAAAAAGTACACGCTTGAAACATTCAGAGAATATTTAGTTATAGGTACACTTTAAAAATAAATAATGAAAATTAATTAAAATAAAACAAATATTTAAATATTTATGGGAGCCCATACAACAAATGTGATTTTTTTGCCGATAATGATCCGGAACCGTTCGTGTGCGAGTCCGACTCGCACTTGGCCGGTTTTTTTATTTATTCATTTACAGGTTAGCCCTTGAAAAGACGATGCAATCTAAGATGGCAGCGGGCTAACTTGGAAGAGGTATGGTAACTCATTCTCACTCACACTGCGTCGTATTCCTCATTGCTGAGGTTCGTGACCCCTTCCCATTACTCAAACTAAGTAAGTGTTCCGTTTCCTTTTGATTATTATTATCGAATGATTGTAACTGAGACTGACGCGGACGGCTTATTCGAACTTTCCGATACAAGCAAAAGATTCGGACCAGGATTCGGAAATATTCGGATAGAAAAAACCTATTCACATAAAAACTTTCATCCCCTATTTTACCACCCTTAAGGCAAGATTTTTCAGAATTAAATACACAGGTTTTTATTATTTAAAAACTAGTAATCTAAAGGCTGATTTTCAAGTCTGTAACTTTAAAAACATAGGACATTCATACAAACTTTCTACCCCCCATTTTGCCCCCTTAGGGGAGGATTTTAGGGGCATTAAATAGCCTATAACCTTCCCCAAAACTTGGACTACCAAATGCAAAAAGAATTTTTCAAATCCGACAGGTACTTCCAGAGATTAGCGCGTTCAAACAAACTCTTCCGCTTTATTATATTAGTATAGATAGATAGATGATATTTCGTTCTTTTTCATTTCAGAGGCTCTTTAAGACGTGGGTTCGCCTTTTCTAAAATAACACCTCCACTAACTAAAATGCAACGTGTACGCAGCCTGTCTCCTGTACAAACGGACGATGCACCGTCCACGAGCCAGCAACCCACGGTAACAATTTATTTACGTACATATTGACTGACGCATGTTGGAGTAACAAAAATAAAACCGAAAAACTGATTAAGTAATACCTACTTTTTTAGGCTGATAGAGGAGAGAGTCCGAGCACAGAAAAAAGCGATAAGAAATCGAGCATAATTGGCAGGCAGGTATATTTTACATAGAAACATAGAAAATATTGATGTCATTACCAACGGTGGATTTAAACCTTGATCTGTTTCAGGTTGCGCCTCGGGCCTACTCTAGATCCAAAACGATAAGAAATCAACTTTAGACAAATGTCAGGCCAAAATGTGCTTTAATAAGTAAGAAACAGATGAAGTTGAAAAAGAAGTGAAAAAGGTGAAGGGAGAGACGGCGCCACTGCGGCAAGTGAATATCGATCTAACGTTGTTAATTAAATTTGTGAAAGTAAAAGTGCTATATATAGTGTTATACAAAAGTATATAAAACGAGAAACGAAAAACAAAAAAACAAAAAAGTGCTGTGTTAACAACTCCGTACTATGAACTTTTCCTTAAGGATAAATGAACAAACCAGGGTTTATACAGGAATTAAATTCTTAGAAATAAGTATTAAACCGAAAGAAAGGATATTATGGAGAAGTCTTTGGAATATATAATAGAAGTGTGCGCTATAGAATTAATTAAATTAAGTACTAAGTATAATTATTGTTTAAAGTAGGTACTTAATTGAATATATTGGAATAGTCTTTAATTATAGTACCTATAGAATTTAATATATAGTAATATATAATAGAATAGAATAGTAGAATATTGGAAAATAGTCGGGCACATACCGACAAAAATACACGTGAGTTAAAGCCGGTGTTTCAATTCCCTAAAATGAATATCACTCACGTTAGTTTAAATATTAAAATAAGTATATTGGAATAAGTAGTAGGGAGACAGACATTTTTTATCAAAGACAAACATTATAAAGCAAATTCTAGACTTATTGCAAAAAAAAGATGGTACAAAGAAAATTATAACTGGCGGCGATTTTAATACTAATAGAATAGAATAGAAAAGTTTTTTATTCAAATAAACTTTTACAAGTGCTTTTGAATAGTCAGATGAATCTACCACTGGTTCGGAATGCCGTTCCAACCGAGAAGAACCAGCAAGAAACTCGGCGGTTGCTCTTTTCCAAATTTACAATATCAATATAACAATTTTATGTTAAGTACATGATTGAATTGCCGTCTCGCGCATTGCTGGAACGAGTCAAATCCACGCCTTTTTAGGGTTCCGTAGTAAACAAGGAACCCTTATAGTTTCGCCATGTCCGTCCGTCTGTCCGTCTGTCCGTCTGTCCGTCTGTCCGTCTGTCCGTCTGTCCGTCTGTCCGTCCGTCCTCGGTTAATCTCAAAGACTATTAGTGCTAGAAATCCGTAATTTGGCATGAGTATAAATATTAATCACGCCGACAAAGTGGTGAAATAAAATTTTGATAAATATTTTTTTTAGGGTAGCTCCCCTACATGTAAAGTGGGGATGAATATTTTTTTTCTCGTCTACCCCATAGTGTGGGGTATCGTTGAATAGGTCTTTTAAAAATACTGTGGGTGTGGGAACATCATTTTTCGATTTCTAGATCCGTTTGTAAAATATAATGTTTTAAAGTGCAAATTTTTATTAGAGTCAAGTGTCCCCCCCCTCTATCAGCCAAATGGCAGTATATAGGAACTTGAAAAAATTCACAGCAGTAGGGTATATAATCAATTTTAAAGGAAAACTATCACGGCTAAGTAGGGTTCACAGGTTAAGGAGTTATACCTGTTTTCCGAGGATTGTGACTACGGAACCCTACACTGCGCGTGGCCCGCCACGCACTTGGCCGGTTATTATCATTTATATAAGTAATCATAATTTTATTCAGATAAACTTTCGGAAGCGTTTACGAATCGACAAATGAATCTACCACAGGTTCGGAATGGTGCTTACAATTCTACACATGTGAAGAAGGGCAGACAAAAGTAGCCCCATTTCCGACGGTGGCACCCGTTCACGAGCATGACGCATGATCCAGCCATTGCTTCGCTCAACCATATTCGAGGGAACGTAACAACCCGCACCACACGACACCACCACGGAAATGTTTAAAGAGAGCGTGACATACTTAGGCTACCCATGATCAAAGCATCGAATTGAACACCAATAATCAAATACTCGTTTTAAGACATGAGTTAAATTTTCTTAGATTGTTTCCAAGCAACCTGTCATTGAGAAATTGCTCCATGCTTTTTTATCATTTATATAATCTTCAATTGTATAATATGCTTTTTTTATGAGCATATTTTTAATAGAGTTCTTAAACTTGTGTAAAGGCAAGTCTAAGATTGCTTGTGGAATTTTATTATAGAACATTACGCCCATTCCCACAAATGACCTTTGGACCCTTTTGAGGCGTAACTGAGGAATCACGAGCCTATTTCTATTTCTTAATTGCCTGTCGTGTAATTCGCACTTTTTAATGTAACTGTGAATGTTTTGCCTAACAAAAATTATATTGTTATAGATATATTGAGAAGCTACCGTAAGAATACCTATTTCTTTAAATTTCTCTCGAAGGGAATCCCGCGGTTTTAAATTATAAATTGCGCGAATTGCCCTTTTTTGTAAAACGAAAATTTTAATTAAATGTGTTAATTAAAGGTTAAAAAGTTAAAAATTGTTCAATGACGCTATTAGACTTCATGCTAGAATATGAATTTAACCAACACGTGCGTGAACCAACTCGGGTAACAAAAAATTGCTCAACATGTCTGGACTCTAGACCTAATTTTCGTTAATTTTCCAAAAACGTACTTTGAGATATCGGTAAAAGATTTCGGGTTTTTGGACCATAAGGGTACTACCATACATAAAATAAAATAAAAACATGGACAACTATAAAAAGATTTTACAATACAATAAATATTAAGAATACATTTGGCCAATTTTTAAAACTATAGGATATTTTTCCTAGATATACCTACTGGGGTAATGCACTGAGCGCGCAAAATGTTTATCACGCTGACTGACGGTCTTTCCCTCACCAGAAGTGCAGGTGACGATTTTCTTTATTAACTATTTTAAAAGTGTGAAAATTTGGCTGCATAAATTTCATAAGGTATAAAATAACTCTATTTTTCAAAATTTTAATGAAGTTCATGCGCGTATAGCGGACGTTTAACCCACCCTCGGCAGTGCAGCTGACGATTGTTTATGTATCAAAAATGATTGAAACAATGATTTACGAACATTTTTGTCCGGGATAAAATCACTAGGAGCAGATTGATTTTCAAGCACTTTCACATGCTCTCACTCTTAACTCCACCACTGGTGCGGCAGCTGACGTTCGGAGCTATGATGGGTTAGGTCTGAACTATTATTGTTAAAATTTCCAGTCAGTATAAAATGACTTTTTCTACTGGACATCGACCTCCCGTAGTATTTAGCATAATATGAGTATATTAAGCTCCAACCTGAAAATTCCACAGTACCACCGGTCACAATCCAATGTGCGTGCAAATATACGTACCTATATGTATAACAAAATCCCAGACCATATTATAAAAGCAATGGAGAAAATGATACGGCATTTATAAACGCGTTAAAAATTTTTCTTATAGATCTATTATAAATTAAATTACTTCCTTATTGAATGACATGACGTCCGTCTCCCTACTATACCTAATTGCTGTGCCTCAACGGGGCTCCAATATTCATTGTTAATATATTGCAATGCATTTAATAAATGAATAAAAGTTGGAGAATCCCGTAAAAAAGTTGTGAGAAAAGTTGTGAGTAGCTATAGTTACCTATGTACCTAAGGACCGTTCCTGTAAATGAAGAAAGAATTTCGCTTGCGCTTGAATTTCGCCAGGATATTATTATTTTTGTTCGCTCTCGAATCTAGTCATCATCATCATAAGCTGCCTATTTAAAAGAGGGCGTCCAGATCAGGTTGCGCCTCGAGACTCAGAAAATTATGGTTAAAATTACTCGGTTTGCGGAAGTTTAACAGTAGAAGAAGTGTCACAACTCTTTGCATTGCAAAAATTCTACCGCACCCTTTCATACATTTTATACTATTACTAGCTTCTGCCCGCGGCTTCGCCCGCGTGAATTTCGGTTTTTCACAAATCCTGATGGAATCGTGGACTTCTGATTCTTGTTCCCGCTCTTTTTTCCAACCTTTGTATCTCTTTTAAGGAAGTTTGCTATAGTAAGTAATCTACCTATAGCTGTAGTTATAGATTTCAGTTTTTTTTTTAAATCCCGTGGGAACTGTGGATTTTCCCAGGATAAAATGTGCAAATGCATACAGATGCATGCAACTTTTGTAATAATATGCTATGTGAGCGTGATTTACCTAAGTCTAAGAACAGTCAGCGCCACACATCGCGTTTTTGGAAGTCTATATCTATTTCAGTTCTACAGGAATACTTTTCCGGGATAAAAAGTAGCCTATGTGTTAAATCAGGGCATAATCAACCAAATCGGTTCAGTAGTTGCGGCGTTAAAGAGGAACAAACATACACACACACTAACCTTCGCCTTTATAATATTACTTAGTGTGATGAATCGCATAATTAATATGCTAATACTTAGAGCTATAAGCGGCTGTAATTTGCCCGAGCCCTTAGGCCACATGTGAAATTCAGTGACAGAGACTCTGTGACCGTGAAACCTTGAAACTGTAAGTACAATGACCGTAAGTGACTCTTACATTTTCACGGTCACAGAGTGAAGAGTCCCTGTATGAACTTCATTCACTTTCCCGTGCCCTTCGTACCTACCTAGAGAGAGTAGTTTTTCCGCAAAACAAGCACTTATTCGGCAAGTAGTTAGGTTGCTAACAAAAAAGTTTTCCGACTAATTATTTTGTAGTGTTGTTATTGTTAAGTAGGTACTTAGTTAATTGTTGCTACCGGAAGAATAACAGTGAAAAATTATATCTCGGAAAATAGTTGAGTTGTGACTATAGTTAAGCTCTACTCGTACCTTGTAGGTTGTAGGTAAACTGCATTGTACCTAGGTATCAACATTATATTTAAACATTCTATTTGTAGGGGTTTCTTAGGTACTTACCTGATAGATTTTTCGCATATTCTCATTGTCATGTCTAGAAAATTTGTGTAGAAAAATTTGCAGTATTTTAAAAGTAAGTATTTATATACTTACTTTTAAAGTAAGTATTTATATATATCTATACAACATACATATAAGCACTAAAAATTGTAGAAAGCGACTTATAAAAAACACCAATATTATGAACACATTCTCAGAATTAGATTCTTGGATTTATTTTTTATATTTTGTATACAAAATTAGTAAATAAAAAAATCAAAACCATTCGTTCGATTCATGAATGAATTTAATCGTTAGAATAGCCCGTACTTAAATTATCGCAATTTCACTAATAAAAAAATATAAGTATAGGTAGCACGAAAGTTTAGAATTCATTTAGCTTAAATTGTAACAAAATAGGATTCAAAAAACTATTTAAATGACCAAAAAAAAATTATCAAAGTATCCTAAAATTTACAAATAATATGGTCCAGCAGACAGTACGAATGGCATACCGAGCTCAGCACTCTTCAAGGGAGGACGTGTTGTTGCCGGGCACAGCTCACGCACACATGCAAAGCTGTGTAAATTACTTGTTCATGCTAAAAAAATTGGATTTAAATATTATTTTTTTCAAGTAGGTAAGTATATAAAAGAGTAACTGGTGTCAGCAACTTTGTCCGCGTAGGTTTAGGTTTTTAAAAATCCCGTTGGAAGTCTTTGATTGACAAACCAACAAACTAATGCACTTTCGTATTATATCCGTACAAAAAATCACGTCAATCTATTGTTACGTTGTGGCGTGATTGAAGGACAAACCAGCAAACCAATAAACTAACAAACAAACACACTTTCGCATTTATAATATGGGTAGTGATAGCTGTACTTCATCCTTACAGGTGTTTACTTATGTGTAAGTATAAACTATTATACAACATCTTGATATATATACTTTCCTAAATCAAACAAATAAAAAAGGTGATATAAAATAGTATGTACCTACTAATTGTAAGATCTAAAATTTTGTTTTGATAGCGCGTTGAATTTGGAATTGATTACGCAACGTATCAATATAGGCTTGTCCGACCTTTTTTTTTTACCCGACTGGGTATATGTGTTTCACCTGTGTGTATGTATGTCCATTCCTATGTCCGCTTGTAACTAATCAACGGCTCAACGGATTTTGATAAATGATACGTCATTAGATTTGTCTCGATGACGCGAGTGTCAATGGGTACCTAAATTTAAAAAAATCAAAATGGCGGACTTTATGCGCTTTATTGTGCGAGCTGAAAAAAAAAATTTCTTCAAGACCCTTGAGCGGGGTATCAAAATAAAGGGATTCAAAAGGCGAATACGAAAATGTATACAATTTATATATTTGGAAACAATTTGGAGTGATAAATCGTATAAAATGACCGTTTCCTATGTCAGATCGTAACTACTTAACGGCTCAACCAATTTTGATAAATTATACGTCATTAGATTTATCTTGATGGCCGCAAATGTTACTGGGTACATAAAAATTATAAAAAATCAAAATGGCGGATTTTATGCACTTTAATGTGCGGGCTGAAAAATTTTTTTTTCTTCATGACCCTCGAGTGGGGTATCAAAATAAAGGGCTTTAAAAGGCCAGTACGAAAATGTATGTACAATCTATATGTTTTAAATCAGTTTGGAGTGACAAATCATGAAAAACAAAATAAATAACAACTACACTGTAAGTGGTACGGTGGTAGTTTATTAATTTTTTAGTTTTTTTAATTTTTAAATTATAGCTTGTTACGTATACCTACCGTGTCTATGCGTGAGTCAGCTTACGGTGCATTGAAACTCGTTACTCATTAGAGCGGTAACAACTACGGACTAATGTGGCATCAAAAGAAGCAGCCCTTTGCGCATACCGTGGGTAATGGGGGTAGATATTATGTTTCATCACTCCTACGTTACGGTCTAATCTTAAGGGACAATTCCGTTAAAAGTTTTTCGTAGAGATTTAAAAAGATTCATACAAATGTCATACAAACATTCATCCCCCATTTACCCCCTTGGGGGTAGTTTTTTCAAAATTCCTTAAACACGCAACTCTTTATTTCTAAGCGAAAACCTTAATACCAATTTTCAAGGATATAACTTGATAAAAGACGTGAAAAATTACGGACTCTCATTTAAACTTTCATAGGGTGCTGGGACTGAGCTCGATACCAGGCATAATAGCTATTTTTAATTAAGTACCAACTTGACCTTCTTTTCAGTTCGTTCTTTAGCGCGGGTGTATGGCCCTACAAACGAGACGGATGACGATTAAAGAAGAGCTGGTACTTCACCAAACCCTCAAAGTACATAGGTATATTAATATCCATAGTTTACAATATCAGATTAATATATCTATTAAGAAATAAAATCTGGTCAAGTAAGAGTCAAACTCGCGCACCGAGGGCTCCGTACCTTGGAAAGAATAACTGTACGTAATAATAATAATTTAATTTTAATTTATTCGAACGCTTGTGACGTCCAATTATTATTGAAAAATAAAAAAATTAATTTACTAAGTAATAAAAATAATAATAATTAATGACAGTTTACAGTTAAGCGCAGGAGCGCAGGCCACATCGGGAGTGAAGCAAAACAAAACGAGGTTTGCTTCTCTTCGCTCATGTCTCTACCGTGTCTTTTCATACTTCGGTCCATACCGCGAATTACAGAGCCAGACGAAACCAGTGATACAAACTTGCGAGCTCTCATAGTCTAGCGACATGAGCGAAGCGAACCTCGTTTCCTTTCGCTTCGCCTCGAATGTGGCCTGCGTTTAAGTCGATTGTGTAGATACTGTGGGCGATTCTGTTGTACACAATCTCTAAATCTAAACTAAAATGACAAGTCTAAATATATTCCTGTCTCTTTCACAATCCTCCCTGCTGAAGGGGATAGCACTATTTTTAAACCTGTCAATTTAGTTTAGGTTTAGAGATTGTGTACAACAGAATTAGCCACACTACCTACCTACCGATATACCTACTATGCTATAAATTATGTTTTTGGTGATAGAAAGTACACAAGTGAAGATAAACAATCTGAGCCTAGTACCGAGAACCCTGGCCGCAGAGAACCCTGGGTCCCTGGCTGTTCCCTTGGGAGAGAAGATGAAAGTCAAAATGTGTACTTAGCTGTAATTCATTAACGCGTGGTCCAATTTCATTCATTCTTTTTTTGTTAGAAAGGAGATACTTTAAAGATTACCGGCTAATCTCTGAAAGGCATGGATGGATTTTGATGGGACTTTCACTGGCGGATGTTTACATTTTGATCTACCTAAACATCCGTGACAGGGTTCTAGCGCAATAACAAACTGCGGGACTTATACGTATATATATTAATTCTTCTTGATTTAAAACATATTATGACGAAATCACACACACACACGTACACACATTTTTTTATTCCAGAAAATCTTAATTTCGATTTTTAAAAACCTAAATCCACGCGGACAAAGTCACGGATATCAGCTAGTAAAACATAATTTTTATAGGTGTCTGTAAGTAGGTACAATTTTTCTTAAAAAAAAACAAAATTAAGAATGTATAATATAGTGTAGTGGAGTAGGTAGATAATCAAAGAGTGTAGTATTTTCGATGGATATTGTAATTTTAGCTTTAAAACGTAGTTAAGTAGGTAAATTTATGTAAATAAATTTCCTAATATTTTTGAAATGCTCAATATTTTTATCTATGTTATAATATTTAAGTGTAAATAATTTTTTTTAGAAGGTAAAATAAAATGGCAGGCAAATTATGGATAAGTAGGTAAATTCCATATTAAGTATAATAAGTAAATCAAAGATATTGTATTTTAATAAATATTTTGAATGCATAATTTCATTATGCAATTATAGTACGTAAGTAGAATGTTTAATATGTTAAGTATGTACTTATACAAAAATAGGAAACTGAAAATTTTATTTCGTAATGAGTACCTACTAAAAATGTATTAAAGAAAATAACTAAATAAAAAGCAAATTCAATTTAAAATAATAATTAATTCACGTTTATGATAAATGTGTTTATGTGTATACATATTATAAAATAAATTTTAACCAATTAATTTATTGATTTTTCATTTAGGCCCGGCGTACACCGAGCGCAGCGCAGCGCAGAGCATTTTCTGAGAACACTGAATAATCAACTTTACGACTATTGACATACGGTCTCGCCGTACGGGAGGCACGCGAGCGCGCGCGCGTAGGTATTTCTTCTTGAGATGCGATTATTGACTGTATGTCAATAGTGGTAAAGTTAATTATTCAGTTTTCTCAGAAAATGCTCTGCGCTCGGTATGCGCCGGGCCTTAGAAGTGACTGCGACGCAGTTTATTAATATGGAAGCGGAAGGATCAGACCAATCGATCGATCGTCGATCGACGGCATCGATCGATGGTATAATGGATTAGTCGACGTCGATCGATAGTTTCTACCAGACAATCGATCGACGGCATCGATCGATGGTATAATGGATTAGTCGACGTCGATCGATATCCCACACGAAAGCTGATCCAATATAGTGAATTATCTTCAAGTCATCGAAGATTCGAGTAGTGAAGAGGACAGTCCTACGCAACCAAGTCCCCAATGGACTTTTTTTTTGACCAACCAACTGAATTTTGTAGATCCACACTTATTTTATGTAAGCAGGTATTTTGACCAAAAACATTATTAACGTGAAGAATACGTATATTTATTATACTAGATACATAATTAAATTAGGTGCTTCCTAAAGTACGTGTATCAGTTATATGCAACAATGTCCTATAGGTGATATACGAAATATTCTATTTTTTCTATCCTTGGCGTACACCGCTCCGGGTTCGGCCCACAGGCCTCTTTTCAGACAAGGCGCCCATAAGATCACAATAACAGTGGTTAAGATTAATCCATATATCATGATTTAATTTCTGTTGCATCCAATAACCTGCAAATCAACAAAGATATCAAGCTACAATTTAATAATAAATCAGCCAAGTGCGAGTCGGGCCTCGCTCTTTCAGGGTTCCGTACATAATTATGAACAATGAAGTAATATAAGTATAAGTCAATGTGAACAATATAATATTTTGGGTCTAAGAAATATTTAATTACCAAGCTAGACATCGCAACAAACCGTGAAAGAAAAACCCAAAAAAATGTTCGTTTATTTTGGTCACAGCTTATAAACTATTTAATAAATCGTTGTTTTCAGTATTTGTTGTTTAAATAGAGCATATAGTACATAATATACTGAAATATCATATTCCCAACTAGTTTAGTTTTTGAGATAGCCCCCGTCACAAAAATGGTCTAAAACTGACAACTTTGATGGCCTCCCATTCCCTTATTTTTTGAGATAAAAATTAAAAAAATATATATTTTCATCCCATCTATTCGAAAAGGACGACTTGGTTCGCCTTTATGTGCACCCAAAGGTGGTGTTTTCGGCTCAGTTTTATAAGTGCGCCTAAAAGATCTTTTACGCGCACTTATTTATAAGTGCGCGTAAATAGTAGATTGTATCATAAGGGAGCAAAATAATATTTTTACGGCGAGGGCGCTTTTTTGAATCCAGAGCGAAGTGAGGGATTGTATAGTAGAATCCCGAGCGTAGCGAGGGATTCTTTAGTACAATCCTGAACGTAGCGAGGGATTCAAAGTACGTCGCCCGAGCCAAAAATATATTGCGCCCGAGTGATACACTCTACTTTTCATCACCCTCTAGGTATGAGGAAATAAAAGGCGCCTCATATTTTTAACCCCCACCGCAAAAACGACGGGGTGTTATAAGTTTGACGTCTGTGTGTGTGTGTATGTGTGTGTGTCTTTCCGCATTCAAACGGTTGAACCGATTTGAATGCGGTTTTTTTTGTTTGAAATGTGAATTAGTCGGGAGTATTCTTAGCTATGTTTTATGAAAATTGGTCCAAGATGGCCGCCGCCACAAAATGGCGGATTACATATTTTTTCACAACTCCCTCAATATGGGTATCAAATTAAAGGTCTTGTCGTCAATACCTTTCATTTTGACGTTTGTGTGTGTATGTGTGTGTGTCTGTCTGTTCCTCCATAGCGCTCAAACGGTTGAACCGATATGAATGCGGTTTTTTTTGTTTGGAAGGTGAATTAGTCGGGAGTGTTCTTAGCTATGTTCGATGAAATATGGTCCAAGATGGCCGCCGCCACAAAATGGCGGATTACATATTTTTTCACAACTCCCTCAATATGGGTATCAAATGAAAGGTCTTGACTAGTAGAATAACACTATGCAAATCCAAGATGGCCGCCATCACAAAATGGCGAATGTCGGCGGTTTCTTAAATTTTTAATTTATACTTGTATTATTAATCCGCCATTTTGTGGCGGCGGCCATCTTGGACCGATTTTAATCAAACAAACATAGCTAAAAACACTCCCGACAAATTCACCTTTCAAACAAAAAAACCGCATTCAAATCGGTTCAACCGTTTGAGCGCTACGGGGGAACAGACAGACACAGACGCACATACATACACAGACGTCAAACTTGTAACAACAATAACAACAATCGATACTATCGTTCGCGCCTAGCCCGGTGGGACCACGGGCCCTTCATCTTCAATAAGTGAGCCGCAATTATCTTTTCATCCCATCTATTCGAAAAGGACGACTTGGTTCGCCTTTATGTGCACCCAAAGGTGGTGTTTTCGGCACATTTTTATAAGTGCGCGTAAAAGATCTTTTAATCGCACTTATTTATAAGTGCGCCTAAAAGATCTTTTACGCGCACTTATAAAAATGCGCTCCCTCACATTTTTATAAGTGCGCGTAAAAGATCTTTTAATCGCACTTATTTATAAGTGCGCCTAAAAGATCTTTTACGCGCACTTATAAAAATGCGCCGAAAACACCACCTTTGGGTGCACATAAAGGCGAACCAAGTCGTCCTTTTCGAATAGATGGGATGAAAAGATAATTGCGGCTCACTTATTGAAGATGAAGGGCCCGTGGTCCCACCGGGCTAGGCGCGAACGATAGTATCGATTGTTGTTATTGTTGTTACAAGTTTGACGTCTGTGTATGTATGTGCGTCTGTGTCTGTCTGTTCCCCCGTAGCGCTCAAACGGTTGAACCGATTTGAATGCGGTTTTTTTTGTTTGAAAGGTCAATTAGTCGGGAGTGTTCTTAGCTATGTTTTATGAAAATTGGTCCAAGATGGCCGCCGCCACAAAATGGCGGATTACATATTTTTTCACAACTCCCTCAATATGGGTATCAAATAAAAGGTCTTGTCGTCAAGACCTTTCATTTTGACGTTTGTGTGTGTATGTGTGTGTGTCTGTCTGTTCCCCCATAGCGCTCAAACGGTTGAACCGATTTGAATGCGGTTTTTTTTGTTTGAAAGGTCAATTAGTCGGGAGTGTTCTTGGCTATGTTCGATGAAAATTGGTCCAAGATGGCCGCCGCCACAAAATGGCGGATTACATATTTTTTCACAACTCCCTCAATATGGGTATCAAATTAAAGGTCTTGACTAGTAGAATAACACTATGCAAATCCAAGATGGCCGCCATCACAAAATGGCGAATGTCAGGGTTTCTTAAATTTTTAATTTACACTTGTATTATTAATCCACCATTTTGTGGCGGCGGCCATCTTGGACCGATTTTCATCAAACAAACATAGCTAAAAACAGTCCCGACTAATTCACTAATTCACTATACAATCCCTCACTTCGCTCTGGATTCAAAAAAGCGCCCTCGCCGTAAAAATATTATTTTGCTCCCTTATGATACAATCTACTATTGTACTCTACTTAATGAGCTCTAAACAATGATACCCCACAAGCTAGGGTAAAGAAAAAATTTTTTTTTCCGGCTCCTTTTTCATGTATGGGAGCCCCCCTGAAAAATAATTTAATTCAATTTCTAATTCAATATTTGATTTTGGGTTAACGTTTTACACTAAATACCAAAATTTCAGGTTTATAACTCATTTCGTCTGCGAGCTAGAGACCTGTGACCGGCGGACAGACAGACAGACAGACAGACAGCCGAGTGACATTAATAGGGCTCCGTTTTTTACCCTTCGGGTACGGAACCCTAAAAATGAAACAAACTTCAACATATTGAAATAAAGAATAACTAGAAACGGAAAAGTGTCCATATTACCGACGGGCTACGAGTATCTTGAAAACAACTAAACCTATTTTGATGAAACTTGCACTAACTTCCCTAAGTTCAACTTTCAAGTAGGTACTTAAACCAATAAAGAATGGTCACAATCCCACTAATAGTTTTGGAGAAATATTTCTCGTCACAATCTGCATACACACATATAATGCAGTTATACATACATACCTATTATACACCTATAAAATTTTGTACTATTTGTTTGGGAGCCTTATAGATTTATAGATGATGCCCACGGCTTCGCCCGTGTGGTTTGTAAAAATCTCGTGGGAACTTTGATTTTCCAGAACAAAAAGTAGCCTATCTGTAGTAAGTACCTAGTAACCCGTCCACAAAACGGAAAAATTCCGTGAGATCCTTACGATTTCGGAATGCAATTCCTTACAGCATCAGGGTTGAGGAGTTGGACATGTACATACCTACTCGAGGTCATTCAACCATAAAGTCTTTAATTGGTATCCCCAATATCAATTTAAATAACCGATAGTGCCTAAATCCCATTAGTGTTGGGGATCAGATCCCCTACAGCATCAGGATTGAAGAGTTGGAATCCAAATTTTTTGTAGGACAGTGTCGCAATGTTTCTCTATCGATTAAAAAAAAAATTACGCAAATCGGTTGAGAAATCTCGGAGATATCGGTGTACATAGGTAGAAAAACACAACTCCTCCTTTTTTGAAAATCGGTTAAAAAAGTAGCCTATGTTACTCCCTGGTTAATTCTCTACTTGTATGTGAAAGTCCCGTCAAAATCGGTTCAGCCGTTCCAAAGATTAGCCCGTTCAAACAGACAGACAGACAGACAGACAGACAGACAGACAGACAGACAGACAGACAGACAGACAGACAAAAATTTTAAAAACGTGTGATTCGGTTATAGTATCGTTCAAATAACCATATGAGCTTAATATGAGGTAGTTATTTCGATATTACAGACAGACACTTCAATTTTATTTATTAGTATAGATGTGGACATTATGGTTCCAATAATAATAATAAGTACATAGTGAAGAAGACATAGTGAAGAATTACGTGAAGACAGTCGATGCGTGATAACTTCCTTTCTTTGAAGTCGGTTAAGAATGGAATGGAATAGCAGAAAAATGAAAATATTTGAATATTTTCATTTTTGTCACTATTAGTCGGCCTAAGCCACTTAATAGTTTTTGACCTTAGTTTTGATTAATAGTCGTCGTTATCAACCGATAAACGTTCATCGAACTTCCACACGTCGCGGTCCTGTGCCATTTGTATTCCTCAGTCCACCTATAGTGGGTATGCCAACACTGCGAATTCCAGTCAAGGGTCGCCATTCCCAGCACCTTGGTTCCTTGGTATATCGGTTCTTCAAACTGTGTTAAAGCAAACAACAATTTCGATTGCCGAGTTCTCACAGTCTCAACAAATATTACAAAGCGAAACAGGAAAGGAGCATTTGGCATGAATAAACGAATGTTTATATTTGGGCCCACCTGTTGACAAACCCGGCTGAGGTCGTTGATCATTGATTATTATGTAGGTAATAGAAACGCGTAGATTTTATATTGTAGAACTTGACCTGCCCTTTAGTGTTACATTATTTATTTACTTTTTCGAAAACTGCTGTGTTCAAATTTATATAAAAAATATTATGTATTGACTGTCGTCTGTCGCAGATACTAATCATCTCTATGGTATTGACGTAAGTATCTTGTAGACAGATAATTATTATCAAAGATAATATAGTCTGATTTTTAATTCGGTGAAATCTATATTTATTAATTTAATAAATAAAATTGAAGTGTCTGTCTGTAATATCGAAATAACTACCTCATATTAAGCTCATATGGTTATTTGAACGATACTATTACCGAATCACACGTTTTTAAAATTTTTGTCTGTCTGTCTGTCTGTCTGTTTGAACGGGCTAATCTTTGGAACGGCTGAACCGATTTTGACGGGACTTTCACATACAAGTAGAGAATTAACCAGGGAGTAACATAGGCTACTTTTTTAACCGACTTTCAAAAAAGGAGGAGTTGTGTTTTTCTACCTATGTACACCGATATCTCCGAGATTTCTGAACCGATTTGCGTAATTTTTTTTTAATCGATAGAGAAACATTGCGACACTGTCCTACAAAAAATTTGGATTCCAACTCCTCAATCCTGATGCTGTAGGGGATCTGATCCCCAAAACTAATGGGATTTAGGCACTGTCGGTTATTTAAATTGATATTGGGGATTTAATTAAAGACTTTATTGTTGAACTAGATGATGCCCACGGCTTCGCCCGTGTGTATTTAGGTTTGTAAAAATCTCGTGGGAACTTTGATTTTCCAGAACAAAAAGTAGCCTATCTGTAGTAAGTACTAAGTAGTAACCCGTCCACAAAACGGAAAAATTCCGTGGGATCCTTACGATTTCGGAATGCAATTCCTTACAGCATCAGGGTTGAGGAGTTGGACATGTACCTACTTGAGGTCATTCAACAATAAATTCTTTAATTAAATCCCCAATATCAATTTAAATAACCGACAGTGCCTAAATCCCATTAGTTTTGGGGATCAGATCCCCTACAGCATCAGGATTGAGGAGTTGGAATACAAATTTTTTGTAGGACAGTGTCGCAATGTTTCTCTATCGATTAAAAAAAAATTACGCAAATCGGTTCAGAAATTTCGGAGATATCGGTGTACATAGGTAGAAAAACACAACTCCTCCTTTTTTGAAAGTCGGTTAAAAAAGTAGCCTATGTTACTCCCTGGTTAATTCTCTACTTGTATGTGAAAGTCCCGTCAAAATCGGTTCAGCCGTTCCAAAGATTAGCCCGTTCAAACAGACAGACAGACAGACAGACAGACAAAAATTTTAAAAACGTGTGATTCGGTAATAGTATCGTTCAAATAACCATATGAGCTTAATATGAGGTAGTTATTTCGATATTACAGACAGACACTTCAATTTTATTTATTAGTATAGATGACCTCAAGTAGGTACATGTCCAACTCCTCAACCCTGATGCTGTAAGGAATTGCATTCCGAAATCGTAAGGATCCCAAGGAATTTTTCCGTTTTGTGGACGGGTTACTACTTAGTACTTACTACAGATAGGCTACTTTTTGTTCTGGAAAATCAAAGTTCCCACGAGATTTTTACAAACCTAAATACACACGGGCGAAGCCGTGGGCACACGAGTAGATATTATACAGAGAAAAAGCTACCTACAAGCGGCCCGCTGTAAGTACACTCACACATAGCACCGCTCACGCACACACGAGTTCTCACGAACGGTTTACGTACGCTCCACTCACACTCCACTGGTAGGACAGTTGGTAAACAAACGACAGGGCTGTGGGTCGTGCGCACTTTTCCAATCTCTTTTTTTGTGTACCCTAGAGATCAAGTGAAGTAAGTATACCTACCTTTACATATCTATACAATAAAATTAATGAAATGAAATTAATTGAAATGACATGAATTTATTTATTGTAGGATAGTATGTGCCACTTATGATACTATGTCAAGACTCTACTACTGGTTCGGAAAGCAGATTCTACTGAATAGAATTGAGTAATAACATTGCCAGGTACAACCCGTTTACTAAAAGATTGGACCTGGCGTCGATGACGTCACTACGACGCATGGGTACGGTGTGCAAAAAAGCATCATTAAGAATATTTAGGTATTGTATGAAACTTAAATGTTTGTGAAAAACTCTGGGTATGCTGTGTTAGTATTGTCTTGCGAGCGAGCGAGTCAAAGCAACTTGTCAGCGAGGTCCTATCTTTTAGTAAACGGGTTGTAAGTTAAAATGTGTTATAGATCCTCTATGCAACGGGCCATCGGGATGGGCCTATCTAAGGTACCTATCTAAATAAATAATTAAATACTCACACATACACACACGGCCGTCTATTCCTAAAGTATGCAACTTCATGCCTGTGTTATAGGTAATAGCCAACTGATAGACATATTTACATATATATATTTTATATAAAGGTATATATACATTATACATACATATTATAAATACACCCAGACTCGGAGCGGGAATCGAACCCGCGACCCTGGAGCGGAAGGCAGGGTCACTGCCAACCGCGCTAACGGGTCAATCTAAGTAACTAGGTACTTAAATCATTCAATTTACTAAAGTAAGTAAGTGTCTAGATTCTAGGTACTGTCACTAGGGATATCTACGCACGTGCTATCACACTTATTTTTAGTAAGTATCTGTTCATAAAAATGTCTACGGTTTTATAATCTACTACCTTTCTAAGTAACTAGGTACTTAATTCATTCATTTTACTAAAGTATCTAGTTCTGTCACTAGGGATATCTATGCATGTGCTATCACACTTAGTTTTAGTAAGTACCTACTACATACCTAATAGTAACTAGGTACTTAATTTGCAAAAGTAAGTAAGTATGTAGGTACTATCGCTAGGGATATCTACGCATGTGCTATTACATAATATACTTTTAGTAGGTACCTACTAAAAGTACTAAAAGTACCTACCTAAGTAACTACATAACTTATATTTAGTATAGTAATATAATATAAAAACATATTTTTCCAATCATTATTACATATCTTGCTATATTATGTATACTAGTATATAATAATTATTTTTATTTTTACCCATAATTTTTCACATGCAACAGGTGACAACCCTATCAGAATAGGTATAAATTTTGGACGTTCTTAGGTAGCTTTTCCTCTGTATAATATCTACTCGTGTGCCGTGGGCATCATCTAGTCTAAGATAAAGTGTACCTCCTCTTCTTCCGGTGAAATACATATACATAGCAGTTACGTTTTGTGTTCAAAAATAAGAGAAACTAATTATAATTATGACACGGAAATTATACCTCTCAATTCGATAAATATATGAAGATGACGCCAAAGACTGGTAAGCGTTGTCAGCTTCATGTGAAACATTTCCATAACCATTGATAGGGTCTAGGCTAGCTATTAAAGAAATCTTATACTCAAGCCATAACTATTACTACCTATGAAATTTTATATATTTGTTTAGAAGCCCTTATAGATTATCGTGAATATTTTGTAGTTCCTTTAATATTACATAGGTACATACTGTCAAATTGATAACCTCTTTTTCTTGAAGTTGGTTAAAAATTTTTAAATCTCTGCTTTAGAACAGGATATTCGGCAATTTCTCTATTTTTATTTCGGGCTTGACATATTATATTACGGGCGGTAGGAAAATAAAAGACAAAATGAAAAGCACCAGCTTTTATTCTCTATCAGTTATAGGAAGCATGAGACTTTGTAAATAGTTTTGGTCCCATTTCGAATCAAACTACAAGTAAAAAACAGATATACTTAACATACCTATTTTATTACAAAACCATATACCATTACACCATAGAATCCTTTCAATAAATTAATAATAATTTAAACAAATGAGACACTGAAATGCTGTGCTATCACATAAAGTTCAATATAATTATTAACATTTAATTTAAAATTCGACTTTTTAAACATTAATCAATATAAAATTACGTAAATGACATTAAAAAAATATGTATGGGAATGTATTTTTAAAGTTACGCCCGCCATAAATACACACGGGCGAAGCCGTGGGCATCATCTAGTTCAACAATAAAGTCTTTAATTAAATCCCCAATATCAATTTAAATAACCGACAGTGCCTAAATCCCATTAGTTTTGGGGATCAGATCCCCTACAGCATCAGGATTGAGGAGTTGGAATCCAAATTTTTGTAGGACAGTGTCGCAATGTTTCTCTATCGATTAAAAAAAAATTACGCAAATCGGTTCAGAAATCTCGGAGATATCGGTGTACATAGGTAGAAAAACACAACTCCTCCTTTTTTGAAAGTCGGTTAAAAAAGTAGCCTATGTTACTCCCTGGTTAATTCTCTACTTGTATGTGAAAGTCCCGTCAAAATCGGTTCAGCCGTTCCAAAGATTAGCCCGTTCAAACAGACAGACAGACAGACAGACAGACAGACAGACAAAAATTTTAAAAACGTGTGATTCGGTAATAGTATCGTTCAAATAACCATATGAGCTTAATATGAGGTAGTTATTTCGATATTACAGACAGACACTTCAATTTTATTTATTAGTATAGATGACCTCAAGTAGGTACATGTCCAACTCCTCAACCCTGATGCTGTAAGGAATTGCATTCCGAAATCGTAAGGATCCCAAGGAATTTTTCCGTTTTGTGGACGGGTTACTACTTAGTACTTACTACAGATAGGCTACTTTTTGTTCTGGAAAATCAAAGTTCCCACGAGATTTTTACAAACCTAAATACACACGGGCGAAGCCGTGGGTATCATCTAGTCTAAGATAAAGTGTACCTCCTCTTCTTCCGGTGAAATACATAGCAGTTAGTTATAAAAGTACATTCGTTTTGTGTTCAAAAATAAGAGAAACTAATTATAATTATGACACGGAAATTATACCTCTCAATTCGATAAATATAATATGAAGATGACGCCAAAGACTGGTAAGCGTTGTCAGCTTCATGTGAAACATTTCCATAACCATTGATGGGGTCTAGGCTAGCTATTAAAGAAATCTTATACTCAAGCCATAACTATTACTACCTATGAAATTTTATATATTTGTTTAGAAGCCCTTATAGATTATCGTGAATATTTTGTAGTTCCATTAATATTACATAGGTACATACTGTCAAATTGATAACCTCTTTTTCTTGAAGTTGGTTAAAAATTTTTAAATCTCTGCTTTAGAACAGGATATTCGGCAATTTCTCTATTTTTATTTCGGGCTTGACATATTATATTACGGGCGGTAGGAAAATAAAAGACAAAATGAAAAGCACCAGCTTTTATTCTCTATCAGTTATAGGAAGCATGAGACTTGTAAATAGTTTTGGTCCCATTTCGAATCAAACTACAAGTAAAAAACAGATATACTTAACATACCTATTTTATTACAAAACCATATACCATTACACCATAGAATCCTTTCAATAAATTAATAATAATTTAAACAAATGAGACACTGAAATGCTGTGCTATCACATAAAGTTCAATATAATTATTAACATTTAATTTAAAATTCGACTTTTTAAACATTAATCAATATAAAATTACGTAAATGACATTAAAAAAATATGTATGGGAATGTATTTTTAAAGTTACGCCCGCCATCCACTAAGGGACCGTTCAGATAGACCGGCACGGAGAGCAGCTCAGCAAATTTTAATCGCATTTAAAATAGAATCTTATGGCATTGAAATAAGGTTTATTTTTACATTTTATCTCTTTTGGAAGCATCCTCGAGCATCCTCTTATCATAAAAGAGATAAAATGTAAATATAAACCTTATTTCAATGGCTTAAGATTCTATTTTAAATGCGATTATTTGCTCTGCTCTCCGCGCCGGTCTATCTGAACGGTCCCTAAGAGGGATGGAAAGCGATTTACAGTTTTATACATCACAAATAACGTTGTCCTACAGAACAAAAATATGTAGTATAAAATATATAATATGTACTTACATATTTATATGTATGTTAAACTAAACCATTTTTATTGAATTGAAACTAAAGGACGCAAATCCGAAAGTGAAAAAAAGATTATTATATTCAAAAAACCATCGTAAGAGGAATGCAAATAATGCTCTATTTTGCTGTCCTACAGAATAACCATTATAGGAATAATGGTATAAAAATGAATACATACATATACATATATTCATATCTTAAACTTAAAACCCATTTTTAGTTAATTGAAACTGAATGACGAAAATCCGAAAGTGAAAAAAAAAGATTATTATTTTCAAAAAACCGATTTAAGATGATGTTAACATCTTATAATAAGTACACGAGTGCACAATATTATTTCCGAATATTCTACTTGTTGTACGTGGAAGCGGAGACGTTGCCGCCGTGGCCCGTCCAGTTGGTGTGCACGAACTCGCCCGGGTTCGACAACAGCTCGTACGTGTGAGCGCCGAAGTAGTCCCTTTGGGCCTGCAACAACGGATATATCATAACTGATATAATAAAGCGGAAGAGTTTGTTTGTTTGAACGCGCTAATCTCAGGAACTACTGGACCGATTTCAAAAATTCTTTCACCGTAAGACACAAAGTAAACAAAGTAATCAACATCCAATTACTTTGTTTTCGTGTGCTTGTTGTTTACTTGGTTTTTGCATTTATATTCCGGGTTAGTGAGTGCAGTTACTTTGTTTGGGCAATTTAAATTTCAGTAAACGGTTCAAGTTATTTGAAATATTCAACTGTGGTAAAAAACTACTCGACATAAAACTTTTGTTAATGCAAAAAGTCAATTTCACAAAAAAATGTCGGTTACTTTGTTTATCGCTAGGGCAGCCGTAGTGTTGCTAACCTTGGAATTTCATTTCCCTATTTTTCATGAGATTCTGGTCGATCTATATCCGTGTACACGGTGTACGGTGACGTATGGTCATTGCTCACCTGCAGCAAGTTCGCCGGCAGCACGTCGGCCCGGTAGCCGTCGTAGAAGGCCAGCGCGGCGCCGAACGCCGGCGAGGGCGCGCCCAGCAGCGCGGCCTGCGACACCACGTGACGCAGCGACATGTGGCTCTCGCTCATGCGCGCGCAGAAGTACGGGTCCAGCAGAAGATTCGACAGCTGGGGGTTCTGAGTGAACGCGTCCTGTGACATTCAAAAACCGTTAGCCGTTAACCGTTAGCTGTGGCCTGTAGGGGACATGTGGCGACGCAAGCATTTTCCAAGTTGGGCCGTTATAAAAACCGCTGTAGCGTAAGGCACCGGCAGTTGTCACCCGCCCGCCGTACACTAGCCTTACCTCTCTTGTATTAACCTAGAGTCAAAAGTAAAATAGTAATTATTTGGAGAACGCGTGTCATTTCATAACCCTTGTAGACCCAAGAACACGGCGCTACCTTTGTGGATTTGGGGTACGTAGAACCAGCATCCTCGTGGCTCATCACCGTACCTAAACTGGAGACGTGAATATTTACCTCCAAATGGTCAAATTTTTAAAAGCTTATATCTACGGAACTATAGGGTGGAGCCCCATGTTGTTGGTACTCAAACTTCTTATTTTTGCGATGTCTGTTTGCTTACGTAGTCAGATTTTAAAAAGCTTATATCTCCGAAACTATAGGGTGCAGCCCTACGTTGTTTGTAGTGTATGCAGGTTACGATAGAGGGCAGTCGCATACCGGCAATAGACGGAGACAAACGTGCTCGGGCTTGCGTACATGACATACCCTACAGACAAACAAAAAGTGTGTTTCATTGGATTGTGAAACATTACAGGCGTACAGCCCCGCACAATGGGCTCACAAGTGGCAACGACCAGTGGCCGGCCACAACTCGTGGAAGAGATTTTTTCAGAACAATCGTTACTGCAGCTTTTTTAACGAACTAAAATTTAAACGTTAATTTAAACGTTTTAATAATTAATAATTAATTAATCAATGAAATCACCTTGATGTTTCCGAGAAAAGCACTTCTTATGATGCAGCCTCCTCGCCACATTAGTGCAATGCTGCCGTAGTTTAGATTCCAATTGTTAACCTAGAAAAATAACTAGTATTAAAAAAATAAGTATTTAAGCATTGTTTTCTTATCAATAAAAAAATTGGTTGTCTGTAAAGTCGGTTTACGGACGATAATTTTACGTGATAACATCATAAGAAAACATTACAGAACATAGAATTATATAGGCCGATCGTGCACCTCTATCACTTGTTCCGCGTTCACGCTTGCACGCTCGGCTCAGGTGGAACGTGACAATGAGTCATGCTTTTCGTGCGTGCTGCTGGTGTTCATCGATTTCTAAGACGTTATCACGTCAAAAAAATTATGTACATTGTTTATGTAGTGTTGGCTGCATTGTCTATGGTGGCACGCGCATACGCCTACTAAGTTATCAATAGACGTTCACAGGTGGACATAGTTCTCTTGAAGGGACTCCCACACGCCACTGTCTTGTGCCGCTTGTATCCAGCGGCTTTCTGAGTACTCTAGGCCACTCTACTGTTGTCGGTTCACCTAGTGGGGGGTCTGCCGACACTGCGATTTCCGGTGCGAGGTCGCCACTCCAGCACCTTGGGACCCCAAACTATGTGCCCCGCCTATTGTCACTTAACCCATTGCTACACGCTGAAGTCACGGTTTAACAATAAATCAGTCTTGAGTCAGACATCTTCAGATGAAAACCATAAATATTTTTTTTTTCAATTACCTTCGCAGCTTCCCTCAACAGCATGAAACCTTGCGCATATGAGATGACCTTGCTGGCGAACAGCGCTCTGCGCAAGTGATCTAGGTACTCCTTTTTATCACCAGTGAACTTCAGGGAGGATCCTGGCAAGATCTTGCTTGCTGTCTTACGTTCCTCTGTACAAAAAAAAAGAAAAAAAATATAATACTCGAAACTGCATTTCCGTCTGTCCATCTGTCACCAGGCTGTGATCATGAATCATGATAGACAGTTGAAATTTTCGCAGATAATGTATTTTTGTTGCCGCCATAACAACAAATACTAAAAAAACCCTATGTGTTAAGTCAGGGCATAAGCTATCTCCATTCAAAATTTCAGCCAAATCGGTTCAGTAGTTGCGGCGGGGAAGAGGAACAAACATACACACACACACTTTCGCCTTTATAATATTATTGTGATTGTGATATTAAGATTTAGAAAATAGAAGGGTGACGTCACAAAATTTAGGGCCCCTCTCATCTCCTTGTCACACAATGTCACAATTAGTCGACCCCCTACCCCCGTCCCCCCTTAACGTGTGACGTAATTTATGGATGACCCCTGAGACATGGCTTACCTTTCAACGCAGACAAGCACCGGGCGAAGACCGCCTCGCCAATTAGCGTCACAGGTACTCCATACTCCAAAGCACTGATGCCAGTCCACTTTCCGGTGCCCTTTTGACCGGCGGTGTCCCGTATCTTCGGCAATAGGTATTTACCTGACAAAAATAGAAAATACGCCGGTACAAGTCACGGCAAATAAGTCTAGCGTTGACCTTCAATGCGCAGAAGTCGAAAATGAGGTATCGGTAGTAGAGTACGGATAGTGCCGGTCCTAACCCAATGTGCGTGCAGATATACAATAAAATACCAGCCCATATAAAAGAAATGAAGAACGATACCGCGTTTATCAAAACGTTAAAAAAATTTCTTAAAGACAAAGCCTACTATAAAATAAATGACTTTCTAAATGAATGTGAATGACATGACGTCCGTCTCCCTATTATAATTGCTGTGCCTCAACGGGGCACCAATATACGTCTTAAGGAAGGAATACTATGATTTTTAAGATTATTTAGAAGAATCATTGTAAATAATAATTATATTGGAATGTAATAAATAAATTAATCTCGGATCCCTCGTAAACGCTGATTGGCTCTCCCATCGTATTGTGTCCCGCTCACTCGCACGACGCTGCGCGCACTTGAAGGTCACCGCTCGACTTACGTGCCGGGGGTTATAATATTAGGGTAAATAAATAGCATTGAGTTGTGCTCAGTGCTGCGATACGTTCTATCGTTTCTGTAACATTATAATGAAGTTTTTTTTAATTGTATTTATTGTATGCTAGGCTTTTTATTGCTTACGCTCAACGACAGCCATGTCTGGAAAGCAATGAGGTCGAAGTTGCCTAGAAAATGCTTATTAATAGATATTAATGGAATGGAATAACGTATTTACATTATATTTTATCTTGTAAAAGTGGACATAGAGCACTTACCATCTGCGTCCTTAAACTTCAGAATGTCGCGCGTGATCTCAATAAGGAAGGAATCTAGTTCTCCTTTATTCCACTCGTCAAACACTTGAGCCATTTCGTCTTGTTCCATGGCTGAAAACATACATACAAACATACATACTTGTTGTAACTTGCACTGGTCCTATCAATAGACTATAAACAGTAGACACTAAAGGTCGGGGCATAGTGCGATAAAAAATTCACAGCATATATTGGCACCTATATCTACAAAACAAGGCATATTTATATTAAAAAAAAGAAAAGCGAATACGCGCGCGTTCGCGCGGCTAGCGCAAATTGTTGCGCGCGCATTCGCTCGAAGCGAATCCACGAGAATCGGATCAGACGCACGGAGAGGCGCGCATATTCCCGCGAATGCAAAGAGCAACTTGTGAAGAATTTGACGCTTCGATTCGTCTCGATGCGCTTCGACTCCGTGCCAGTATGCCCCTACCCTTAACTGGTCCCATAGCACAAGTTACAACTTGCAAACGGTATAAGTAGCGCATCTTTCAGTTCTGAAAACTTATTACAGTGATGACATCGGCACTTTAAGCGCTACCTACATATTATAAAACAAAATCCCCCGCGTCCGTCTGCCTTTTCGCGATAAACTCAAAATCTACTGAACGGATTTCCATGCGGTTTTGAGCAATAGACTGAGTGATTCATGAGTAATACGTAGGTGTATAATTTGTTAAGGTTTTGTGTAAATAGGTTGAAATATGACTATAGTAAAATTGTTGAAAAGTCAAGCCGCCTGGCAGCTTTCATCGAAAACACTGCCTAATTTTGAGATATAACAAAACAATGGATGGTGGGATAGAAGCGGGTAGTTACTACCCGTGCGAAGCCGGGGCGGACCGCTAGTTAGTAATAAAGTCTCACCGAGTACGTCCTTCATTTGGTGGTACGCTTCGCATATGAGTTGCATGTCACCGTACTCGATACCGTTGTGTACCATCTTGACGAAGTGTCCCGCGCCGTCCTCGCCCACCCAGTCGCAGCACGGCTCGCCGTCCACCTTAGCGCTTATCGCCTGAAATTCATTTTTTTTATTCATCTACAAGTGTTTCCACATAACTTTGACATGAGTAGCTGGCGAACAAAACAGCATAATTACACCTCTGGTCAAAATACTTTTTTTTAATCCGGTGGTTTTTGATTTTGGCCTACTGAATAAGAATCTCAACTTATTTTTATCGAAAACGGTCTAAAACTTGCATCCAAAGTTCGTTCTCGAATCGACTCGACTTCGAACAAGGCTTAACAGCTTTGTATAAGTTTTTTGCTTCTCCTGTAAAATTTTGTTTTATGTAATTATGCTGTTTTGTTCGCCAGCTTCTCATATGGGGTTATTCAAGGGGCGGAATGCATTAGTGGTTCATCTGGTGCTGCAAGTGTTCATGAGCGGCGGTAATCACTTAATATTAGGTGACCCGCTAGCTCATTTGTCCGCAATTCATATTTAAAAAAATCAGCCCTTAACTGCAATCTCACCTGATGGTAAGTGTGATTGGTGAGTCACACTTACCATCAGGTGAGATTGGATTTGGTTCAGGAATTGGGGCATTTTACATAATATTATAGTTACTACAATAGAAGTACTATACTAATATGTATTTCTCACGTGTAAGCATGGTGTTTTATATGTGTCAGTTTTGAATGCTAAGTGTAAAACATTACGTTATAATGTAAAGTAACACCGATTTAAAATGTAATGAGTGTGAAACAATCGCACGCTAGGCCGCAGAGGCCGACCTCGTCTCGACCTCGACAGGTCAAGACCGACGTCTAGATACTGTTAATCAAACCAGCCCATAAGTAAATTATTACAATACCTTGATTTTTAATCCTAACTTAATTTTATAAACGAGAAAGTGCGTTTGTTTCACGCTTTCACGCATAAACCGATTTCAACGAAATTTAGTACAACGACAGACTAGATATAGGAGAAGGACATAGGCCACTTTTTACATTAAGTATTTAATTTTTATAGTATGTATGTCTATGTATATAAGATTTAAAATTTGCTACATTAGTTAATGTTACTAAAGAATATTATGAGAGTAACCCTCATTATCTATGATGTTACATAGTATTTGTATTCAAATATTAGCTGTTCCCGGCATGTGTTGCAATGGCACGCAAAGTATGGCTTAGGAACGCATAGCGGATAAACATTCATTTTTATATAAATTTTTGGGACCAGAAACCTTAGCGGACATAATATAATGCAGAACAATTCACCAAAGTTTCACCATAATCAGATTAAAAGTTTAGCAGTGGATAAGGACTTAAATAAAGATTCATTTTTAACCGACTTCATTATTTATACAGATTTTGCCATTGACTTTGTAAAAGTAGATAAATCTAGAAACTGTACTTGACCTTGACTAAACGATGGACAGGACAAAGCCATAAGGGTTTCTTATGTTAAAGTAAGTGTATAGTGAAAGTGAAAATGAAAATACCTGGAAGATAGGTTTCAAATGTGGCCAAGCTGCTGTATGACCTCCGGGCATCAGTGAAGGACCATACCGAGCTCCGTCTTCTCCACCACTTACCTGCCAAAATAATATTATCAAATATAAATACGTAGGGGAAAAAATTTCTTTGTATCTTAATCTATACATATAATTCTTCTGTAGATGCATTTGTAAACCTACACCTCCTAAACAGCTGGATCGATTTGGATGAAATTTTGTGCATATATTCCAATGGGTTCCTGGATGATTTGAAAGCACATTGGGACCCGGTAGGTGGCGGTGATGTCAGTATGACACCGGGCAGGACGACCGCTAGTTATATATACAAATTCAAGACTTTTTTCCAAGTTTAATAATTTTCAATTATAATATATCGATATTATAATATATAATTTAATCTTGTAGGTATAGTGACGTGATCCCATTGCTGTAAAAATGTTGGGATTTTCTTTAAATAATTGCGACAGATAGTTTTGAGTTGTATTATTGGTGTATGCCCCGTTGACCAACCGGCCTGACCAACCAGTTGGTCAAAGGGGAATTCATATTTCCCCTTTGACCAACTGCGGTAGGGTAAGAGTTAAATGTCGATACATTGTATCGATACATAATATTAAGTAAATAGGTACAAAACAGAAAAATACACACACAGTCTGTGTGTGTGTGTGTGTGTGTGTGTGTATGTGGGTGTGGGTGTGTGCCTGTGCGTGCGTACGTGTGTGCGTACATGCGTGCGTGTGTGTGTGTGTGTGCGTGCGTGCGTGCGTGCGGGCGAGCGTGCGTGCGTGCGTGCGTGCGTGCGTGCATACGTGTGTGTGTGTGAGGACTAAGCCCTTATTGACGAATGTTTTTTTTTTGTTCTTGTCAGCGTGGCCAGTTTTTAGGGTTCCATATCCAACGAGTAAAAACGGGACCCTATTACTAGGACTTCGCTGTCCGTGCGTCTGTCTGTCTGTCACCAGGCTGTACCTCATGAACCGCGATAGCTAGACAGTTGAAATTTTCACAGATGATGTATTCTTGTTGCCGCTATAACAACAAATACTAAAAAAACAGAAGAAAATAAACAGAATAAAAACACAAACGTGACTTTTTCCTCTTTTTTGCTCGATATTGATAACGGTAACTGGTAGACGCTTGAAATATTCACAGAATATTGAGTTATACATATTATATTCACTTTAAAAATAAATAATTAAAATAAAATAAAACAAATATTTAAGGGGGGACTCCCATACAACAGACATGATTTTTTTGCCGTTTTTATAGATTATGGTACGGAACCCTTCGTGCGTTAGTCCGACTCGCACTTGGCTCGGTAGTGAAATATATATAGGTATAATAGTTATGTATAACATTCGCTATTTTATAATAATTGTTTTTTATTAAAGCGCTATGAAAATTTAACTTTTTTAATTTATGTATCGATATAATGTATCGACATTTAATTCTTACCCTACCGCAGTTGGTCAAAGGGGAAATATGAATTCCCCTTTGACCAACTGGTTGGTCAGCTCGGTTGGTCAACGGGGCATACACCGTATTATTTAGCCACATAATAAAAACTAACAATGTCAAAGCAACCAGTACTTACACCCATGCCCACATAAAGTATTCCAGTTGGTGCAAGTTCTTTACACCAACGCTGAGTGTCAGTGTACTGTGAGTTACCCCCATCAATAATTATGTCTCCTTTGTCCAACAATGGCACCAGCTTTTTCACAAATTCATCAACTGCCGAACCAGCTACAAACAACAAATATTAAAACTAAAAATTCACTTTTTCCAAGCATATTGTTGATATTTTTTTAATGCCTAATACAAAGGAGGTTTATTATAAGTTTGTCTATATGTATACAGCATTGCAGTGCTAAAATGACAGGGCCAATTTGAATGCAGTGTTTCCTATTTGAAAGTGGATTAAATCAGGATTGTTCTTTAGCTATGTTTCAAGATCACCAGCTGGGTTATTCTGTAACTTAGTTAGCAACTGAAAATAGTTGCCAACGAATTAGTTTGATATACATTGCTGCTTTACTGTGGGAAATATAAAGTGTTTTCATAATTTTACACAGTAAAGCAGCAATGTATATCGAACTAATTCGTTGGCAACCATTTTCAGTTGCTAACTAAGTTACAGAATAACCCCCCAGGTCTTTTTTGCCGTGTGGAAACCTGCATGCCTGAGTTTTGTCCATAATATTCGGAAAGGCATGTGAAGTCCAACAATCCGTACTTGGCCAGCATGGTCAACTACAGCTTAAGCCCTTCTCATTCTGAGAGGAAGAGGAGAGATAGGATTGGGATGATGATGATGAAATGTAGGTCCACTAAGTTTTAGTCCAAGATAATCTTGACAAGAAGTGGTACACAAAATACTAATTAATTAATGTCTGATGATTGATTACTTGTTTTTTTTTTTGTTTGTTATGTTAAAAGTTATTGGGAGAAATCTCCAGTTATACCAAACGATTATGGTAATAGCTGGCAGATTTAAAACTAAAAAGAATAGCAATAATCATCGAAATCTTACCTTTTACAAGTAACATAATTTTTCTTGGTTTTTTAAGCTTTGACACCATATCTTCTAAGGATTTTGCACCAATAATTTTCGTCCCCTTTGCTTCATTTGCAAGGAATCGATCTACCTATAAGCATTCGTTATGTTCATTGCATCGGAATAACAATAAAATTAATAGATAGTAATACAATTATAATAATTTAAGTTTTCAAGATATATATTTATAAGTTTTATAAGTTTTAAGGCCGTCCCTACAGGGAAGGCCGTTCCTACATAGGAAGTCAGTAAGCGGCGAGCTGGTCTAAGTCGCTGCGCATTCAGATGACTGTATGTGACATGACCCACATCAGTAATTGAACATTGATGAAAAACCATATACTTGTAAAGTAATAGATAGTAATACAATTATAATAATTTAAGTTTTCACTTAACCTTTTCTACCGTTCTGTTGAATGCACATACAGTAAATCCTTTTGAGTCCATATTCAGGATCAAATTTTGACCCATTACTGCCAAGCCAATCAAGGCAATATCTGCTTTGGATCTAAAACACAATTTTAAATTTTACATCTATCCAGCTTTGAATACAGCGAATGTAAAATGGCCACTTGAAAGGCACTACCAAATTCACAGTAACACAGGAACTGAAGGTTTAAAGTAGTAGTATCGTATTTTCTGTTTTTTTACTACCGATGTAGTTATTTAGGTAATATTTTATTACTACTTAATTAGGTACATGTTGTTGTTTTTTGAATTATCCCTTTCGGGAAAGGCAAAGGTCATAGACCATACAACCTGTTCAATTGTATAATCTTATTAGCATAGTCCAGTTTTCTTTATAGGCATAAAGCCTACTCAAACATATTTTCTGTATTCTATTTTCGTTTTTTAAATTAATCCTCAAAGATTCATCTGATTGTTTTATTTTTTCTTTGTTCATCTTCATAGAAGAGGCCAAATTCAGGTTTAAATGTCTATCAATAAAGTCCATGAATTCATCAGTTCCTATTTTTCAGATTAGTCCTAATTCTATATTGTCTTCATAATTCAAATTTCCTGTACAGTATTGGAAATATATTCATATAAATATTTATAAGTTTGTGGCTTTTTTAATAACTCCTTTAAGGAGCGCGGCATGTCTTCAACTTTTGTATAAATATTAATTAAGGCATCAATTAGCACAAGGCGCTGAATGCCAAACGATGAGCAAGCAAAGAAAACGTGGATGAGTGTTTGAAGTTCATTATTGTTGCAGAAATTACATGAAGGAGAGTTTATTATTTTCATTCTGTGTAAATACGAATTGAGGCGACTATGTTCAAATGTAAGGCGACAAATTATTGTATAATATTTTCTATTATTATGATTTTTTTCTTTACAAAACCATGGTTTTTTATTCAGTGAATCATTTAATTTGTACCATAAACCTTTTTGCTCATGTACCGGGGAGTTCCTCAGTTCTAACCAGTCATTTTCCATCTTAGTTATTAGATTCTCAGCCCCGGATCTTCAATTTTTTCGAGGCGGGGCAAAAACTGAAAAATGCCGCCCCCACCAATATTTTCGGTATACACCAGTATCGGTCACCAGTATAAACTATCCATTTTACACGCTTTATTTTTTAAATATTTTCTATAGTTACATTTTGAAAGTGGACTAAAATTATTTTTTTTTTCTAAAAAAGTGAAATTTTAAGATTTGGACAATTTTCGACCGCGATGTTGGGGATATTACTCATTTTACGGGTAGAAATTAGAATTCTAGGCAAATTTAAATAAATTGAAATATTTTGAATTTTCAGGATTTGTAAATAAACTATATGGCCTAAATGTCATTTTATGTTTAAATTAAAGTTAATTATATTTACTACAACATCTTTACATATAACTATACCTGTAAAATGAGTATTTTCCCCAACATCGGAGTTTAAAATTGACCAAACCTTAAAATTTAACTTTTTTGGAAATAATTGTCAAGTTTTGAAGAGCTGTATCTCAGTAAATATTGAATTTTCAGAGCTGGTTCTAGTCTTAGTTTACTTTAAAAAGTATTGAAACATTTTTTTGAAAACGCATAGTTTATGACTTATATTGAAAAATCCAAAAAAAGTGCAAAAATTTCGCGGTTTTTCGAGTGCTGCAAAGTTAGCACAGGTCTTTCGAAGCTGCAAAATTAGATTAATACTACTGGTAGTAGTCCTAAGTCCTAACATCATATTCAAAAATCAGAACTTGCCGTTTGATTGCGATTTTAATGTAAGATTTGACTGGCGTAGTAAGGGCGTAGTAGATTCGGCGTGATTCATGGCCAAGATTATACACAGACAGACGAAAACGAAAAATTACAGTTTTAGGTTCAGTATCGATTATACAGTGCCATCCAAAAGAATTTTCAAAATATGAATGAATGATGAATGATGAAATACAAAATTGGACTTGTAGCAGTTTGAAATATGTACCAATTATTGGTAATTTATTGGTTACAGTGGCGGATTAGATGTCGACAGCGCTCTAGGCAGCACCTAATCGGCGCCCCTGATTGGCTGAACTAGCAGCTAGTTCTGATTATTTAATATGTTGTTAGGACCAATAAAAGTCGTGTAGATATAGGTAGGTACTAATCCAAGTTTGCAGCTTCGAAAGACCTGCAGTGCTAACTTTGCAGCACCTGCTTACTTAATTTTGGCGCCCCTTGTAATCTCGCGCCCCTAGGCACGTGCCTAGTTTGCCTTAAGGATAATCCGCCATAATTGACCTATTGATTATTTTACTACTATACTGCGCATTCAATCGTCGCAAAATTTCGATAATGCTGTACTCAGCATTTTGAATTTGCCGCCCTCTGAATCTGCCGCCCGGGGCACGGGCCCCGGCCTGCCCCCCCCTAGATCCGGGCCTGTAGATTCTTATTACATTTATGACTGAATGTTATCAATTTTAAAAAAATATACCATATGGCTAGTCCATATTAATATTATAAATGCTAAAGTAATTCGACTCAACTGCTAAACAGATCTAGAACTTGGGACACAGACAGCTTGCATCCTGGAGATGGATATGGGATACTTTTTATATTGGAAAATCAAAGAGTTCCCATAGGATTTTTAAAAACCTAAATCCATACTGCCAAGGGCGTCGCCAGGTAGGGGCAGGGGGGGGCAGCTGCCCCCCCCTAGAGATTTGAAAAAATATAGATATTGTTTGCAATGTCAGTGGAAAGTTGTGGTTTTTTAATATGTTGTTAGGATCACTACCACTAGTTGGTATAAATCCCAGTTTGCAGCTTCGAAAGATCTGTGCTAACTTTGCAGCACTCAAAAAACCGCGAAATTTTCGCGCATTTTTGGTTTTTTCAATTTTTTTTCCTCTGTTAAGGTTTAAACCTCACCTGTTGCACTATTTTCGTACCAACTTATTAAAAAAAGTATCTATAAAAAAATCTACAGTCAGTTTCAAAAGCTAAAAATATATATAGCTAAAAAATAATATCATCAACTTGCCCCCCCCTTGGCCATCGGCTGGCGACGCCCTTGCATACTGCAATAGTTGCATCAGCAAGTAATTTTTTAATTTATTTAATTAGATAAGTACTATTTGATCTCTTTAATTATTATTATTATTACAAGTTTAATGTTAAACACTATATGTGACAAGTGTTTACATTAACCTTCAAATAACCTTGTTGTAAAGTTGCCTTTCTAGTAGGTACTTTAAGGGTGCTGTATTTAATTTATTAGGTTATTCAAACAGGCAATTTCTACAATAAAGCTATCTTTGCATAAAATATTGAGTAAAAAGTCAACGTTAAACACTGACTGATGAGTGAACGTATAAAAATAAAACAAAAGAATTAGTGTATTATTCAGGTAATAATTAAATTTTTTTGTGTAGGTAATAAAAAACTATTAATTCATTCGATAGGTACTTACTGTGCCATATTAGTGAGAGAGTACTTCTCTGTTTACGGAGAGAACAAACCAAGAGAACACAGCCAAGAGTCAGCCAAGAGAATAAAGAATAACAAACAACAAATCACTCTACTAAAGTAGGTACTCGCTATCAGTTAACACATAACACCGATGTAGTGATGTGCGTAATCGATTATCAATAATCGATTAATCGATTATTAAAATGATCGATTGCAATCGATTATGATTTTGCATAATCGATCATGATCGATTATAAAGATATACGTTAATTACCAAACTTTACTACCAGCTTTCTGTTATTAATTTGCTTGCTAAAATATAATATGGTTTGGCAACCCTATCATTGCAAAAAGGGTATTCCCTCAAAGTTAGTTTTAGGCTTTGTTCACACCAAACGGATAGCCAGCCGCCGACTGTGAGCGAGCGTTATGCAGCTTACAGCTTTTTCATACATACTCAACTTTTCGAACACGCCGAACCGACGATACGCCTTTACCAACTGTAGCGAAATTACCCCCGCTATGAGTATCTATATATGTACAAGCTGTGCCCCGCGATGTTACCCGTGATTAATAAGTTTGTACACAAAAAAAAAATATTTTCATCCCATCTATTCGAAAAGGACGACTTGGTTCGCCTTTATGTGCACCCAAAGGTGGTGTTTTCGGCGCATTTTTCCGACAGGTCCCCAACAGTCTCCGACAGGTGCCCGACAGGCCCCGACAGGTGCCCAACAGTCCCCGACAGTCCCCGACAGGTCCCCGATAGTCTCCGACAGGTCCCCGACAGGTGACCGACAGGTGCCCGAAAGGTGCCCGAAAGTTCCCCGACAGGTCCCCGACAGGTGACCGACAGGTGCCCGACAGTCCCTGACAGTCCCCGACAGGTGCCCGACAGGTCCCCAACAGTCTCCGACAGGTCCCCGACAGGTGACCGACAGGTGCCCGACAGGTCCCCGACAGTTCCGACAGGTTCCCGACAGGTCCCCGACAGGTGACCGACAGGTGCCTGACAGGTCCCCAACAGTCTCCGACGTCTGTGTGTGTGTGTGTGTGTGTGTGTGTATGTCGGTCTGTTCCCCCATAGCTCTCAAACGGATGGACCGATTTGAATGCGGTTTTTTTTGTTTGAAATGTGAATTAGTCGGGAGTGTTCTTAGCTATGTTTTATGAAAATTGGTCCAAGATGGCCGCCGCCACAAAATGGCGGATTACATATTTTTTCACAACTCCCTCAATATGGGTATCAAATTAAAGGTCTTGTCGTCAAGACCTTTCATTTTAACGTTTGTGTGTGTATGTGTGTGTGTCTGTCTGTTCCCCCATAGCGCTCAAACGGTTGCAAACCGATATGAATGCGGTTTTTTTTGTTTGGAAGGTGAATTAGTCGGGAGTGTTCTTAGCTATGTTCGATGAAAATAGGTCCAAGATGGCCGCCGCCATAAAATGGCGGATTACATATTTTTTCACAACTCCCTCAATATGGGTATCAAATGAAAGGTCTTGACTAGTAGAATAACACTATGCAAATCCAAGATGGCCGCCATCACAAAATGGCGAATGTCGGGGGTTTCTTAAATTTTTAATTTATACTTGTATTATTAATCCGCCATTTTGTGGCGGCGGCCATCTTGGACCGATTTTAATCAAACAAACATAGCTAAAAACATTCCCGACTAATTCACCTTTCAAACAAAAAAACCGCATTCAAATCGGTCCATCCGTTGGAGAGCTATGGGGGAACAGACCGACATACACACACACACACACACACACACACACACACACAGACGTCAAACTTATAACACCCCGTCGTTTTTGCGGCGGGAGTTAAAAATATGAGGCGCCTTTTATTTCCTCATAGAGGGTGATGAAAAGTAGAGTGTATCACTCGGGCCGTCGGGCGCAATATATTTTTGGCTCGGGCGACGTACTTTGAATCCCTCGCTACGTTCAGGATTGTACTAAAGAATCCCTCGCTACGCTCGGGATTCTACTATACAATCCCTCACTTCGCTCTGGATTCAAAAAAGCGCCCTCGCCGTAAAAATATTATTTTGCTCCCTTATGATACAATCTACTATTTCATCCCATCTATTCGAAAAGGACGACTTGGTTCGCCTTTAAGTGCACCCAAAGGTGGTGTTTGCGGCGTACTTATTTATAAGTGCGCGTAAAAGATAATTGCGGCGCACTTATAAATAAGTGCGCCGCAATTATCTTTGCCGCGCACTTTTTGAAGATGAAGGGCCCGTGGTCCCACTGGGCTAGGCGCGAATGATATCGATTGTTGTTATTGTTGTTACAAGTTTGACGTCTGTGTATGTATGTGTGTCTGTATCTGTCTGTTCCCCCGTAGCGCTCAAATGGTTGAACCGATTTGAATGCGGTTTTTTTTGTTTGAAAGGTGAATTAGTCGGGAGTATTTTAAGCTATGTTTGATGAAAATCGGTCCAAGATGGCCGCCGCCACAAAATGGCGGATTACATATTTTTTCACAACTCCCTCAATATCGGTATTAAATGAAAGGTCTTGACTAGTAGAATAACACTATGCAAATCCAAGATGGCCGCCATCACAAAATGGCGAAATTCGGGGGTTTCTTAAATTTTTAATTTATACTTTTATTATTAATCCGCCATTTTGTGGCGGCGGCCATCTTGGACCGATTTTCATCAAATATATCTAAAACACTCCGAACTAATTCACCTTTCAAACAAAAAACCGCATTCAAATCGGTCTATCCGTTCGAGAGCAATGGGGGAACAGACAGACATACACATACACACACACAGACACGTCAAACTTATAACACCCCGACTTTTTTGCGTCGAGGGTTAAAAATATGAGGCGCCTTTTATTTCCTCATAGAGGGTGATGAAAAGTAGAGTGTATCATTCGGGCCGTCGGGCGCAATATATTTTTGGCTCGGGCGACGTACTTTGAATCCCTCGCTACGTTCAGGATTGTACTAAAGAATCCCTCGCTACGCTCGGGATTCTACTATACAATCCCTCACTTCGCTCTGGATTCAAAAAAGCGCCCTCGCCGTAAAAATATTATTTTGCTCCCTTATGATACAATCTACTATTGAACAAAATCATGTAAGAGTAACTTAGCAACGAGAACGACAGCAAATTCATGCAAAAGCATACAAATGCATGCAACGAATGCATGCAAACCGCATTCAAATCGGTCCATCCGTTGGAGAGCTATGGGGGAACAGACCGACATACACACACACACACACACACACACACACACACACACACACAGACGTCAAACTTATAACACCCCGTCGTTTTTCCCTATGCTCTTACATTAGTTTCACACGCAAACAGTCTGTAATAGAAGGCAAATACATGATTAACAACTGTCCACTTCAGAAACTTAAGTCCGTTCGTGATCTCGGTATTACCATTGACGCCAAATTACGGTTTAATATGCATATTGACAATATTTGCAGATCGGCTCGTAAAATGTTGGGTTTCTTGTTCAGAAATGCCAAGCCATTTAAAAACATTAAAACTAAAAAAATACTATTCACTACACTTGTCAGAAGTATATTAGAGTACGGCACGGTTATATGGAATCCTAGCTATCAGGTATATAAAGACCGATTAGAAAGCATACAGAGGCGATTCACACAATATTATTCTTCTGGACGAGACAAAAGATTACCCTATATCTTTCGGCTTAAACATTTTAAATTAAAATCACTGACGGATAGACGAAAATTTCATGATATGGTTTTTTTACACAAACTCATAAATGGCACCATGGATAACTCGGAACTGTTGAGCCAAATATCTTTCAAAATTCCATCTTTCAAAATTCCCTCTCGCACACGGCGACATCCCATTTCATTGTTCACTCATAAATTAAATCGTACAAATCTCGGCCATCACTCATTAATACCTAGATTAAATACTCTATATAATGAATTCATTGCCAAGGATAAGTCTATAGATTTATTCAGCGATACATTAACTAAATTCAAAGTTAAGTTATTTAAATCCCTAGACACCTCACTGGGAGATGACAATTGATGCGTGCAGGTACTTTACAATTCGGTTTTTTCTTTTTTAATATTAGTCCTCTCTTATGTACTTATTCAGTTTTGTGTTTGTATATATGTGTTTAGATATATTAGTAGTTGTGTTGTATTACGGCTTGTCTCTGTTTTCATGCTGTGGCTGCCTTTAGTTGGGGTGGCATATCTGCTTGGTACCTGTAATTTTTGTTTTGGCATGATTTTTGATATGTTGCTCTGTTGGCGGTCCTTAATAAATAAATAAATAAATAAATAAATGACAGCAAACTATTGCAATAATTTGTTATGTGAGCGCGTAGACAGTGTGAGCGTGATGTACCTAAGAACAATCAGAGTTTAACAGTACCTATCTCGTTTTTGGAAGTCTATATCTATTTAAGTCCCTCAGGAACACTTTTCCGGGATAAAAAGTAGCCTATGTGTTATTCCAGGACATAACCAGCTATCTCCAATCCAAATGTCAGCCAAATCGGTCCAGTAGTTGCGGCGTTAAAAAGTAATAAACATACACACATACATACACACACACACACAAACTTTCGCCTTAGTGGAATAAATAGGTACCTAATAGGTATGTATATTTAATTTTGATCAATTACATTATTTTTTAATTATTCTATTTAATTTTCTAATTTCAATTTCAAAAAATTTAATAAATAGTGTTTGTTTTTCTTTTTTCAGAACAGTCTAAAAGGTTATAATAAAGATGTTGCTACTAAATGCAAGGGTTCAGAATTTTTTCCAGAAAGTAGAATTGTTTTTTCAGTTCTTTCTAAGAATTATTTCATAATCGATCATTAATCGATTAATAATCGATTGTTATTTTATAATCGATTAATATAATCGATTAATCGATTATCAAAATAATCGAATCGGCACATCTATACACCGATGACCGAACCATCAACCAACACCGAACAGTATTTTGACTAATGGCTAGGCTTGTAGAAAAAATATCGATATTTTTTGTTCTCTAAATCGATATTTTTGGCGATATTTATTATTATGAATAGCAAGTAACGAAAACGTATCAAATTGGATTTACTATTTCCGCCAGAGATCAAAATCGCTGAAATTCAGAGCCGAAAAAAAACTACATATTTTTCATTATCTATTAGAAATGATCTAATTTGGTACCAGTACAAAGAGATTTGTTTAACTAATCAAGAAAAAATACAACAGAATTTCATAAAGTACAAATATTTTTTAGAAAATTTCGGCAATATATCGATATTTTTTTTCGATATATCGAAAATGATATTGATAGTTTTTAAAAATACATAATATTATATTATTTTTATTTTAAAAATATCGATACGATATATATCGATACTTTTTGGCACTTTCTGCATCCCTAATTCTGACCCAACGTTGGAACTTGGAGCCACTCTGTAGAGCGGGCAGATAATATATTCCACAGAGTAGGTACATTGAAAATAGGGCTTTAGAGTTAAAACTAAGAATAAGGCATTAGCGCCATCTAGCGATATATGACAACTAAAGCCAAGAAAATCGCGCTCCTCGTATTTATTTATAATTTTTTTTATATTTAGGTACTATTCTGCGGAATGTCAGAAAATTACCAAAATAGCGCCATCTACTGCAATGTGGACGAACTTTATTTCTCTAAAATAATATATTTATATGGGTGTTATAGATTGACCAGAATCTCATGAAAAATAGGGAAATTAAATCTATAAGACTATTAGACTTTAATTTCTCAATGCTGTTAGGGTGCTGTTAGGGCTCTGCCATAGAGATAATAATAATAAATAGAGTTGGCATACCTACCTTAAAAACGAGCCAAAAATACACTCACACACGCGCAATCCGAAGACATAAAATGGCGCGTGTTCATTGTGATGTCTCAAGTTGTGCGTGTGTGAGTGTTCATGTATACATTTTAGGGAGGCCATCTTAAGTCACGAGTCTGCCGCAAACTGTTTTATTATTATGTCAAAAATGTAATGTTGTCTCTTTCACACTTATGAAAATTTTGATAAGCTTGAGCTATTTTCCGATCCACTAATTTCTATAGGACATTGGCATAATGAACTCTATTTATTATTATTATCTCTATGGGGCATGGGCTCTGCGGCCTGCTTGTCATCTTGTCATGTCATTGCTTGTCTGTGATAAACACAGATTAATGATTAGTATCTACGATAGTGATAAATGATTGCCGCTTGTGGACTGTGAATAAACCTAATGAAAAGAATAATTATTCTCCAGACGATCTATTATTATTTCTGAAGGTAATTTGTTTTATAATAATTTCTAATGATAACAATTGACAGTAACAATATCCGCTTAAAATTTGTGTATTTAGAGTAGCTAGTATCATAACTATCTTCAAATATTTTACTTATTTCACATTGTTAACAATAATGATGTTTATGCGAACGACTTCTGCTTGGATTCAATAGCAGATGAAATCTTGCAGCATCGATTCACTTAACATCAAACTAGCCTACTCGAATCATACCCACGACTCCTTTGGCGCTGGCGCTGACCCTCATTCTTTATACACTCTGTCTTTTCAAAAGTGAAAAGAAATGTGAAATTCTTTCTTTTCTCATACCTATTGTGAATTTGATTTTTTTTCTCGCCTTCCTCTTTCCTCTTCTGTGAATAACAAAGATTATATTGTGATCATCAATGTCACTTCCAATCATTTTACTCAGATGTTGCCAAATGACTGACAGATTTTGCTCTTGATCTGCTGCAGATCAATTAGTGCAGTTTACTAAATAGTGTCATGTATATCGCCTCTTGTGCAGAACAGTTCTGCTCATTTCTCTCACCATAAGGGTGCACAACCTTTATTTTGTTTCTTCCTTTATTTGGATGTTTTTCTGGTGGAAGTTTATATTGATAAACTAGCGATTAAAGTGGTGCTGGACGCATGATGAGAGAGTCTACAGAAAAATGGACAAAAAGATAACAGAATACAATACTAAAAGACCAATGAAAAGGTGGTCTGATGATATAAAAAAGTTACAGGAACAATGTGGATGAGTATGGCGAGAGACAGACAAAAATGGGTGAAGTTAAAGGAGGCCTATGTGTCTACAGGAGACACTGATTAGAACCGGGCACTTATGTGCATATAATTATAATTTTTGTTTTTTTAATTGTTAAAAATCGGTAATAAAGGCTATTTATTTATTTATTTATTTATACATATTATATACAATAAGTATATTAATTGCAATCCAGCATGCTTTTCAATCAGTATAGATTTTTTGAAGCCAATCTGACCCAAGCTGTTCAGATTTGTATGAAACTAAACTAATCATTATATCATGTTTTTCTCTAAATAGACTTGATAAAAGTAGGTAACGTGAATTTATTCTATCCTTTATGTTATGTTAATATAGAGCTTGCTCTAACTCTGAAAAATTTAATGAAATTCCATACAGCTTTTGAAACATGATTGAGTAACAAACATCCAGATATTGTCACAAACTTTCGCATTCATAATAATAATATAGCCTAAACAATTTAATAGAGTGCAGTAAATTATAACACTCTGTCTTTTTAATATATAAAACAAAGTTGGGTTTGTTCAAACACTTAACTCGAGAACGGTTGGACTGATTTTCATAGTTTTTGATTTGTTGTATTATTATCTATATCCCGAATAGCAGAATAATTATTAAAACATTGTAAAATTGACAACAAAATAAAATAAAAGAAAACATTTTCCCATACAAAATGTTCATGGGCTTGTCAAACATTTAATGTTCATCCCTGCTTCAATACGGTAAACTCTCTCACCCATACGTATATAATTATTCTGTAAGTGTGTTTGTCACCTAACTCGTCCACGATTATTGGGTAGGTACATGTAACCTACCGAGTCTTGGTAGGTGGCGCTGATGTTGGTATGTCACTGGGCAGGAAAATGTCTGCTGGGCCCACTAGTACTCAATAAAATATATAACAACCAATGCTTGAGGCAGACCTGTCATGTATCTATTCTACCAACAAAGCATTCTTGAGCTATATTAATTTATCTTAACATGTGTAGAATTGTAAGCACCATTCCGAACCAGTGGTACATTCATTTGTCGATTCGAAAGTACTTGTAAAAGTTTATCTGAATAAAAAAATATGTCTATTCTATTCGGCTTTGCTTCAGCTGTCCACAAGATAGTTAAACTACTTCTTGTAACATTTTCTTTTGAAAAGAGCAACTGCTGAGTTTCTTGCCGGCACTTCTCAGTAGAACCAGCATTCCGAACCGGTGGTAGATTCTTGACATGTCATAAGAGCCACATGTTGACCTACGTGAAATAATTGAATTTTATCCCATGGTTTGTACTTTGTAGATTATCCAACATGGAGTCTGCTGGTAATTGGTGTCTCATTGAAAGTGATCCTGGGGTCTTCACTGAATTAATCAAAAACTTTGGCAAGTAATTTTTAAATAAAATGTTTGATATTTCATGCTCATAATATTATAAATGGCTTAAATTTACTTTCTTGAATTTAACAGACTGACACACTTTTACACTTTTAAAAATATGGAAATGGGAAATAATGGATAGCTGTGTGTATGCAAAAGTTAATAGATAAAATCTCAGTCTTGCATTTAGGATGTTTGTATTAAGTTTAAACATTTATGTGTATTCAGATTTGATTACATTATATAACTTCTGAGTGGATTTCAGTGGAGGTCGTGAGAGTTATATTTTAGTTGACACAACTTCTCAGCCACTGTGGCTAATTCTGTTGTACACAATTCTCTAAACTAAACTAAAATGACAGGTCTAAATCTATTGCTATCCTTTTCCGCAGTGAGCACTGTGAAAGAGATAGGAATAAATTTAGACCTGTCATTTTAGTTTAGTTTAGAGGATTGTGTACAACAGAATTAGCCACACTGTACAGTTGACTTGCAACAATCTTCTAATATTTGGTTGCAAGTTTTAGCCGAGAACTACATAGAACTGGCAAAAAAATTGTGAGGAAATTTATTCATTGTATGTGCAACTTCATACATTTCCATATGCCACAGAAAAAAATTGCGCGATGAAGTTTTGCAGTGCGTCTTATAGTCTGTACAGCCCTTTTAGTAGTAAACTGCTTGTGTTCAAACACAGTCACTATATCTAAACATGTCTGTCTGTCTGAACAACAATGCAGGTCTTAGACCCACTTCCATAAAGCTAGAGCAAGTCAGCAAGAAGTTATTTTGATGCCATGGATAACTTGTTAATTATGAATTAATTAATTTCAGGAGTGAGAGGAGTGCAAGTTGAAGAATTGTGGTCCATAGATGATGGAATTTTTGAAAATTTAAGGTAAATGGATTTATCAATTATTTTATAGACTATGTATGTCATTTTAGTCTTTTTGTACGCAATCTATGACACTGAAAAAAGTAGTATTATTAGATTCTATCAATTTACTTTAGCTTAGTAATTGTGTTCAATAAACAAAACATTTATTTGACAAAGTTCTTTAAAAATGTTACGACAAGACTACCACACTACCAATCACTGAAATAAATAATTTTATTATTAATACATAATTTTACATTACACAAGTATGGAGAAGACACACACACACGTACACACAGACACACGTGGAAGAATGGGTCATCCTGATACAGATATTTAAATATAAGTACTTAAAAGGAGGTTCCGGTCATTGACATCATTGTATATTGAAATAAATAAATTGTGTTGTTATATTACTTATACTTTAATACATATTATTATTACATAATTATATTTTGTTAAACATTGCAGACCAGTCCATGGACTTGTATTTCTATTCAAGTATTTACAGCATGAGGAACCATCCAATACTGTTGTGACGGACAATCGTCTTGAGAAAATTTATTTTGCCAAACAGGTAAGACTATTTAATAATTATGTTGTATATTTGTACTTGCTATTAATTTGTATTATATTAAGTATGCTTATTTAATAAGCTATATATTTTTGTATTGAGATCAAAAAAGATAACTTTCTCTATTTTTTAGGTGATTAACAATGCATGTGCAACACAAGCATTAGTGAATATGTTGTTCAACTGCAATCATCCAGATGTATGGCTGGGACCTGAGCTAAGCAACCTAAAAGACTTCACCAGGTCTTTTGATCCTAAAATGCGTGGCCTAACTCTGAGTAATTCTCAGATAATAAGAAATGCCCATAACTCTGTGTCTCAACCAACTCTCTTTGAATTTGATCCAAAAACGGCCTCTAAGGTATGTTTATTTTTTCTTTTCCGATACCATATTTTCTTAAAACTGATGATATTCAATAATTAATTAATAATTAATATTTAAAGGAGGAAGATGCATATCACTTTGTGGCATACATGCCTATAGATGGGCGATTGTATGAGCTGGATGGCCTTCGCGAGGGACCAATAGATCACGGGCCAGTTGCTCCTGAGCAGGACTGGCTAGATGTAGTCCGTCCTATTATCTTAAAGAGAATCAATACGTAAGACATTTTTAGATTACATATTTTTATCAGAGATTCCACTCATTTATAACTTTCTTTTACAAAAATAATGCAGGTAGAGTGAAAATTTTGAAGATTGTGCAAAAAAACACTAAACTTGGCCAATCTCCAGCTATTCAATTTATACTGTGGCCTCCTCTGCTATTGTCCAGACTGCAAGGAATGCAAGGTACCAATGCAATAGGTTGAGCGGTCATGTCACGGTACATGGTACATGGTAGTTATGTCAACTGCAATATAACTATATCTAAATTTCAATTTTCCAGTCTACATAATTGTAATTCAAACTTTCTAGACCTACTCGTATATATATTTAAATAAAATATTATGTTATGGGTACTATTTATTTATTTAATAATTTTCTCATAGGTATTTGGACGTCGAAATCCATTTCAACTTGATGGCTTTAGTGTCTGATAGAAAAATGGTATACGAAAGGCAAATAGATGAGCTGACAGATGATACGTGTGCGTTCGGAATGGACCCGGACGAGGTCGAAAATGAGATTCGCAGACTGCAGATGCTAATAGAATACGAGGACACGAAGATGATGAAATACCAACAGGAGTTGGCGCGAAGGAGGCACAACTACCTGCCGTTCATCATCATGCTCCTGCAGATCCTGGCCGAGCGCAAGATGCTCATGTCGCTGTACGAGAAGGCGAAGAAGCGCGCTCTCAAGAAGGAGGCGAAGAAACTAAGAGCCTAACAGGCACCTTCGGCGGGGCGCAAGGCGGACCGACAGCGTCCGCCGCGCACTGCGCGCACGCCCTGCCGCATCTCCCCCTCCAGCCCGTCGCGCGTGCTGCCGCCCTCCGAGCAGCTGCAGTTCTCCCTCTCCGACCTGGACGCCATATTCACCGAGCCGCAGGAGCCGCCGGAGCGCGACGCCGAGCCGCCGCCCGCGCCCGAGCCCGAGCCCGCGCCCCCGCCTGCGCCCGAGCCCGCGCCCTTCGCGCCGCCCGCGCCCCTCACGCCGCCCGCGCCCTCCGCGGACGCCTTCTCGCCGGACGACTTCTTCAAGGACGTGGTGTTGTCGCCGGGGCTGGACCCCGCCGACCTCGATCTGTGCGACATATTCGACGAGGAGCTGCCGGGGGCGGGCGACGCCTTGGAGCCGGACGACTTCTTCGTCAGCGGCATAGTGCGCGACCCCGAGCCGAAGGAACAACCCGAAGGTGACCCCGAGTAATGCTCGATTACGAGTTACGATCTCTCCATCCGCTTAATAGGCTATTATTTGACTAATTTTTGGAAATTGTTTTAAATTATTCTTTATTACTTATTAAAACACACTACATTGATATTTTTCGGAATATGTACACTTGTACAGTATTAAGAATTAAATCAATGATAAAGTTTCAGTTTTGAAAACCGCGCCAAAAACGACATTTCTGTAATGGCACTGCCCCCTGATTGTGTAACTTTAGACAATGAAATGGTATTCATTTGATGGCCTAAGGCCATTAAAGTAAAATATACCTTGACTATATTGATTTAAAGTCACAAATTCAGTACAACTGAGTTTACCATGGAGCGTTATGGATAGTATCATACATACCTAAACGTATAAGAATGGATACACGAAATTGAGCTCTATTACAATGATTTTATGGTTTATTTTACTTTGATGCCTCAGGCCATCAAATGAATACCATTTCATCGTCTAAAGTTACACAATCAGGGGGCTGATCACATGATACGCGTGACGTCACGTGGTGCTGAGTAAGTTTACGCGTTCACACAAAGAGTATGGGTTACAACCAGAAACCACAACAAAACAGCGCAGCTATCCAGTAACACTACATAATTAAATAGTTAAGTAAATACAAATTAAAAGTAATTAAACAGGTTAAATACAATAAATACAAAGTTAAATACAATAAATGGAATGCGGGAGGAAACAAGAAAAACAACAAACTTTAATTAAGTAATAAATACATAGAAAAATATTAGCACCATAACTTTACTCGCTCGCTCCTTATTGGAACTCGGCGCGTGCGACAGAGCACGCTGCACGAACAATATGAACAATATAGACTGTCCGAAGCGATTAGGTTGAACATTTTTTAAGACAGTAAGCAAGGCTTCTAGTTTTAGTCGCTTAATCACATTTTGAAATTTGAAAATAATTAATAATAAATAATTTTAAGAACTAAGTGATTTTATGATATCGTAATGTTGTAAATTGTTATACCTACTGATAATAATGCTAATTAGAATATCAATCTTATTTTTTCAAGTTTAAAGTTTAGTTTCGGTTGACTTGATAAACTTCAATCAATCAAGAAATTGTGACGTCACCAGAGTTGTAACCAATCACAAGGCGTTCACGTTACTGATAAAATTTCAAAAATTATTGTTTTATTTCGTGCAAATTATCGCGTAAAATTACATAATTTACTTTATGTAATTTTACGTTATTTATTAAAAATATGTCTTTTTTAGGCTATTATCTGTTAAGATGGACACAATCAATAGTATATTTTCAATGTTGTCAAATAGCCTATTAGGGCCGGCCCGCACTTACGCGGCGCTGCGCGTCGCTGCACTGCGCGGCACAAAGCGTCAAAATATTCTTTCTATCATTTTGTATGGGGCATATCGCACTAGAGCGGCGCTGCGCGGCGCCGCGTAAGTTAGAGACACATTTTCATAGAACAGGAAATGGTGATGATCACAATACGAAATGAATCTTCAGACAATTTTCCAAAGTAGGTACATATGCTTAGCGTTACTTTTATTTCTGTTTTTATTTTTTCTTGTCTAGTTTCATAGAATTAATTTACCTACTATTATTTCACTTTAAATTACTTTTATATTGCGAAAATAGTAGTCTGGACTACAGACTTCTATTTTCGAACTACAGTTCTAGATTGTACAGTAAAATACATATAATAATATTATGATACACCTAGCACCTATAACCAAAATATGTATAATTATAAAATAAACAAATTCATTGAAATGTAGTCCCGCCGGCCGTAGTGGGCACTCGTTCTAACAAATTAATATTTATGGCCACCTTCTGATAAGTATTGGATACCTATCTACAACTTTTGTCTTTGTCATTTGACATAAAGTAAGAAAGTGACAAAGCTTATGTTTAAGCTATCCGACACTTTTCAGAAGGTGGTGAAACAGACCTTTAATGTCGTGTACTTACAATTATTAGTAGTAACTAATTCGAAAATTCAAATATTATAATTATTATTTATAATATCGCCTGATTATATTATAATATCGCCTGAATGTATATTTAGCCAGTAAGAAATTAATCTGGTGCGATCGAAGAGTGCCTGTCAAGGAAATGGAGTGAAGATGTGCTCTGCAGACCATTTCATACGAGTTATCACTGACATTGCGTCAACGATTATCAATTTCGAGTATTGAAACACAATGGACCTAAACTGGGCTTGATTTCGACCATACATCACAGCCAGCGCCCCAAGCGGAAATTTTACGAAATAAATATCCGAAGTACTGAATTTACGATCTTAAAACAAGGAGCATTAGCTCCATTCTTATCTTAATATCCAAACTCATACTAAGACTAAGATTAGATCACGTTATGATTTGATAATAATGGTCCACTAAACGCATTTTCGCTCCGCTTTTATCATGTCCTCTTACTCGCACACATGGTTAAGGTATAAACTGGCATTACACAGGTATAGTGTGTGAATGAGACGACATGATTATCGCTACGATTTAAAATTCGTTCCATTATTGGGGCGGGTCATCTTTATTAAATCATATAAATGTAATATACGTACTTAGTAACTATATGCCCTACCTGCCACGAAATGTATCGTGATGAACAATAATAGTACATTACGATACGTTTGACAATTTACATTGCCGCGGAATGGAATGGAAGTGAATTTTTTGTACAAAGCAGTGATTTGTATGTCAATTGTTTAACATACAACTAAATACTAGAGAAATTCTGAAGAATGCGCGAGGATTCCCCGGAAGTCGCGCGGCGGCAATGTAAATTGAGCCTAAGTACTATATTAATAGTGAATACAAAAGAAAAAAAAAACTGAAAATGAACAGTAAAGGGTTCGTGCCATATTTCTAAACCTACTAACAGTTTTCGTCCGTTACGTACGGCAAGCCAGTACCTCACGATTGAATTGTGAACGTATATTTAAGATTTCATACCCAGCATTTCTAGTGCGGGCAGGCCTGTGTCACTCCGCGTGTAGGTATTAAAAACATACCTACAGGCAGTGGCCGTTGCGCAATGGCCAATCTAGTAGGCTGCCACAAGCGAAGAAAGACGCACGCGCGCTCGCTATTTGTTTGACCATGTTCAACTTTCTCGATAGTTGCAAGATGGACACAAAACGAAAAAAAGCAAAAAGATACTGTACAGTATTTAATTGTTTAAATACGGACCGTGATCGAAATTTAACTTTTTTTTGGTTGCCTAAAGACGCTGACAGGTAAAATCTACTTTGATTGGATTACACTATGTTCCTATTTGAAATGAAATTAATTCGAACTACAAACCCTTTCTCCCCTTGTTGAACAAAGTACTATTCCAATAACCTTAGGGCCGGACCGCACTTACGCGGCGCTGCGCGGCACAAAGCGTCAAAATATTCTTTCTATCATTTTGTATGGGGCATATCGCACTAGAGCGGCGCTGCGCGGTGCCGCTCTAGTGCGCTATGCCCCATACATAAATTAAAATTTTTTAAAAACCCCCGACATTCGCCATTTTGGTGGCGGCCATCTTGGATTTGCATAGTGCTATTCTACTAGTCAAGCCCTTTCATTTGATACCCATATTGAGGGCGTTGTGATAAAATATATAATTCGCCATTTTGTAGCGGCGGCCATCTTGGATTGATTTTCATCAAACATAGCTAACAACACTCTCGACTAATTCACCTTTCAAACAAAAAAAACCGCATTCAACCCCGTCGTTTTTGCGTCGGGGGTTAAAAATGATAGAAAGAATATTTTGACGCTTTGTGCCGCGCAGTGCAGCGACGCGCAGCGCCGCGTAAGTGCGGTTCGGCCCTAAAAGTAGAAAGCGCTAGATGGCGTAAGTAGTTTCTCGAAGTCACCTTGAAGTAAGCAACCCTAGAGTCCCCGGCTCTTTCAAACGTATAACCACGTATAACCTATTATGAACCGTAGTCCAGTGAATTAAGGCCCATATTCCCTCAAAAAAAAATTGGTAGGTACGTAAACGAACACGTGCTCGACTGGAACGCGAGCTAAATTAAATCATATTGTTTATTAGATTGAATACATATTTCTTTGAAAACCATTGCGAAGTAAGGCTTCTGTACCTTTAGGTACTAGTTATTATTCTGTGGTGCGGGACCCCGACCTTCGCAAGTTACAATTAATGCATGTAGTGTAATACTGACACGATTCATTAAATTCTAGAAATTAAATCTAATTTGAATAGTAATCTTGCTCTTGTGTCCATAGGTTCCTTAACATGCGTAGAGCTAAGTTCAATGTACGTGTAGTCGAGATAAAATTAATTGATTAAGGGCCTGTTTCACCACCTTCTGATAAGTGTTGGATAGCCTAAACGTAAGTTTTGTCACTTTCTTACTTTATGTCAAGTGACAAAGATAAAAGTTGTAGATAGCTATCTGATACTTATCAGAAGGTGGTGAAAAAGGCCCTTAATTAATTAAAACAAAATATGGTAGTTAGGTAGTTTTTAAACTTAAAAATTTCAGTAAAAAATATTGTTACCCACTTAGATTCAAATTAGGTATTTAGTTATAAATTGTATTTCATTTTCTTAAACTGCATTGTCTTAAACATTCTAATGATAATAAAAACTGTAGATGAAAGAAATAGTAGTCTCATTTAATTTCCATCGGATATGATCCTAGGTAAATGTGTAAATCTAGAACCTCGTAATTGAGCAGCCTTGGAGAGTACAGCCACGAATTGAGGCAAACTGAGGCTGCTCAAATATTAGATACGGAGCTTTCTGAGGGCAAGCCTGGACTGTGAAGAGGAAAGAAGACTACCTACTGGCGCAGTGCGCCTCAATTTGAGGGGCAGTCTCCGTTTGAGTTGCTGGCATGGGCGCGGCTGCTTCTATGGTGAATAACATAGACGGCAGTTGAATCGTCTTGCTGACTTAGTGGATACCAAAATTGTGACACAACTATAATAATTAAAAAAATATCTATTGATGTAAGTACACGAGCTGATCCTTGTGCCGATCTAAAGCGCATCGAAGTTACTGGGAAGTGGCAACTACTCTCTATGTGACAAAGGTCAAATTGCTACTAAGAGATGCTACTCCATCCCCTCGAGGCAATCACGGACGTACAGTGCGCTAAAATATTAAATATCTTAAATATGACCAAAATTAGTTCGCTGCGGACTCACAGACCGCGCGCGACCACTGCAGGGTTAAACTACAGCTTCAAGTTAAATGTAATATGGGTGCCTATATGTTTAGTTCTCTTGAGCAATGAAAATTCAGGCTTCTAGCAGCTTTATCCACTACGAAGTTACAGGGGTCGAAAATGGCCTGAAATGCTTCGAGAAAAAATAGACAGAATACGGATGTACCTGTTTTTTTTTGTTTTTGCTCGACTTGGCGGGAGCACTGCTAAGCTCCCAGATAAAATCAGCTGATGCTGGAGGTCAACGAACTTTTCGCTACCTTAACGCGCGACCATGTTGCGCGTGATAACGCTAAGGTAAATGGTTATTGGTAATGGTATTGGATTGTGTTTAGGTTGTATATTTTCGGAAACGGTCTCCATAAACCCTGTATTTAACTAATTTTTACCATTCTGTGGATTGGGTCCTTTCTGCTAAACTCTAGAAGGTACTACTTTATCTTAGGCTAAACTACGTCCAAGTCACAGATTAGGTATTAGTTACTACGTAACAGATGCGACAGTGACTTTTCTTCGGGCTATTTCCATTTACGCCATTTAATGCGTTTTCGCGCCACTGTAGCTTTGCGGCTAGGGCTTGCCTGAGTCGATGATTTTTTATCGATACTAGTGATGGACTCGTTTTATCGATAACCAAATAACAGGGTTTTCTTATTAAGGTCTCTTGTTAACACGCCGTGAAAACTCACGTTTTGTATGGATATCTATACAAAACGTGAGTTTTCACGGCGTGTTAATAAGAGACCTTATAATTAAATTCAAACAAGATAAATTTATTTCAAACTTATTTATTCAAATCTTTATTTCTTAATCTAAATTATTTATTTTTCAAATACACATTTATTAATTATTAAAAACAATTTTTTCAAAAACTCAAACCAAGAAAACCTTAAACAGTGTTTAAATTGCTACCAATATTTGTCTTATAACCATTTTCATTAAGGTAATACATAAAAGTGCTTGCATCCCTGTATACAATAGTATGTATGTAATTAGAAAATTTTCATTAGGATAATATACTAAATTATTATTATTTAACATTTCATAGTCTCTATAATTTTTTTTTAATGAATAAATATCAGCATCCATATAGCTGCTTGCCTTTATGCGACTCTTACATTGGTGTTTTTGTTAGACACATGAATCCAACATAAACTAAACTAAAATGACAGGACTAAATAAATTCTTATCTCTTTTACAGTGATACCTGCGGAAAAGGATAGCACTATTTTTAAACCTGTCAATTCAGTTTAGTTTAGAGAATTGTGTACAACAGAATTGGCCACAATGTGTACATAAGCAGAATCCTATGGGTGCATTCTGGCTATGTATACAATGTAACATACATACATGCAATACATGTAACATAACACATACATGCAGAGCATTGCATTTTAACTACTTGCGACATTCTCATTCCTATGAAGTAGATAAGATTGTGATTGAAAACAAGGTCCGACTTGTGCATGTTCCATCCCTTCATCTTCCTGCTTGCTGTAGTCTCCATACTGATGTTGCTGCTTCCAGTGTGAAAATTATCTGAAAATTATTAAATATAGGTAGGTGAGTAAAGTACGTAGGTTGATGGTACTTGTAATTTTTTTATGATAGGGGTTTATCTAATCCAAAAACATTGCAAGTATTTAACAGTATAAAAATGCAAGATAACTGTAAATTCAAAATTTTAATAATCCCCAACCTGTGGGAATCATGACATCCCAACGTCCTGCTCTAACCATCAGAACCTTTATTACTATGAAGTGTCTACCAAGTACCTATTCATCGAGACAAATCTAACTATAAAAAACCCGCATTCAAATCGGTTCACCCGTTTAAGAGCTACAGTGCGACAGACATATCCACACACATAGCAGTTCGATGGGGAGAGAGTTTGTAGGTACTAGGTAGGACATCCACCTTACACTATCGTTCTTCGGCAAACTTAGAAGTCTTAGATGTTGAGTAGCAAGTACCGACACAACACTTAGTCCCATGACGATCGATTCGTATATCGTAGTCGTATCGTATCGTACTCGTATCGTGATCTCTAAAGTAGCACAGTTTGTCCTGTATCAAACAACAGCAGAGAATTTGGATTTCAACTCAGCAAATCAGCAAAATACTTACACAAAATTCAACGCTTTTTTCTGCTGCTAATATAGCAAATCGTAGTCCATAAAACGTAGCCGGAGTCAAATGTAAAACAGAGTTTCCGTAGTCCAAAACAAAGTACAAGTCAATATGATCGCCACCAAAATCCATTTAACAAAGCCAAGTCGTCGGGAAATATCACAAAAAACACCATGATAATCACCTCACTGATGATAATTGAGAACCTGTGATGAGAACAACGAAAAGCAAAGAAAAGTGGTGGAAATGAAAAATGAAAATTTCCCGAAATTTCGAAAATTTCATGACAATGACAGACCTCAGACCAGTGTGACCATCTCAAAAGTGGCGAATCTGCCCGAGATTGGCAAAAAATCTGCCAAAATCTGCCAACTCGATTCTTAAAAATGCCAAAAAATATGCCATCGGATTATTACTTAATAAGAGTATTCAGGCCAACTTTTTTCAGGAATCTCGAAAAATATGAACGATGTCGTTCGATTCGGAATAGCATGTAGATGATTTTCGAAAAAAGTCAAGCTCCGCTTACAAAAATTGCAAGGTTATATATAAACAATTAACTTACAAAAGGAGTGCTTAGTTTTTTGCAAATATCTCAAAAAACTAATTGCGATTATTCCAATTTAGAAATAAGAAACTAATAAAAAGAAGAAGTTTCCAAAAAAAGTCTAAACTGTAGGACCAATATTATATTTACGTTTCCAGAGGGTTGAAAATACGTCCGAAAACGGGTGCTCTGGCTTGCGCGAGCCACGCCTACTTCGGACACTTTATCATTATAAATTATTATTTATACGTCATATTAAATATAAAATTTAAGAAAAAAAACAAGGGCTTTAAATGAACAACAATCCGTGGGAATTTTTTTAATCAATATTTTTCAATTAGTTATGCAATAGTTATTGAGTTTTTGCTGCTTGAACATGAACATTGCAAGTAATTGTTAAACTATTTTGAGATTTTTTTCCTTAACAATCATTTTCTACCACTTATAATTAATATTATGGAACCATAATTTTAAATCATTATTTGTTTTTTCTTTTCGTATAAAAAGAATTCGTTATATTTAATTTTCACTGTTTATGTAATAAACAATTTGTTATAAACAAAAAAATTTTTACCAGATAAATTTTTTCGATGATTAATTAAAACTCTTAATTTTGCGACTACGAAAATTTTTAATAAAAAATTGAAAAATTAGAATTTTTTAATTTTTCCAATGGAGATCTATTCTGAAGCCTTTCAAGAATAGCTCCAAGAAAGGAAAACAAATCTCAAACATACTCACGAAATCATACTAAAATTTAGTAAATAAACCATGAGTTTTCACTTTTTATTTAAAAAATAATAAGGATTCCCTTGAAATCTGCCACATTCTGCCACTTTCTTAAATCGTCAGCATATTCTGCCAAAGTTAAAATTTAGGAGCCAAATCTGCCCAAATGGCAGAAATCTGCCACAAATGGTCACACTGCCTCAGACTTATCACTGAAACCTAAATCACAGAGCTAAACACAGAAAATAACTAGATACTTATCATGAATTAGTGGAAAACCTATCATTAATCTGTGGACCTGTTATTTTCTGTGTTTACGTCTGTGGTGTGCGAACGATTGTAGCGCCAAAACGCAGAAAAAGGAACTACAGCTGTCATACCCCTGGTCCAAGTTGAACAATGTCAAACTCTAGGAACAAGTGGCTATTTTTGTTTAAAGTAGAACAACTGATAGTAACAGACTTCTTTTTCATATGCTTAAAATCGCTACGAGTGAGCGAGTCAAAGAGACGTTAGATTTCGTCTAAAATATGTCGGATGACGGATCCATAGCATAGAGATAGACTAATGGAGCAGCCATACCTACTTTAAAAACGTGTCAAAAATACACTCACACATGCTTAGATTAGGTATCATACATGCACAATCCGACCACATAAAATGGCGCCTGTTCATTGTGATGTCTGAAGGTGTGCGTGTGTGAGTGTTCATGTATACATTTTAGGGAGGCCATCTTTAGTGGTCAGTCGGCCTCAAACTGTTTTATTATTATGTCAAAAAAGTAATGTTGTCTCTTACACACTTATGAAAATTTTGATAAGCTTGAGCTATTTTCCGATCTACTATTTTCTATAGGACATTATGCCAACTCTATTTTATTATTATTATCTCTATGATCCATAGTAGTTATACTTGATCCTGGGCTCAGGGGCGTAGCTACCGCCGTATATGCCGTATCAATTATACGGGGCCCCCAAGCCACGGGGGCCCCCAACGTGCGTAAGCAAAAATTAACAAAAACTTCCCAAATTTTTGTTTATTTCAGAAATGACAAGTCACAAAATTTTGCCCAAAAAGTTGTCCATAGAGGCAGAATCTTTAGAAAAACTAAAGTCATTATCAGCTATACTTAAATGATTTAGTAAATCAGTTTGCCGAAAAAAAGGCAAGGAGAGTATATATTTAATTTGAATTGTTTGTAAAAATTTTAGAAAAAGTGACAGATAAATAATTATGATGAATAAATATTGCTTTTAATTTTATGCAAACATTTTTTTTTCTTTTGTGAGAAATCTTTACCCTTCATAAGGGCCCCCAAACAAATTTTTATATGGGGCCCCGCCAAGATACGCTACGCCACTGCCTGGGCTGCAACATGGCTACAACGGACAGGCTCCAAAGGACTGGGGTGCTAGCCAGGTAACCTCCAAGTGTGCCTGGGTGCTGCTGGTCCTCTTGGATACGTCCGAGGGGAAGAGCAGTATTCGGGCCGGTGCACCCCGGTAACATGGTTAATAATTTCGGGGATATTGTTAGCCATGGCCAATGACCTGGCGGAGGGAGGTTTCTCCGCATGTCCCTCTGATTAGCAGAGGGCACTGCGGATGAAACTGGGGGTGAGACACCCCGGGGCGGGGGGCAGCGATGCCCATCGCGGGAGGAAGAAAACCTCGTTAAAAAATTACGGGAGGGCGCGAGCCTCTGGAGGGACAGCCCAGAGGCGAGCGGGAGCCCCAGCTGGGGCGGCTGCCGGACACCTGGGATGCATACTTTGGGTTTCCCAGGCGTCCAGCACACAGCATGAGGGTCATGCGGCATGCCGCGGTGGTTTTAGTGGGTATACCCGGTTAGAGTCCCACATAACCTTCGTTCTGCCGCATTCGGCCGCAGAACGGGGTACCTATAAAAGGTTTCCACCACGTCAAAAAAAAAAAAAAAGGCTCCAAAGGACTCACAGAGTACATTTTATATTGAAAGGACTATATACATATAGACATATAGACTACATACATATAGACATAGAGTATAATATATTTAGAAAAAGACTAGAGCCCAGAGCCAGTGCCCAGAGCCGTGAAGCCAGTTATAAAAAAATAATTGGTGGTCAGTTCACTTCCACACATGGTTCCACAGAACATAAATACTCTCTGTTCTGTCAGTTCTGACTTCTGACTGGTGGTTAATGATTAAGTTTTTTTATGGTTTTTTTACTTGCGTAAAACCCGTTCATTGTAAAAAGTATGTAAAAAGTACGAAAAGTACTTTGTGCTTTAACTTGCTATTTAGTTCTAGATTACCTTTTTCTTGCATTGTTGTGGTATCAATTCATTTATTGCATTTATATATTATATATAAAGTGAAAAATAAAATAAGGCAAAAGAGTTCCTCACATAAGTAGGTACTTACATATTATCAACAATTCTGAAGGTACTTAATTTTTTTTATTATCAATTAGCGACCGGGTTCGCAATCGCACGCGGCTATTCCACTATACTTTATTTTGATAATTCTCAAAGGGATTAGGCAGCGTTTTCAATGAAAGCTTGCAGGCGGCTTGACTTTTTCCGATATTTTCAACAATTATTATCGTCAAGTACTGTACATGGGCATTTCTCTGTAAATTGGGCAACTTTTTTGCTGATATATTAAATAAATGTTATTCAGAGAATATAAGACCACCTATTTGATAATAAACGGCAGATGAACCAAAAATATTTCCTTGACTTTAGTATTTAAGGAGCTTTTCTGAAAAATCGATAAAAGAGACTAAGTATGTCTGATATACTTAAATGAAAAATAGCATTTCAGTATCTAAATTAAATCTTTTTTATTTTCATAAACCTTTGGAACTTAGACAATGAGTAATTGAACAATAAAGAAACAAAAAAAAATCAAATCACACTAAGTTTTGCCTTGTAACCCTTGTTTGCCTTCTCATTTTTTTCCCGATATTATAGTGTAGCAATCATTGTCATAAAAGTAGCTTAGATGTTTCATCATTATCTCCTATGGAATTGGATTTTATACCCAAAGGATTAAGTATAGAATTTTCCAGTGATTTGTCCTGTTGAAAAGCAGGGGATTATTGCCAGATTAATTTTATTTCTTTGAGAGATAGTACAAATATATTTGAATCACATTATTTTGCTGTACACAGGAATAATTTATCTATTGTAGCTATTGTTATATTTTTATATCTTTTTTATATATTTTTTATTTCTTTTTATGCACTACATTGATACCTGAGAAACTTGATATTTCAAGTTTCTAAGGTATCATATATAGTGCATAAAAATCTCAGCTACGCTGACGACATGGTACTTCTGAGTCCCTCAATCAGAGGACTTAGAAAGTTACTGGCTTTCTGCGAGAATTATGTGAGGGATCATGGCCTAAAATATAATGTTACGAAGACGCAGATGCTGGTGTTTCGTTTGGGGAGAATCCCGGAGAGGGTTCCGTTGGTATGTTTAGACGGTGTACCTATTGAAAGGGTGAATCAGTTCAGGTACTTGGGACATATCCTGACCGACGATATGCGTGATAACATCGACATCGAACGAGAACGGAGGGCTCGGGCTGTTCGGTGTAACATGCTCGCACGCCGTTTTACGCGGTGCAGTCCTGAGGCGAAGCTGACACTGTTTAGAGCATATTGTCAATGCTTCTACACATGTCAGCTTTGGCTCAATTGCACCAAAAGTGCACGTAGCAGCGTCAGAGTGCAGTATAATAATGCATATCACATTCTGATGAAACTGTCTAAAAACTGCAGTGCGTCGAGCATGTTCGCCGACGCGAAGGTGCCCGATTATTTTGCGGTTATTAGATCTCGGGTTGCGGCTTTTTGGTCCCGCATACGCGATTCTGAGAATGACGTCCTCAGAGTATGTTCCGAGTGCCCTGAGAATCCCTTCCTGAAGTACTGGCTTGCCGTACATCGAGACAGACAAAATATTATAACAAGCTATAATTTAAAAATTAAAAAAACCCGACTGCCATGCTAAAAAACGAACTAAAAAATTAATAAACTACCACCGTACCACTTACAGTGTAGTTGTTATTTATTTTGTTTTTCATGATTTGTCACTCCAAATTGATTGAAAACATATATAACATTGTATACATTTTCGTACTCGCCTTTTAAAGCCCTTTATTTTGATACCCCACTCGAGGGTCTTGAAGAAAAAAATTTTTTTCAGCCCGCACATTAAAGTGCATAACATTCGCCATTTTGATTTTTTATGAATTTCGCCGTCAAGACAAATCTAATGACGTATAATTTATCAAAATAGGTTGAGCCGTTAAGTAGTTACGAACTGACATAAGAAACGGTCATTTTCTACGATTTATCACTCCAAATTGTTTCCAAATATATAAATTTATACATTTTCGTATTTGCCTTTTGAATCCCTTTATTTTGATACCCCACTCGAGGGTCTTGAAGAAAAAATTTTTTTTCAGCTCGCACATTAGAGCGCATTAAGTCCGCCATTTTGATTTTTTTTTAAATTTAGGTACCCTATAACACTCGCGTCATTGAGACAAATCTAATGACGTATCATTTATCAAAATCCGTTGAGCCGTTGATTAGTTACACGCGGACATAGGAATGGACATACATACACACAGGTGAAACACATAACCCAGTCGGGTAAAAAGAAATATAAACAATCCTAATCAGTGGACTGTTGGCTGCCAGGTTATGACGTGAGTTCCACAGAGGAATGCTCATGCAGCATTAAATAAAATTGTGTTCGGACGCTAGTGCCAGCAACAGTGCAAACTTCAGATTGTTTGTGTTTTGTTCCATGTAACAATGCAATTGTTTAACTTTTAGATAATGTTATGCATAATTTAAAATATAGATGGGGGAACTGTTCACAAATTGTGGAGACAAACTTTAATTTGCTGTATTAATATTACAAAATAATATTTATAAAAAAATAAGCAAGTCTCTAACAGTTATATTTAATATTGTTTTAATAATCAAACAACTAATTGATTACTATAGTTATATTATCATAATTAATTTAATCTGAAGTGACTAAATTGGTTTTGTGACATGCCAAGGGATTGTTTTTTGAGGACTTTACAAGGTTTTTGATACAATAAAGTTTATTTTTATGGATATAAGATTATTATCTTTTAAAGTTACCTGCGAAATATTTAATAATCTGTACTTTTATGTATAATAAAAGGCTGATTCAATGAGTTGCCCAGTTTACAGAGAAACACCCATATATATATATATACACCTAAACCTTCCTCATGAATCTGTCTATTGGTGAAAAATTTGTTTTTTATTATATAGTGATAACCATTTAAGTTAAGGTATAAAGGCCAAATTAGATGGTTCATTTTTCGAGATTTTTGCTTTCATTTTCGATGCTTCATCAGTGAATCATCAAAAATGAACCATCTAAACACCGACCGTTCATCGTTTACAGGCACTTTGCCATAGTAAACATCATATTGTGCATCGTTCACTGCAAAAATGAATGATGAACGGGGCACCGTCTAATTTGGCCTTAAGTGACTCATTATTTTGCACCATTTAATAATAAAATTGCTCTGCTAGAATCATGCCCACAACTCCTTTGGCGCTGGTTCTTTTTTAGGGTTCCGTACCCAAAGGGTAAAACGGGACCCTATTACTAAGACTCTGCTGGCCATCGGTCTGTCTTTCCGTCCGTCTGTCACCAGGCTGTATCTCATGAACTGTGATAGTTAGACAGTTGAAATTTTCAAAGATGATGTATTTTTGTCGCCGATATAATAACAAATACTAAAAAACAATAAAATAAATTCTCGTTTTTAGGGTTCGGTACCCTTCGAGTACGGAACCTTCATAACGCGAATCTTTGAATCCTTTTTTAATCATGTTGCCGAACTACTGACATAAATCTGCTGTTGCTCTGCACTGCTCAAGCACGGTTTGCTTGACCTGCCTTGTGCCTTGCTGCTCTGCTGCATGGTAGTTCACCCTAACATTTCATTGTTAGGGTTCCGTACCCAAAGGGTAAAACGGGACTCTATTACTAAGACTCTGCTGTCCGTCTGTCTGTCTGGCTATCTGTCACCAGGCTATCTATTCCATCATATATATTCCATCAAAAACCTTTTCTATAAGCTAAGTATATTATTTAATTCTGTTCTTGGTTTCAGATTACTCAATATGGAGCACCCAATGATATGGGGCTTCATTGACAGTAATTGCGGTATTTACACGGAGCTAATAAAAAACTTGGGCAAGTACTTTTTACATAGGATGTGTGACATCCCATGTCGGCAAGCTATTATTATGCCATGAATATCTTGTTAATTCTGAATTAATTAATTTCAGGAGTGAAAGGAGCACAAGTTGAATCAATATGGTCCACAGATGATAAAACTTTAGACTTATTAAGGTAAATGGATTTGTCAATTTACTAAATATTTTATAGACCACGGTAAGTAATTGTACATATAAACTCTGTTAATTTTAGTTTAGCTAAGAGATTGTGTACAAACAAATTAGCTCTAACATAAAATAGACAAGTTAATTATTCATCTGACAAAGTCCTTTAAAGGATCTTACGAAGACTACCACCGGCAAGCTCCTATGATAGATGATTACCACCGGCAAGCTCCTATGATAGATTACCACAGGCAAGCTCCTATGATAGATGATTACCACCGGCAAGCTCCTATGATAGATGATTATCACCGGAAAGCTCCTATGATAGATGATTACCAACGACAAGCTCCTATGATAGATGATTACCATCGGCAAGCTCCTATGATAGATGATTACCACCGGCAAGCTCCTATGATAGATGATTACCAACGACAAGCTCCTATGATAGATGATTACCACTGGCAAGCTCCTATGAGTGATGATTACCACCGGCAAGCTCCTATGATTGATGATTACCACCGGCAAGCTCCTTTGATAGATGATTACCACCGGCAAGCTCTTATGATAGATGATTACCAACGACAAGCTCCTATGATAGATGATTACCACCGGCAAGCTCCTATGATAGTTGATTACCACAGAAGATAATTATTAAGACATTTTAATTACACTTTAATTATACTTTTCAAAAGCGATAATAGCCTAATGGTTAAGACCTCGACCTCCTTTCGGGCGGACCGAGTTCGATCCCCGGCACGCACCTCAACTTTTCGGAGTTATGTGCGTTTTAAGCAATTAGGATATCACTTGCTTTAACGGTGAAGGAAAACATCGCGAGGAAACCTGCGTGCCTGAAAGTTCTACATAGTGGTCTCAAAGGCGTGTGAAGTCCACCGATTCGCAGTTGGCCAGTGTGGTGGACTACGGCCTAAACCCTTGTCTAAGGGGAGACTCGTGCCTTGTATTGGGCCAGTAATAGGTTGATAATGATGATGATACTTTAATAAATATTATTACATAATTATATATTGATTACACATTTCAGACCCATCCATGGTATGATTATTACATGGAACAAAAAACATGATGAGGAACCATCCAAACCTTTTGTGAAGGACGACCGTCTTGAGAATATTTATTTTGCTCAACAGGTAAGACTAATTCTTCATATTGTGTTGTCAGGGATTTATAGGACAGTCGTACCTGTTTTCGAACACACACCTGTTACTGTCCGCCTAGCGGATCACTCTTAAAGAATGCTTAAAAATAGAATTATTATAAACTTACATAAAAAATGTCTATGCGCAATTCACGCACAGCAGAAGTGAAACTTATATTCTTTTTCGAATGCTCCAAAATAATTAAAACATTTGTTTATGTTTTTGAAATACATATTTGGGTCTATGATTTATACTTTGTCCAAATCTTTAATTGCTTTTTGGCAGATGTCAAAAAAACGAGTTTAGTGACGCCCTCACACGTTAACGATTCGATTTGAAATAATAATCGATTTTATTTAAAAAGAACTTTCAATCTATTTAATTAAATATTTTTATTTTTAACCCCCGACGCAAAAACGACAGGGTGTTATAAGTTTGATGTGTCTGTGTGTGTCTGTCTGTTCCAACGTAGCGCTCAAACGGGTGAACCGATTTTAATGCAATTTTTTTTTGTTTGAAAGGTGAATTAGTCGGTAAATCGTAAAAAATATAATATTATTTCATTGAAAAAAAAAAATTAATAATAGAAAAATAAAATCTCAAACATGGGAAAACTGATTTCTATAGCTACACCCTGGTCCTCAATAGCACCCTCAATAGCGTCTCTTAGGCATCTCTTAGGCCTCTTATTAACACACGTTTTTTCTACGTTACACGTTTTTTAATATGCGCTACAGGGGAACAGACTAGACATGTGTAAGTAATGCGATTGATGCATTACGCGTAATATTACCCGACCGCGTACTGTAGCATTACATATTACACGACAAAATCAAGCATTACACATCACACTAAAACATGACGCGGACAGCGTTTCGCGCTCGCTGCCTACTGTAGTGTTCGGTCATGTCATTCGGCAATCGGCATATCTCGGTGCGTGGTTTGAGAATCGTAAATTGTGCTAGTGAGAGAGAGTGAGAGAGAGATACTCGTGCTTCATATCGGTTGCGCGGCCAGCCCGATTTTATATACTGTAACTGATGCAATAAGGTTTACGTTTATTTGGCTCCGTCAAGGTACTTAGCTCTTCAAAAATTCGTACGATATGATTGTTTAACTGTTCATCCACACGTTCGCCAACATGCTGGCCCATCTTATGGCCCAATATGTTGGCCCAACGTGTAGAGCGGGAGTTGGAAGGTGTTGGAACGATGGCCCGCAAGTTGGCGCGAGATCCATTTCGTGTCGGTACATCAAAGGGTTTGGGACAGAGTTTGGCCGCACCATCCACACGTTGGAAGCAAGTTCAGTTTGCTACGAGCTCTCAGAGTGATCGCACGCATGCACGTCTTTTAAATTTTATATTCACGCGTCGTAACTAGTATAATGTCCACAAAATGGCAGTGACAATGACCAATGAAGAATATTTTTGCTTTATAGAGCCCTACTAAGCCGAAAATTGTTTGTGGAACCCAAGAAATAAAATCACAAAAATAAAAAAATACAATTTTCGTATACACATTCACGTAGTTGCGGTATGCAGTGAATAATTAAACCGCAGCAGCTGTTAACGTCTCAATATTCAATTTAGTAAATTCGCTTAAGTGAAAGTGTACACGTCCGCACATTGGCCCTAACCGGAGCATACTGAACGACCTTCCAACGTGTGGACGCTAACACCAACTCCTCGTCCAACACCTTCCAACATATCCGCCATCATGTTGGCCAACGTGTAGAGGCGCCTTAACAATGAATTCTTTGTTTATATTTATTACTTTAGGTATGGCGACTAAAAGAAAAACTAGCCCCATTTGGAATCACTTTGAAGAAGTTGTTCCAAGCAAAAAGGCAAAATGTGGATACTGTTCCCGTATATTGGCAATCTCTTCCAGCTCTATCGGAAGTCTGAGTCGACATATGAAGTCGATGCATCCTACTATACAATTAAACAGTAGTAGACAGCTTGCTACTGTTCCCGAAGCCGAACTTCGTGATAGACCGGTCGACAGTGAAGTTGAAGTAGAGCCGATTCCATCATGCAGTAAAAATTTGGACTTACCATTAAGATTTCCCAATAGACAAACAGTTCCTTCGATGGCAGACCATGTGTTCTCAAAAAAAACTTTACCAAGGAATCGAATACAACAGCTTGACGAGCAACTTGTTAAAATGATTGCCAAAGGCTACCATGCCCTCCGAATGGTCGACGAAGTCGAGTTCCGAAAATTCGTCGAAATGTTAAATCCAGGTTATACCCTGCCAACGCGGAAAACTCTCTCGGAAAGTTTACTTCCTAAATTTTATAATAAAGTTCTGGAAAATGTTCAAAAACAAATAGCAAAAGCAGCAGCTATTTGTATTACAACGGATGCCTGGACGTCTATTGTGTAGGATGGGTACATAGCTCTCACCGCGCATTTCATCGATATAGAAACGCACAAGCTGTGCACTGTCATGTTAGGGTGTATCGAATATGAACAGAGACACACAACTGTCAACCTTAAAAACTTTCTAGAAGCTAAGTTTCTTGAATGGAACATACATCACTACGTGAATGTGATAGTTAGCGACAATGCCCCAAATGTGTTAAGTGCTGTTCGCCTAGGAGGATGGCGCTCACTTCCTTGTTATGCTCACACCATTAATTTGGTTGTGCAGTCAAGCATTTATGAAATAGCTGACACCGTAAACAGGGTAAAGGCTGTCGTGGAATATTTTCATAGAAGTAATCCAGCTAAAAAGAAATTAATGGAGATAGAAGAACAAATGACTATATCGCCATTAAAACTCAAACAAGACGTGGCGACAAGATGGAACTCCACATATGACATGCTCATGAGATTTTTAAAAGTTAAAGAAGCTCTTATCGCCACGTTAGCAATAATGCGACCAGACTTAAGTTTACCGCAAGACGATTGGATAATAATAGAAAAAGCGACAGAGCTTTTAAAGATATTTTACGAGGTTACTGTAGAAATCAGTGGTGAACAATATGTGTCTGCATCAAAATATATCGTCTTTTGTAAAATTATAAACAAGACACTGAGCAGATATTCATCAGCATGTCCAGAAAATATTGAACGACTACATAACGCACTGAAATCACAGATGCGTCTAAGGTTTGGAGAAGTTGAAAACAATGTGATTCTTTGTGAGGCCACAATATTAGATCCGCGATTTAAAAAAAGTGGGTTTAGTGACATTGCCAATTTTAATAGAGCTGCATCAGCATTGAAATTGAAAATTGGAACACATCGAACCCCGGAAACAGTCCAAGAGCCAGTTGTACAGCAAAAATCTGCACCTTCCACTGAATCTGGCTCGATTTGGGATGAATTTGACGCCGAAGTTGCTGTCCTCGTTCCTCAAAATCCGACTGCAGCCGGTATTGTCGAGTTTGATAAATATATAGAAGAACCACTCGTCAAAAGATCAGAAAATCCACTGCTTTGGTGGAACGAACGCAAAAGCGTGTATCCTCGTTTGTACAAATACATGCTAAAACGCCTAAACATCTCGGCTACATCCGTACCATGTGAGCGTGTGTTTTCGAAGGCAGGACTGACGTTAAATGAAAAACGTACACGTCTTAAGACAAAAAAATTGTCGCAACTATTATTTATTAGCTGTAATTAAATATAATGTAAATACTAAAATTTTAAAAGTACCTACCTACTAAAAAAAAACAAAAAAAAAATCAAAATAATTAGAATAAAAATAAGAAAAAAAATAACAATCATTGTACATATAAAGTTGATTTATAAATACGCCAATATCCATGGTCGTATCACGTATAATCGTAATTCGTAGGTAATCCATGTATATTGCCAGTCCTAAGCCTGGTCTAAAGTATGAAGGGAAACCAACTTTATTTATTAACTAAAGTGACCGAACGGAATATTGGCTAGCGGTATAATGTAACTAGGTGCGGTAGTGCGTACATCGAACGTAGTACGTATGGCGGCGGGGCATCCCATCACTCGATATCTCATGTAATGTAATAATACATCCGAACATATTTTCATTTCATTACATAGCGCACTATTTGATAGGTGCCAGGTGGCCGTCACTAGCGCGCCAGCTCGGGTGATGTTCGGAGTGATGGTAAAATGTAATATTACTTAGTACGAAATGTAATGCCATATGACATCACTTTTTAAAGTACTGTTTTGCGCATGTCTAGAACAGACAGACACACACACATACACACACACAGACACGTCAAACTTATAACGCCCCGTCGTTTTTGCGTCGGGGGTTAAAACCATAGAGATAATAATAATAAAATGGAGTTGGCATAATGTCCTATAGAAAATAGTGGATCGGAAAATAGCTCAAGCTTATCAAAATTTTCATAAGTGTGTAAGAGACAACATTACATTTTTGACATAATAATAAAACAGTTTGAGGCAGACTGAGCACTAAAGATGGCCTCCCTAAAATGTATACATGAACACTCACACACGCACAACTTCAGACATCACAATGAACAGGCGCCATTTTATGTGCTCGGATTGTGCATGTATGATACCTAATCTAAGCGTGTGTGAGTGTATTTTTGGCACGTTTTTAAAGTAGGTATGGCTGCTCCATTAGTCTATCTCTATGGTTAAAACTGACAACTTTGATGAGCTGACAACTGACAACTGACAACTGAATGAGCTCTAAACAATGATACCCCACAATCTAGGGTGAGATTTTTTTTTCCGGCTCTTTTTTCATGTATGAATAATAATTTATTTTAATTTTTAATTCAATATTTGGTTTTGGGACAACGTTTTATACCAAATACCAAAATTCTAGGTAACTCATTTCGTCTACGAGCTAGAGACCTGTGACCGGCGGACAGACAGACAGCAGAGTGACATTAATAGCGCTTCCTTTTTACCCTTTGGGTACGGAACCCTAAAAAAGGGGTAGACGAGAAAATTTACACTAAATAAATATTAGATATATCTAATACTATTTAAGTACTTTATTGATGTAGCAATTGGATGTCAAAGTAAAAAAATAATAATGAATTTTGATTATTACTCATGTGCCTAATAGTATAATAGTATAAAGTAATAATCAAAATTCATTATTATTTTTCTTCAATTTATAATGCTTAGACTTGAGTCATGTCCAAGCATAATAAATATGTATTTTCGCGATAAATCTATTTGTTACATGAATGCATTTTTATTAATGAAAGATTTTGTTCTACACTAATTTAATGATAAAAGTTGATGCAGTATTAGATGAATAGGCGCAAACGTGGAAAATATATGTCTACGGCGTTTATGAAATATAACTTTCTTTATTTTACAGGCTAACATTGCCAGTACTACAGTAGGACTAATTAACGCTTTGTTCAACTGTAATCATCCAGATATATCACTAGGACACGAGCTAAGCTACCTAAAAAATTATACCAAACCATATAATCCAAAAATGCGAGGCCAAACTCTGATTAATTCTGAGATAGTAACAAACGCCCATAACAGTGTGTGTGTACCTCTTTTTGATATGGATCCCCCTCCAGTGGCGCATCAGGTATGTTCAATTTGTGAAGTGAAAACTTCTTTAGGTGCGTTGAGCACTTTATTTTGTGGGTATTGAATTAGACTGAGCATAACGAATAATTATGTCTATCAGTCGGTTGTTACCTGTAACACAGGCATTAAGTTGCCTACTTTAGGAACAGACGACCGTGTGTGTATGTGTGAGTATTTATTTATTTATAGATGAAAATTACTTTTTACTTTTAAAAATAGCTAAAATATTATATCGCAACAAATACATTTCTCTAGAACAGGCGAGGAAGAATCACAAAATATATAAATAACAATTTTGTGACGTTTATGTATTTACTTAAAAAAGTTTTATTTCGTATTCTAATTAACCACGCATTGATGAAGTTTTCACTTCTGTCGCGTGCTGTTGAGCACACAATTTTTATTTTTTTGTAGTGTGCGTGCCACAAAATGGCGGATTACATATTTTTTCACAACTCCCTCAATATAGGTATCAAATGAAAGGGATTGACTAGTAAGGGAAACAGCACTATAAAATCCAAGATGGCCGCCGACACAAAATGGCGAATGTCGGGCGTTCTTTTTAATTTATACTTGTAATTTTCTTTGCCCGCAGCGAATCGAAGTACCTACCTGTCGCGAGTAATGTGGACGGGCTATTAAAATTGATAATATTGATATTATTAATTTTTCAATATTTTTTTTTAGTTCGACACATACAACTTTACGGCATACATGCCTATAGACGAGCGACTGTATGAACTGGACAATCGTCGCGAGGGACCAATAGATCACGGGCCCATTGCTCCTGGACATGACTGGCTGGACTACATGCGTGATGCCATCTTAATAAGAATTAACAAGTAAGACAAATTTTAAGTATTATTTTATTATACCACCCACAGAAAAATCCGTTAATTGCATTTGGTAACACCTATTTAGCGATTTCTTTTATCGCGACCTCCCTGGCGCAGTGGTGAGCGCGTGGTCTAAGTGGGAAGCGCGTGGTATAAGTGGGAGGTCCCGGGTTCGATTCCCGGCAGGGACAATTTGGCAGAGATAATTTCTAAATTATCTCTGTGGGGCTATTCTCTAACTTAGTTAAATTAAAATTAATCGGCCCCCATACAAGAAACGCGATTTTTGCATGCTTTAACTCTTCACTTTTTGCAAAATTGATTTTTTTTAAATATCTCACTGTTACTTATTTAACAATTTTTTTGTTATAGGTTTGTGCATTTCAAAGAGCGTTATACCTTGATGGTTTTAATGTCCGACAGAAAAATGTTATACGAAAAGCAAATAGATGAGCTGATAGACCAAACCAATGAATCCGGAGTTGTCACAAAGAAGATTGAAGATGAAATTCTCTTTCGGCAGATGTTAATACACTTCGAGAATCTGAAGATTAAGAAATGTAAAGAAGAGCTACAGAAAAGGAGGCTCAAATACGGCTACTTCTCCAATGCTGACTAGATATTGGCACCAAAATAAAAAACCCGACTGCGTACGACCGCATTCACACGGGATCCTCAATTGACGAATTGTCAATTTTTTTTCCCTTTCACGTATAATCACAATACTTTTTAAACAAAACCTTTTCAAACCCTCCAATTTGATATCTCACATGATAGGATTTAAAGAAAAAAAAATGTTTGAACCACACATTATTACGTCCAAAATACGCCATTTTGTATTTTTCAAATATAAAATGGCGAAAAAATACAAAATGGCGAAATGTAACAAAAGATTTGCAAAAACTATTAGTCAGATGAAAAAGATAAGGATGGCTGGATTGAGGTAAAAAATAAAAAGATACACCCAATTGAAAAAGGACAAGAAATATCTTCATAGAATAGAATAGAATAGAATAGAAAAGTTTTTTATTCAAATAAACTTTTACAAGTGCTTTTGAATCGTCGATTGAGTCTACCACAGGTTCGGAATGCAGTTCCAGCCGAGAAGAACCTGTAAGAAACTCGGCGGTTGCTCTTTTTTAAAAAAATAACATTATAACAATTATTATTATTAATGTACATGATTGAAATGCCGTCTCGCGCATTGCTGGAACGAGTTAAATCCAAGCTTTTTTATCGTTTATATAATCTTCAATTGTATAATAAGCTTTTTTTATGAGCATACTTTTAATAGAGTTCTTAAACTTGTGTAAAGGCAAGTCTAAGACATATTTTTTATTCAGATAAACTTTTACAATAGTGCTTTTGAATCGACAAATGAATCTACCACTGGTTCGGAATGGTGCTTACAATTCTACACGTTAAGAAGGGCAGACAAAAGTAGCCCCATTTCCGACGGCGGCACCCGTTCACGAGCATGACGCATGATCCAGCCATTGCTTCGCTCAACCATATTTGAGGGAACGTAACAACCCGCACCACACGACACCACCACAGAAATGTTTAAGGAGAGCGTGACATACTTAGGCTACCCATGATTAAAGCATCGAATTAAACACCAATAATCGAATACTCCTCAAGTTATAATAGCGTATAAAGCGAATAAATTAAATCCATGCTTTTTTATCATTTATATAATCTTCAATTGTATAATATGCTTTTTTCATGAGCACACTTTTAATAGAATTCTTAAACTTGTGTAAAGGCAAATCTAAGATTTGTTGTGGAATTTTATTATAGAACATTACGCCCATTCCCACAAACGACTTTTGGACCTTTTTGAGGCGTAATCGAGGAATCACGAGTCTATTTCTATTTCTTAATTGCCTATCGTGTAATTCACACTTTTTATTGTAACTGTGAATGTTTTGCTTAACAAAAATTATGTTGTTATAAATATATTGAGAAGCTACTGTAAGAATACCTATTTCTTTAAATTTCTCTCGAAGGGAATCCCGCGGTTTTAAATTATAAATTGCACGAATTGCCCTTTTTTGTAAAACGAAAATTTTTTCAATATCAGCTGCTTTACCCCATAGTAAGATTCCATACGACATGATACTATGGAAATATGCAAAGTAAACAATTTTTGCAGTTTCAACATCTGTTAACTGTCGAATCTTTCTAACAGCGTAAGCAGCAGAGCTAAGCTTGCCAGCAAGCGTTGCTATATGGGTGCCCCATTGAAGCTTTGCATCCAGGGTTATTCCCAAGAACACAGTTGTGTCCTCAGTTTTCAATGGCTCACCACTTATCTTTAAATTATTACAAGTAACCCTTGTATTGGGCAATAGAAACTCGACACACTTGGTTTTTTTTGCATTTAAAAGTAGATTGTTTATAGTAAACCAGTGTGAAACTTGAGATAAAGTATTATTTACATCGTCAAAATTGTCTTTGGTTCTATTGACTTTAAAAATCAAAGACGTATCATCAGCAAATAGTACAATATCGCAAGCATTTTCTACGAAATGTGGTAAGTCATTAATATAAACTAGAAACATGAATGGACCTAGAATAGAGCCTTGAGGAACACCCATTACTGAGGCTGATCCGGACGACTTAACATCATTGATACATACTCTTTGTATGCGATCACTTAGATAAGAGGCAATAAGACTGAGTGCAGTTTCTTTAATACCGTAGTGGCTTAATTTTCGTAAAAGAGTCTCGTGCTCAACGCAATCGAATGCTTTTGACAAATCACAGAAAATACCAATGGCATTCTGTGACTTCTCCCATGCATCGAAAATATGCCGTAACAGCCTTGCGGCTGCGTCGGTTGTTGAACGACCCTTAGTAACCACCTTAGTACCCATATATGGAGACTACTTAAAGAAACTACTGAAGATGATTTAACGGAATATATTCGAGCAGTGCTAGGAAATGTTAGTTCTATTAAAGTAGGTAAGATAGTACATACAACAGAGAGAAGTTACTCTTCCTTCAGAGTGTGTCTCAGAAAGTGATTTCGAAAAACTGTGATCCTTAAAGACCAAAAGATGCGGAGTATAGTGAGTGGACTTGGTTTCGTGGCCCAATCAAAAAACCCTAGAAGACAATCAGGTGGTAATGTGAATATATTTTATCAGAATGTAAGAGGTCTTCGGACTGAAACATCAAATTTTTAAACTCGAGGCATCGGGTGCTGATTTCTTTGCAAATAAGTATAACAGAGACTGGCTGTAACGAGTCAATTAATGACGCAAAGATCGCTTTACCTACATACCCCATATTAAGGTGGGTCTAGGGTGTAGGGGTAGGGTGGGTGAGATATGTATCACTTGCCCGATCCGATCACCGTATCCGTATCGCCGACGCGTATCATGATCACATACGTGGACGGGTGATGATACACGTATCATGATACGCGATCTCGATACGCCGTTAGGATACGGCCCGAACCATTTTGTGTCGGTTTTTGTCCGATCATCAAAGGTGATACTACTGTAAACTGTACTATTGTAAAGATATGGATACGGAGCAAATCGAGGCGTCCACAACTTTTACGGGGCTTGATACGTGATACGCTGAAACGGATACGGTGATCGGATCAGGCAAGTGATACATATCTGGACCCAGCTTAAGATGCGGTCGAGCGGACCACTCCGGGTCCATTTGTGCCGAGTATCGATGCAACAACAACATCGATGTAAACATATATAACTTTGATCTAATCTGTGCTACGATGCATATGAAAAATAGGTTTCACTTGCTGCGTTGTATATATCCCACCGTATGTGAGTATATGATAATGTTTAATTTATTAGATAAATTACGTAGTAGGTATAAGATTAATGTGATATTATTTGAGTTTAATTTATTTTCGTGCAATACCCAGATACGTAATTATTATGAGTATTTTATAGGCTTCTGTGAACTCGTTCAGTATAATGAGGTACCGAACGGTAACGCGTTCGCCTCGCCCGCCTCGCCCGCCTCACCCGCCTCACCCAGAGACCTTGCCCGTACTCTATAATCAGGGGACATTTAAACAATGGAACTTTAATAACAAGGCAGATTTGATTTCCAACGATTATATCATTCAGTGGCAACGATAGACTGGTCTCTTTACACTGAGTGACTCAGCATCTATTTTGAACCTTTTCTATGCTAAAATAAAAGATATTTTTGATGAGTGTGGTGTACCCCTAAAGACCGACCACCTAAACATACTAGATACCTGTATTTACCCGGTTTGATACAGTGCTGAAATAATAAGGGACATACGAAAGAAATACTTCTTGCGATACAAAAAAGTAAGTCACGGAGTGACTGCGGCGTTCGCGCGAGTCAGTGCGAGAGTGAAGTCCGTAAATATCCGCCAAGACCGCGTACAGAACCACGATCTCGAATTTATATTATTATTTGCGAGTGTGCGTGTATATACGTCACTATAAGTGAGTCACGTAAGTCCTATGAATGTTACAGAACCACCTTTTTTGAAGTTGGTTAAAATATTGTAATTTTAAATATTTCATTAGTAAAAATAACTACATCGATATCACTATATCGATACTATCATTCGCGCCTAGCCCGGTGGGACCACGGGCCCTTCAGTAGTATATGTAGTATAACGTTTGTCCCACCAGTAGGACAAATCGGTGGGACCACGGGCCCTTCAGTAGTATAGGTAGTATAACGTATGTCCCACCAGTAGGACAAATCGGTGGGACCACGGGCCCTTCAGTAGTATAGGTAGTATAACGTTTGTCCCACCAGTAGGACAAATCGGTGGGACCACGGGCCCTTCAGTAGTATAGGTAGTATAACGTTTGTCCCACCAGTAGGACAAATCGGTGGGACCACGGGCCCTTCAGTAGTATAGCGTTTGTCCCACCAGTAGGACAAATCGGTGGGACCACGGGCCCTTCATCGTTAAAACTATGATGTTTATAAATTGACAACTTCATAATGTTGCTGTAAGTAGAAGGTAGTATAGGTATTTAAAAATGTGTCTATATCATATTATAATAGTTTGTATAAATGTGTATCTGTATGTTATGTGTAAGTATGTATGTACCTATGTGCGTATAACAGAATTATTCTGTTTGTGTAAGAAAATGAATTAGGTTTTGAGATATAAATTAAAAATAACATCAAATTAAAACATGTGCTATAGACATAAGAATTTAGCATGGTTGTATTAGGACACTGTAAAAAGACACCATAATATTTTAGTAGTCATACAGAGCCAGTCATTAATTTTAAGTCAAAACAGTTGTCAATATAACTATTACTTACCTACAAGTATTATTATACAATTATAGTTATCTATCAAATTAGGTTTTTACCTAAGGTTTTATTGATAGATTTAAGTTTGTAAATAAATAAATGTTGTCATAATAAAACCACAATAAAACCTATACATGAAAGAAATAGTTTTATTTAATTTCCATCAAATGACTGCGAATACTCAAAACGCAGGACACATAGGTAAACTTTGAAATACTCACAGCCTGTTTCAGGTCACCTTCTGTTAAGTGTTGGATAGCCTAAACATAAGTTTTGTCACTTTCCTACTTTATGTCAAGTGACAAAGACAAAAGTTGTAGATAGCTATCTGATACTTATTATTGAAATTCATAATATCTCTGCAGTAACAAAATACTAGTAGGTACCTATATGTATAGTGCGACTAACTTAACTGTGAAAAGGCGAAAAGTGGCTAATCGCCGTCTTAGAACGTCATTCAATTTGACTCTAAGCCCTCATACGCATTAGCGGTCAACCGCGTACGCGGCTGACCGCGCGGCTGGCCGCTTTTATGTTTTTATATGCAACCGCTCATTTTGTACGCACTAAACCGCGACGAAATTCTATGAAGAGGCTAGCCGCGCGGTCAGCCGCGTAAGCGGTTGACCGCTAATGCGTATGAGGGCTAAGACTACCTATGTAATATTTGACTACAGGTTAGTGTTGTCAGCTCCTTAATATAAAATCGCTATCGCTATTCACATAGTTCCTAGTGCGTTTGAAGTGAAAGTGAAGGACTTTCACTTTTTAAACTATGACGCAAAAATGACGGGGGGTTATAAGTTTGACGTGTCTGTGTGTGTGTGTGTCTGTCTGTTGACTGTTCCCCCGTAGCGCTTAAACGGGCGAACCGATTTCAATGCGGCTTTTTTTGTTAAAAGGTGAATTAGTCGGGAGTGCATTTCATCAAACAGCTTCTTAGCTGTTTGATGAAAATCGGTCCAAGATGGCCGCCGCCACCAAATGGCGGATTACATACATATTTTTTCACAACTCCCTCAAAATTGGTATCAAATGAAAGGGCTTGACTAGTAGAATAGCACTATGCAAATCCAAGATGGCCGCCACCACAAAATGGCGAATGTCAGGGGTTTTTTAAATTTTTAATTTATACTGGTCTTTGTAATCGACGTCAAAATGGCGATAAATCAAATTGCTCTAGATAGTACTTACTTAGAAGTACCTATATTAACTGTAGAGGCCAGTTTTGTGAGCACAGTCAATAGTGTCAGAAAATTAAGGTTTTGGATTAAAACAACATTAAAAAAAATATGCAGATATATTATTTTAATCAAGGTAAGGTACGTGTGCACAATTATCTATTGACAATGGAATAGGTAAGAGGTTCTGAATAGATATTATAAGTGGTATCAATCATGGAACTAATATGTACTTACTAGGTATCGTACAACCTAGTTACCTGCTACTTCCATGGTATAAATTCATGGCAAGAAAGTAGACGTTCGACTGAAAAGAGTACCTACCTACCTACTACAAAGCTATAAAAATCTTTGTTAGATATAACAGGTCTAACACTTTTATAAGTTATGTATAGATCGACCAGAATCTCATGAAAAATAGGGAAATTAAATTTTGTAGTAAGAACTCTAGGTTAACTCGGCTGCCCTAGTGATAAACAAAGTAATTACATTCAGAACACCTTACCTGGGATCGTTTCACGAAACGAAAAATCAAGCAACTGCATTTTAAATACAAAAACAAAATAATCAACATCCAATTACTTTGTTTTTGTGTTGTGCTTGTTGTTTACTTGGTTTTTGCATTTATATTCCGGGTTAGTGAGTGCAGTTACTTTGTTTGGGCAATTCAAATTTCAGTAAACGGTTCAAGTTATTTGAAATATTAAACTGTGGTAAAAAACTACTCGACATAAAACTTCTGTTAATGCAAAAAGTCAATTTCACAAAAAATGTCAGTTACTTTGTTTATCGCTAGGGCAGCCGTAGTGTTGCTAACCTTGGAATTTCATTTCCCTATTTTTCATGAGATTCTGGTCGATCTATACCTACTTACCTGCGCAGATGAATTTTCTCTTTGATGCAATACGCACGCAATAATGTAGGTAAATTCATCGAACATGACTTCATATAATAATACATATAATAATAAGATTTCGATATCTTTAAATTTACAAATAAATAAAATTGAAGTAGGCAGGTATCTGTCTGTGATATTATATTAAAAGCTCGTACGATTAATAGAACGAAAGCATAAACTAAACGCACGTTTTTAAAATTTTTGACCGTTTGTCTGTCTGTTTGTGCGGGCTAATCTTCGGAACGACTCAACCGATCTTGACTGAGAATTTCACAGGCAGGTAAAGAATTATATACCTACCTACAAGAAGTTATCTTGGCTACTTTTTTTTTGGACAACCGACCTATAAAGGCGCAGAGTTTATTTTTTATCGGTAAAAAAGGTCCCACGTGCATCAGCTAGTGTATTATATAAATATTCCTTCTGATTGGACGAGTGACAGATAAATAATAATATATACTAACGGCCTGTTTCACCACCTTCTGATAAGTGTTGGATAGCTTAAACGTAAGTTTTGTCACTTTCTTACTTTATATTAGATAGCTATCTACAACTTTTGTCTTTGTCACTTGACAAAGACAAAAGTTGTAGATAGCTATCTAATACATATCAGAAGGTGGTGAAACAGGCCCTTAGTACTTAATAGGTACGTACGTAGATAGCTAGTCGTTTTGACCGTTATTCAGCTTGTACCTTATGAAGTTATAGATTATCTTTATTTACAACTTAATTTAATCCTAAATACTAATATTATAAAGCTAATTAACGAAAGTTTAATGTATACAGTTATGAATAATAAATTAATGAATTTGGGTCGTGGCACATCGAGGCTCGATAGCGAAATGAATGCATAATAACGGCTGTTATATACAATAATTACCTGAGAGACAGAGGTAAAGTTTTCATACATAGTTAGGTGCTATCATTAAAGTTTTTAACGATTCACATCCAATAGTACTACCAGACAGGCGATATCAATAATCTTTAAAGTATCTACTTTCTAATACAAGTATAAATTGAAAATTTAAAAAACCCCCGACATTCGCCATTTTGTGGCGGCGGCCATCTTGGATTTGCATAGTGCTATTCTACTAGTCAAGCCCTTTCATTTGATACCCATATTGAGGGAGTTGTGAAAAAATATGTATTCCGCCATTTTGTAGCGGCGGCCATCTTGGATCAAATTTTATCAAACATAGCTAACAACACTCTCGACGAATTCACCTTTCAAACTAAAAAAACCGCATTCAAATCGGTCCACCCGTTTGAGCGCCACAGGGGAACAGACAGACACACACACACACACACACACACACACACACACACACACACACACACACACAGACACGTCAAACTTATAACACCCCGTCGTTTTTGCGTCGGGGGTTAAAAACGGACAGCGGTCTTGATCAAATGTCGTACAGGATTTGCTTGAGGCTTGGCGCAGTTGTCAGCGCAGAATATTTATTACTATACCCGTATTACTAATTCCCTGGAATTCTGACGTTTCGTAATGTTACCAGAGATAAAACAATTCCCACAAAAAAGATAAAAAATTCAAAACTTATGCAAATACAAATCAACTGCCGCATGTAGATATGACAAATGCCTGACAGACACTTCATGGTGATAATGTCATTCGACATCCATTTTTGAATACATTTTTTCAATGTGCTTTTGTCTAGGAACAATCATACTATGGAAGCGACATATTTTAGACGAAATCAAAGCATCTCTTGACTCATTCACTCGTACCGATTTTAAGCATAAGAAAAAAAGAGAAGTTTGCTACTATCACTTGTTCTACTTTAAACAAAAATAACCACTTTTTCCTATAGTGGGAGATCCCGTCTTAGAAATTTATACCCTCATCTGTTATTTAATTCTGATAGAGATTATATTATGCTAGATAATTCATAGATTGATACATTGCACTTTGGTTGCCTGGCTAAATTTGGTGCCTATGATGTTAAACACAAAAAAAATTAATAAATTTTTTTCGATCTGCTTCCCTCATCTGTTATTTAAACGAATTATATGTCAAATGAAAGATTATTTTATTCCCAATTGAACCGTATTTGGTTGCAATCCAAATAATATCAAATAATCACTACATAGTATAAAACAAAGTCGCTTTCTCTGTCCCTATGTCCCTATGTATGCTTAAATCTTTAAAACTACGCAACGGATTTTGATGCGGTTTTTTTTAATAGATAGAGTGATTCAAGAGGAAGGTTTTTAAGTAGAAAAATTGGACCCGGTAGGTGGCGCTAATAGCGGGCAGGACGACGTCTGCCGGGTTCGCTAGTGTATAATAAATATATGGTACCTACGTTTTCCCAGTCCTACGCTTAGAAGTTGTCCATTCCACGGTAACACTTTTTTCATTAATAACAACTTAATTTTAATTTTTTCGTATCGGGAATTCGTATCTATATTATTACTTTATTACTAATAAATAAAATTGAAGTGTCTGTCTGTAATTTCGAAATAACTACCACATATTAAGCTCATATGGTTATTTGAATGATACCATAACCGAATCACACGTTTTTAAAATTTTTGTCTGTCTGTCTGTCTGTTTGAACGGGCTAATCTTCGGAACGGCTGAACCGATTTTGACGGGACTTTCACAGACAAGTAGAGGATTAACCAAGGAGTAACATAGGCTACTTTTTTAACCGACTTTCAAAAAAGGAGTTGTGTTGAAATCGGTAAGTACCTATGTTAAAAAACGCCCTGATAGGTATTTTCGCTGCGCGCGACGGCCGCGTACGCGGTGCGGCGGTACGCCGCCGCGCGGCGGGCGGGTGCGGTGAAGAGGGTGCATGCTCCAATCCAATTCCAATCTCCATTTCGGACGAGGGAGCTAATGCGTGCGGATGTGTACTGCGTTTGTTGCGTGCGTTTTCGTAATTTTTATTTTGAATCGGAGATTTTGTTTTTATTAGGGGTTATGATGTTTTTTATTTCTATAGTTTGTTTTAGTCGTATGTATGTCGAAGGCAGGGTCACTGCCAACCGCGCCAACGGGCCAGTCAAAACTACTGAACAGATTTGGCTGCAATTTTGAATGGAGATAAAAAATTCCCTAAGTAAGTATAAAGGTTGGAAAAGGGAGCGGGAACGGGAACCAGAAATCTACTTATCCCTCAGGATTTGTGAAAACCCGAAATTCACGCGGGCGAAGCCGCGGGCAAAAGCTAGTATATAATAAAAAATAATTTCAATCCATTCAGTAGTTTTTGCGTAATACATGCACAAACATACAGACAAACAGACAAAATTTTCAAAAACAGGTTTTTTACGTTTTATTACTTATCCCTTACGTCTCTCACTTATTTTTTTGCAAATATCTTTAATGGACAGGCACAGCAAGTCTATGGTTTTAATCTATGTATAGACTAAGCACCTGCCGAGTGCACGCCTGCCTCACTGCATCTTTGTCTGTCAAATGGAATTGCGCGCGCAACACTTTTCTGTCACTTTCAACACTAGCACAGAAAATTTTATATCTTAAAATCCAGACAACCATGATTTAGCACCACTTTTGACCAGGCAACCAAATACGGTTCGATTGGGAATAAAATAATCTTTCATTTGACATATAATTCGTTTAAATAACAGATGAGGGAAGCAGATCGAAAAAAATTGATTAAATTTTTTTGTGTTTAACATCATAGGCACCAAATTTAGCCAGGCAACCAAAGTGCAATGTATCAATCTATGAATTATCTAGCATATAATCTCTATCAGAATTAAATAACATATGAGGGTATAAATTTCTAAGACGGGATCTCAGACCACTAGAGTTTGACGTAGTTTAGCAGAAAGGACCCAATCCACAAAATGGTAAAAATGAGTTATACAGGGTATAAGGAGACCGCTTCCGAAAACTTGTCGCTATTATTAGACTACCTAAACACAATCCAGAATAACCGCAATAACCTTATAGCGTAGGTATCACGCGCAACAACGTGACTGCGCGAGGTCAAGGTAACGCAAAATTCGCTGTCCTCCAGCGTCAGCTGATTTTATTTGGATTATTTTTAACTTTAAAAAAATACAGGCAATATTTTTTTTATTCCCCAAAAACGGAATTGCACAAAAAAATGCATTTTTTGTAAAAACTACTTTTTTCACATTTTTTTTTATAATATCTTATCAGTAACCTTTGGACACGTCTCCCAACGTGAGAATGACTCCATAGAGCGACTTGTCGTACAGGGCAAAGTAGAGGGCATCAGAGGGCGAGGAAGGTCGCCTATTCGATGGACCGACCAAATCAAATCAGCTGTGGGCGGTCCCTTGCACGATTGCACCAGACTGTCGGCCAGCAGGGAGAAGTGGCGAACACTCGTGTGGCGCATAAATCTGCCCTTAAAGACGTCACTTCTGGATGACCACAACCGCTCTGTTAAGAGTGAAACGAAGAAGAAGATCAGTAATTATCAGTACTATCACCTATCTTCGTTTTCGAGAGCGTTTCGCATACACCTATTCAAAGAGATCCTAAAGGTTGTTTCTTTCACTCAGAAAAAAAGATCCCTGATCCTACAATGTTATCATGGTTTTTTATGTTATGTTTAATTATGTGTGCGTTGGGCGTTTGGGCGTGCCTAATAAACTCGTATGTTTGCTACGAGAATTTCTTATAAATCATACCTTCCGTTACCGCCTGGACCAAGAGCGTCACCAGCTGATGGGCAAAGGGGGGGACTAGATAAATAATATATACGAAGGATGGAAAGAAAAATGAATTTTAGGTCCAGTTGAGAGGTTATGAAGGTGTAAAGCAAGTATTACAAGTTCTTGAATTGACGTGAAAATAGTTATTAATTATAAGTCAAGTGAGTGAATTTAGGACTTTGTTTGCATTTGGCTATACTCTGATTTTTAATTTGGTGGAAATCTGACGTTTCGTAATGTTACCAGAGATAAAACAATTCTCACAAAAGAGATAAAAAAATCAAAACTTATGTTAATAAAAATCAACTGCCTCATGTAGCAAGTGCCAAGCGGGAGCAGATAGACATCTGCCCCCCTAGAGATTTGATAAATTTATAATTTTATCAAATCTCTAGGGGGGGGGGGCAGATGTCCCTATCTGCTCCCGCTTGGCAACACCCATGGCCTGGACGGCATCTTATCATCTCCGAGACCACTTGGTGCTTGAGTCCCCCGGCAGTGCTGTTTCCTCTCTTGTATGCGCTATTTACCAGCGACATACATTGCTCCCCAGATGTTATGTTAGCCTAGTTTGCGGACGATAAGATGACATATACGATTCATACCCAATTCGCGGTCATTCGATCTCGACTCCAAGTTACGGCTAGTCACCTAGGGTCTAGGCGACTGGTTCCGCCGCTGGAGGATAGTGGTCAACGGTGAAAAAACGGAACTGTGCTTTTTACAGGAAAGCGTGGTAGCAAGTACTCCGGCAAACGTGCCGAAATAATTTCTATACGGCGTTCTTTTCCCCTGGCAAGACAAAGCCAAATATCTAGGTGTGAACTTAGACGATAAGATGAACTTTGCCGCTCAAAGACGTCTTTTGACGTCAAAGACAAAGCCCCAAAAGGCAGCATTTGTGCTCAAGTTGTGCATTGTGATCGACCAAATAACCTGTATTCGCTCTATAATGTCCTACACATGCATAGTATTTGCACATATCCCTCCCTTCTCGATTAAAGCAGACTAGGTAGTTTTGCAAACACTGCAGAATAAGTTTCTGCACACGGCAATGGGTGCCCCGTGGTTTGTGCGCAATATTGATCTCCAAGATCTCGATCTCCCTGTTCTAGCCCAACACTTTAAGCAGTTTTCAAAGAATTACCTTGAGAAAGCTGCCCGCCATACTTTGACGTGAATCCCTTCCTCTGTTACGGGGACGTATGGATTAGTCTATTGCAAAACTAGCATTCCAACGTCACGTAAGCCGAGTTTCAAGACTCACAGGAGACGCCCTTAAGACGATGTTCTCCTCGATTTTTTTCGAGCCCTTAGGCTCTAGCTCCGCTGGCAGAGTTTCTGCGCTCGCTTCCCCCTAAGGGCCTAAACATTCCGAAATAAATCATTTTTATTTAAAAATATCAATTTGTTTAGAAAGTTTTGTTTTTAGTTCCTTTCTGAGCATTAAGAAAAATACCCCGTAGTGTTAAAACCAATTTAGCAGAAACGACTCAAACCCAAATTTTCCCCGATAACCGTAAGATACGTCAGTCTTTGAAGTACAATAAAAATATTAGTATTTTTGCCCATATTTGACAATATTTTCAACTATTCCAAAGATAATATCATTGCAGCAATTACCATCCAAACTTCAAACCTCGATTACTCAGAATAACTTTTTATGGGTTGGGTCATTTCTACTAAGCTACGTCCAGTTGACTGTCAATTTCTCGTAGGGTAAACGGCAAGTATTAACGAACCCCTTAAGATAATTTTAAAATCGATATCAATTATTAACAGTAGTATATTACTAAGTAAATTACAAAATAGCACTAGCTTTCACATTTTTATTTGTTGTTTATGTTATTTTATGTTACTTACATATTCTATAGTTTATTTGCACTACCTTACATGCTTTTAAATATAAGATTACCGTATAATAAATATCCATATGCCTATTTTTAGGTACTAACTATAACATGTACTAATTAAAAAGCGGTGATAGCCATCATTTGCTGTAACAGTGAAGAAAAACCTGCATGCCTGAGACTCTGCATAATGTTCTCAAAGGCTACCAATCCACACTTGGTCAGCATGGTGTACTACGGCATAAACCTTTCTCATTCTGAGACGAGACTCGTGCCCTGTAGTGGGCCCTTAAGGCGTTGATAATGATGATGATGAATTATAACGTGTCTGAGAAGTAGTCTTTAATAGAATCATATCGCGTTTGAGCATTAGTGAAACTTAACCGCGTGTTATTCTCTCATAATACACCTATTCGACTTTTACAGCGAAGCTGCATAAACCGTGACTAATTAAAAAAGGGATTGTCAGATAAAAAATTTCGCACAACAAAGCACTTAGAACTTAAAAAATTACAAAATAACGTAATTTGACTTAGTTGTGTGGATGCTCTATAAGTCGGCAGTTTAACGTCTGTGTCACGTTTAAAAATTCGTAGACATGTCAAACGAAGTAATTTCAGTACAATATTTTTTCTTCTAATACTTGATTCTTTTGACTTTTTGAGTCAACTAATAGTATTTGCTTTTTGTATAAAGAAGTAATTTTTAATTTATTTAAAAAATAAGTACTAATTTGCCTAAGCTCGGCACCTTTGTGCCTTTTTCCAGCATTTGTGTCCTCAAAGTCGGCCCTCACGTGTCTGAAAGAAAATCATATTTTACCCGCGACTTCGTCCGCGTAAATTAATGTTTTTCTTAATATTTATAGGAACTCTTTTCTCGTTTTCATTTTATTTTATTTTCCCGCCAAATAAATACCCTTCTCCAAAATTAATAGAACTTTTGAAGAAATGGATAGAATTTTTTTCAACAATCAGACAATTTTTTGTATAGACAACATCCAATCATTTTGTAACATCAACCAACAACATCCAATTTTGTATAAACAATCCAATATTGGACAATATTTATCCAATAGGATAAACAGGATACCTCACAATAGGATACCTTAGAAATAACCCAAATTCTAAAAGGTGGCACCCCCTGCCGACCCCAGGTACCTCATATTACTGGTTTTCCTTAGTCCACCACCCTTGTTTTTCTTTAAATACGTAAAATAATCGTGTTATACTACTATTACAAGACATCAAATATTATGACAAATTAAATTGCAACAACAAGTCTTAAATATTATTCATACGTAATTTATATTTTGTCAAACGACGCTCGGAAAGCAGAAATTTTATAAGAAATTAAGCGATTTACGCACTTGCACTCGTTCTAAGCGATAATTGAGGGATAGGGATGCAAAAAAATGCTGCCTTATTTTAAAACTATTTTCCCATTAGAGCAAGCTATATGTACACATAAAATACTCAGTGTGCCTAAGCGGCACCAAAATGTTAATATTTACAAACATAGAACTGAGTGCCGACTTTTGCTGGGCGGCTTTAGGAGCATCCACCCTATCACCAGACGGTTAGCAAAATACAAATTTCTTATCAATCTGTCTTTCAAGATGACACTGAAATTATATTGTGATCTTTTTTTGGACAGTGCATATTGTCGTAAGCAAAAACGAAAGATATAATAACTATTTCTTCGTTTTAAATACGCGGGGTCTAGGAAGAAGAAGAAGACTGATACTTTGTCTTAGGCTTTTGTTTTCTGTTGCTGTCAGTGTGCACTTTCTAGTTTCCACTCTTGGTGTTTTCTATTTTAAGGCGAAACGAGTAATATTATTACGCGGCATATGGCTTTTTATGATGATAGGCAATTAAAGTAGTTTGGGGTAAAATCGTACTTCGTAGATGTTAACCCTGTTCTCCATACAAATAACTCATCTGTAAATGACAATGACAGCTGTCAGAATTCCGGGGAATTAGTAATACGGGTATATTTCGTGTTCGTTGTCTACACCCTACGGTTTAGATGCGACGACCTGCACATCGGCTTTGGTCCGCTCCGTACAAGGTCCGATGATGCCTCCATACAAGATGATGATCAGCACCGGACAAAACTTCGTAATTTTTGAGATGAATAATAATTATAGGTGGTTGATATATTTTATCCTCTTTAGTCCCAAAACCGTAAAACTAGTTAGAAAAAATTGTTTTAGTGCCAAAAAAGACATTAATCAAACAAGATCTTAAGAGACATTTCACTGGGGTTAATTCATTATTATCTCTATGGGTTAATTGCATTTTCTGGTGATAGTTGGCACATTTTTTGCGCGAAGGATCAGCTTGGTTGATCAACGCTGAAATCGGTTGAACAGTACTGCTATGGTCTAGTCGTCTACTGTCCATGCATGTGATTATCTGGCGTTAATCAAAAGCAATTGTCTTGTTCGCCGGATTACGAACATACACAATCCTCCCATCTGATAGTACTAATAGTAGGTACCTACTGAGCACACTGAACTGATTTGAAGCGCCATTGAAAATCTAATAGAGAAAATAGACAGAATCACAATCACAATAATATTATAAAGGCGAAAGTTTGTGTGTGTGTATGTTTGTTCCTCTTCTCCGCCGCAATTACTGAACCGATTTGGCTGAAATATTGAATGGAGATAGCTTATGCCCTGACTTATCTAACACATAATTTAACTTTCAGCAAATCTTTAACAAATCATTCCAAATTTTAGCCAAATCCATCCATTTTTGCGTGCTTGAGTAACAAACATCCATACATCCACACTTTCACATTTATAATATTAAGTAGGATTTATATATTATTATATTATATGTATATTTGTATAATATAAATACTTAGATTTATATGAAATCTATACAACTGTCTCTGTGGCTAAAAGAAAAACAAATTCCATGGAGAAGACGATGCGGTGATAACATGGCTTGAATGATTTTAAAGGGAATTATTTACAAAGACAAGTAGATACTTAGGTAACTTAGTACGGATTTATATACCAAATTGAGCGATGAGCTGCATGCTATGTTCTGGACTTGAACGAATTTAATTCGTTCAAGGTTCTGGCTCATTACGTGGATTCAATATCTTTGTTAATAGGAATATTTTTTTAAAGAAAAAATAGAAACATAGGATACACGTAGGTACCAACAACATATTATATAGGTATATAAAATTATTATTGGGAGACAAATATGGTAGATACTTAGTACTTATAGTTATTTCTATAATTCTTTGCTCCACTAGTCATTCATCACTAATGATTAACGGAATTGACCGATGCAGAACCTATCTTTATGAAAGACTAATTTGGAATTTAAACTCTAAACTCAGTTTGCATCAATCAAAAGTGTTCCCAGTTTCTATATTTCACTAAGGATAGCATCAAAGTTTGGAATCCACGTAACAATTGAACATTCGACTTATAATAAACTAAATGAATTCAAGAAGTGCGTTTGTGTTCATGTGTTAGGTTGTAAGCCCTTGGGTTTGATCATCATGGAGGCTCGCTTGAGCGTGTAGTCCCAGCCTCGCCAGCGGAACCACACGATGCCTGAAAACAACAATTAAAACGTATTGTACTCGACTGTTGAATGAATACCTACGTATTACGTAATGTAAATGTCGAAAACGCTGCAGCGATTGTCCCCTTGATAAGATACGCGGGACAAGGTGAAAGAAGGGCAAGAGGAAAAATGAAATAAAGAAAATAGAGTACAAAAGTAATAGTTTGATGTTTAAACTTGATGTTTGCACTTTGCATGTGGTGTTTGGCACAATATGCGGGCACATAAGTTGGAGGTCCCGGGTTTGATTCCCGGCGGTGGTAATTTGGGATTTTATAATTTCTAAATTGTCTCTAGTCTGGCTGGTGGGAGGCTACAGCCGTGGCCAGTTACCACGCTACCGGCAAATCCGTGCCGCCAAGCGATTTAAGTGTTCCGGTACGATGCCACGTAGAAACGGATCAGGGGTAAGGGTTTAATAAAAAGTGCCATACCAAGTTAACCCGCTACCATCTTAGACTGTATCATTGCCATATCATCAGGTGAGATCGCAATCAAGGGCTAATATGTAGATGAATAAAAAAAAGAGGTAAGCAAGTTTAGTGCAAACGGATCGGCATAGGAATACGCACCTTGTCTCGCTGTTAGGTCCTGTGGATCATGCAGGTAGAGACCGTTCAGACCGCGTCCGCAAGACTTCCACCACCAGCCGCCCTTTAGCATGGACGCGCAGTTGAGTGACGATCGATCATTGTCTCTGCAAAAATAAAACTTACTTTTAAATATTTTTTCATTAAAACGCACGCGTTTTTTCACTAAAACGCACGTCCAACCATCTCAAGAACTATGAACTAAGAACGTACAGAGAAAAATTTGACATGTAGACATACCTAAAAACGATTTAGCTAATAAAGATCACGCGCATTAACCAATGAGTGCATAAGGGCCTTTCCTTTGGGAGCTTATTAAATCCCTGTCATATGCAAAAGTAATCATATGCAAAAGCGTAAAAACTAACGTCGCTATTATACAATTCGATTTGTTATCTGATGTTGCATTGGACAACGCCGCCTAGACATAGTCTAAGGCTTTTGAGGAACTGCATAATAGTTTTGTGCATTTAAAAGGGCGTATATAAAGGTTGGAACATTATTTTTTTTCTTTGTCATAATCTGCGACGCGGCAATCGGTTTGGCTGAAACAATAAACCGTTTGATTGGCTGAAGAACTTCTGAGTTAGCTGTTCTGAATAGTGTTTGAACATGATCAAATTATCCATTAACCCTTCACTCGCTTCACATTATCAGATCTTCAATGGATCACACTTTTTCTTTTTAGTGTGGAGAATTGTACCTAAGCTGATGAGTACCTAAGATGATGATAAGATGGTTTAAGTCTATTTTGATACCACATGCGATTGCAAATGATTTCTTGTTTTAACGTCTTCATCTCTAAATCCTGATGGATGTATTTGTTGCTGATGTACCAGATTCTATTTAGCAGGTTTCTTAAGGTCTTGCTTTGGTCAGTTTGGAACTTAATGACAGAAAATGTTTCAGTTGAAGTTGAAACAACATGAATTCTTCCAGCATAACGCTATAACTTTCTTCTTCTTTAACGCCTTGGTAATTTGGTTGTGATTGTCATGAGGGTTTTGGCTCGTTTTACAATCTGTTCCAACTCTCCGTCCCCTGACAGTTTTCTTTCTTGTACACTTCTGTAGGGATTCTGCCATTGTAGCTGGTGGCTTTCAATTTTAGGTTATATTATGGTAATGAAGATGGTAATTATTCATAACGCTTTCCCAAAAGTGAGTTTTCGTATTAAATGGAAGATTTACGCACAGTTAAAATGTTAACTTAAAAAGTTGCATTAAAGAGCCTTTGATCCATCGATCTTATGGGCGAATTGCGGCATGCTGGATACTCTCGACTTTTCTATTTTTCAAACTACTGGTCTTTCTTTGAACACCAAAGAAAGTGAGGATGAAGAGTAGTGGAGGATAGACGCTGCTAGATGCCGAATTCTACGATAGTAAACCAGTTTGTCTGGAAATATATTATACTCCAGGACCATGTTCCTACATTTTTCTCCAGCACACCTCTCGAGACATCCATGACCCTCAGTCGTAAGACTAAGACGAAGAAGACGACGTTTCGATAGTGTAGTTAAATTTTCTTCAAAAATTTCTGGATACAAAGCTTATTCCTTCCTAAATTTAGTATTCTAATTAGGATTCCTAATTAGGATGCTGATTGATTTAGTACGTTAGCGACCATATATTTTTCTAATTATTATAGGTTACTTTTTAGGATGCTGAGTTGCTAAATGCGATTACACTTTTCTGAATTTAGTAACTGAATCACACCTTCCTAAAAGTCATCTAAATAGATGACTTTTAGGATTAGGTGTAATAAGCTCTTTACCTAATAATATTATAATCTTGATATATATAATTCTTCTGTACGTGTGTTTGTCACCTAATTCCTCCTAAATGGCTTGACCGATTTGGATGAAATTTCGTGTGTATATTTCAATGGATTAATGGATAGTTTGAAAACACAATTGGACAATGGAAGTGGTGGCACTGATGTCGGTAAGTCACCGGGCAGAATGACGTCTGCCGAGTCCGTTAGTTATTGGAAAATACTATTGCAAAGGATGGAATAATTTCGGATTTACCTATTATAAGTGGAGAAGGGGCTGTTATTTGACCCGTACCAGGGGTCGTTCAGAGAATCACCGGCGTTTCCCTCGTAGCCCTCTATCTCCAGCTTGTAGTATTCCGCTTCCGAGTATATCTTGAAGTGCGAATACTGCGCGTACCTGCATAGATAGAAATTAATCCTTGAATGGTTAAATTAATTTTATGTTTAATTGGCAAATATAGAATTAGATTAAATATATAAATATGAGGGGAGAAGTGAGGCGCCAGCAAACCAGCGACATGATGACGATAAATGTCCCAATGGTTTTACCGCCTGTTATTTTGAGGACCCATAACACGGGCCGTGAGATCCAGACTTCAGCACAGACTTTAGGTACCGTAGCGGCGCCTAGTATGCTTCCAGATGCCGAGACTCGGCCAGACTGCCCCGAACAATCGACTGAACCAACGAAGCAGGCCACGGCCTCGCTCACCACCTCCTTCAGCCCAAGCGCAAGACGAATCGGTTCAGAGGCGAACACCTCGAACACGGAGGCCTCGTATACAATTTTATCTACACCCATGCTTTAAATCCTCTATAAAAGATTCTGAAACAGTTAGCTTATTGCCAACTTTAGAACACCCAATGTTGTAACAACCATTACATCATCCAAACGAGTGATGTAATGAAATTCGGTACAATATTACATCATCCGTTTTTAACCCCGACGTAAATACGACGGGGTGTTAAGTTTGACGTGTCTGTGTGTGTGTGTGTCTATTCCCCCGTAGCGCTTAAACAGGTGAACCGGTTTGAATGCGGAGGTGGGAATGGTGGTGGGGGCGTGGGCGTGGGCGTGGGCGTGGGTTGGGCGTGTGTTGGGTGTGGATGCGGTTGTGGGTGTGTGTGTGTGCGTGTGTGTGTGTTGTGTGTGTGTGTTGTGTGTGTGTGTCTGTCTGTTCCCCCGTAGCGCTCAAACGGGTGAACCGGTTTGAATGCGGGGGTGAGGAATGAGGATGGAGTGTGGGTGTGAGGGGTGGGTGTGGGCGTGTGTGTGTGTGTGTGTGTGTCTGTTCCCCCGTAGCGCTCAAACCGGTTTGAATGCGGGGGTGGGGATGGGGGTGTGGGTGTGTGAGTGTGTGTGTGTGTGTGTGTGTCTGTTTGTCTGTTCCACCGTAGTGCTCAAACGGGTAAACCGATTTGAATGCGTTTTTTTTTTTGTTTGAAAGGTGAATTAGTCGGGAGTGTTCTTAGCTATGTTTCATGAAAATTGGACCGCCACAAAATGGCGGATTACATATTTTTTCACAACTCCCTCAATATGGGTATCAAATGAAAGGGCTTGACTAGTAGAATAGCACAATGCAAATTCAAGATGGCTTCAACACAAAATGGCGAATGTCGGGGGTTTAGCAATAGGCTAACTGTTTTAGAATCTTATAGAGGATTCATATTATGGGTGTAGATAAAGTCTTGTATGCAACTGTTGATAATTAGGTATTAAAACACTCATGTGATACTATTATCACATTCGGCTTCGCCTCATGTGATAAACCCACATTCGTGTTTTAATACCCCTTATTACACAACAGTTGCATAAATAACTAATAAAATATTCTTAAGTGTTTTAACCCCCGACGCAAAAAGACGGCGTGTTATAAGTTTGACGTGTCTGTGTGTGTGTGTGTGTGTGTGTGTGTGTGTGTGTGTCTGTCTGTCTGTTCCCCTGTGGCGCTCAAACGGGTAGACCGATTTGAATGCGGTTTTTTTTGTTTGAAAGGTAAATTAGTCGAGAGTGTTGTTAGCTATGTTTGATGACAATCGGTCCAAGATGGCCGCCGCTACAAAATGGCGGATTACATATTTTTTCACAACTCCCTTAATATGGGTATCAAATGAAAGGGCTTGAGTAGAATAGCACTCTTGCAAATTCAAGATGGCCGCCGCCACAAAATAGCGAATGTCGGGGTTTTTTTAAATTTTTAATTTATACTTGTTTGTTAAAGTACATTGTAAAATATTGGTGGAGGGATTATATGTAGGTAGTTGGTGAACGAGTCCCTCAGTTCGAATACAGAGCTATGTATTGACGCGGTGTTTAGTTTGAATGTCTCATGAAAAGTACCAAAATAACAAAAGACAAGTTCAAGGTTTGTTAAAGCTGAAACATGATCTTAGATGTAGATATAGATCACATTAGGATTCATCTAGGTAACGTCTGTGTCAATAAGTCGTCTTTGATACGGTGCTTTTGTAGATAGGTACTTAGTTGGTAATCAGAGTTTGAGATGAGAAAACTTACCTTTTATTACCGTCAAAGTCTTCCAGCTCTACCCTGAGCATGTAATCGTCGTTGTTCGTCAGCATGTAAATGTTTTCATTGCCCAACCAGAATTCTTTACTAGGATCACCGAATCCATTCTTATAGTCACTCCAATCCCGATTGAAATTTTCTGCTGGTATACCATAATCATCGCGTCGATGGATAACCTGAAAGTAAGACAATAGATAAACTGTTATAAGCTTAGCATCTATTATACTTAGCATACAGAAGTGATATTGCGATTTGCGACACTTCTGAAGTGATTGCGATCGTTAAACTGTAGCTGTCAAACTTTGGTGGTGCAGCAAAGCTGACTGATCATTTACAAATGACAGTGACAGTGTGACGATCATGTTCGCCTCTGATTGGCCGAAACTCTCTCGCAATTGGCTAAAGTGCATTGTTGCAGCAAGAATACCATAAATTTAGCCAATCACCACAATTGAGATTGTAGCAAGTATTGGTAGGTACAGCTTTTCTGCAATCGACCTGCCGAGTAATTTCAAACGAACCCTGCGATTGGAATAGACAGCCTAAATATGTAATTTCTCCCGCTTACTTATCTACAATAATTGGTATAAGCTATTTGTCTGAATTATTCAATTCAGAAGTGGAATTTACCCACCTCTTGAATAGGAACCAGTTAATTTTTTTTTCGACGCTATGTAAAACATTACACTGTAAATGTCTGTACAAGACTGACTGACCTTCAGAGTTTCACAGGTAGGTACATATTTGTTAATATACCTACATATGTAGGTAGAGTGTAAATATTGGAACGTTCACCTTATAAAATATTGTAATAATGATTTTGACCGCTCATAACCTTGTTTAATTATATATAACCATAACTTTTGTTTCTCTCTCGTCTGTTTTCTATAAATTTTTATAATATCATGCAGCTTTTAAAAATATACTTTTTTATATTTTTTATTCGATGACAAGTCGGCCCATTGCGATCTCAACAGGTGGTATTTAACGATACAGTCTAACTTAGAAGGGGCACGCTACTTTAACATTACTACCTACTACCCATGCCCCTACTCCGTTTTGCTCGGCATCGTACCGGAACGCTAAATCGCTTGGCGTCACCTCTTTGCCAGCAGGATGGTAATTACACACGGCTAAAATTTTCTTCTTCAGACCAGATGCAATTTAGAAATTATAAATTTTCAAACTAACCCTGTCGCGAGTCGAATCCAGGATCTTCTATTTATAATACTACGGCGGTCACCATTGTGCCAGGGAGGTCGTCAAAAGAAACGACATTAAATAATAAAAGAAGATCAGACAATCTTTGTTGTAAAATGTGTGCGAAATATCTCATAAATTAAATAAGTTTGACTAAATAGGCATTAAAAGCTACAAAAAAATATTCTTAATGTAATCAATGTGTATAAAACAGTCTTACCGTCCATCCGCCTTCGGCAACACTCTGTTCACAGTACACTTTTAGGAACCAATACGTAGTGCCTCGTATCTGCAGGTAGTAAACGCCCGACTCCCGCATACCAGCGTTTAGAAGGTCCACGCACGAGAAGCCCTGAAATTATACAATGATTCTTTCTAGATATCGCTCCGTCAACCTACTCAATGGCAGTGCTTAGCCAAAGTAAATGGTGCCGCAGATTAAGAGCTTACGCAAATTATTTATAACCGAATTGCATCGCATTGCAAAACCGCACCCAAAGCTCTATTATCTATCTAGGAACACTAACACTAATCACTAAATAGTATAAAACAAAGTAGCTTTCTATGTCCCTATATCCCTTCATCATCATCATGATCAACCCATTACCGGCTCACTACAAAGCACGGGTCTCCTCTCAGAGTGAGAAGGGTTTTGTCCATAGTCTACCACGCTGGCCAAGCGGATTGGCAAACTTCACACACCTTTGAGAACGTTATGGAGAACTCTCAGACGTGCAGGTTTCCTCACGATGTTTTCCTTCACCGTTAAAGCAAGTGATATTTAAATACTTAAAACGCACATAACTCCGAAAAGTTAGAGGTGCATGCCCGGGATCGAACCCACGACCTCCGATTAGAAGTCGGTCGTCCTAACCACTAGGCTACCACAGCTTTTACCTATATCCCTATGTATGCTTAAATCTTTAAAACTACGCAACGGATTTTGATGCGGTTTGTTTTAATGCTTATAAAATGTATGAAAATAATGTTGGAAAATTTCTGCAATTCAATGCGTTGCGGTGCGGCCATATAAGCCTTTAAACGGCAGGGGCAAAGTTGACTTTCATTCTTTATTAATCATTAAAAACGTAATTTTCGAATAATGAATTAACAAGCGCGTTTGTTAATTTTACGCAGTTACTATGGAAAATCTGTCTTGAAATATTCTAATTCGCATCATGTGCAACGTACGTAAGTATGTAATGTTACAAGTTATTCGCAAAGCTTTGATAGGTAAATTCGCCATAAAGATAGGTAAGTAGGTAGTAGGTAGGTCAGTACATCGTAACGCTCACAGCTTACCTTAGTATTTATTTAAGTATATTCAATATTATAAACTTTAAATTTCAATTTATTACTGGGAAAAATTAAGTAAAAAGTAGGTGTTTAAAATATTATTATTTATGTTAAGTGTTAAGTATGAAAAAGATATGCAGGCCTATTCTAAATCACTATTTGCTTGTTTTTTTATCATTGACTACTATCTTCTAAATTAAATCTTCTAATCTTCTAAATATATATACATATATAAAAGGAAAAGGTGATTTACTGACTGACTGACTGATCTATCAATGCACAGCTCAAAGCACTGTACGGATCGGGATGAAATTTGGCATGCAGATAGATATTATGAGGTAGGCATACACTAAGAAAGGATTTCTGAAAAATCAAGCCCTAAAAGGGTTAAATAGGGGTTGAAAATTTGTATGATATTTATATACGTTCCACGCGGACGAAGTCGCGGGCTTCAGCTCGTTTGAAGATATGATGACGAGAAAACCACGATGTTTGATCATCATATCAAGATGTCATTAAAATAAATACCTACATGGCAGAATTTGTCAAAAAATTTCAACGCATCATTAATACTTTACACTAGGCAAAGTGTTTTTGTAACGCGGTTACACTTTTATAAAGATCATCACTTGGTACCATTTTTCATTTGTCGTGAATTGCACAATAACTCACGCAACTGACGTAAAAAGCTTTTGCGCGAAAAAATGTTTGTAAAAAGCAAGAGCATATCTGTTAGGTAGTTACGTGTAAGAGGTATAGGCACCGTATTAGGCATGTACAGAGTTTTTTTACTGGGAAGGTATGGGTAATTTTGAAACCACAGTAGAAGAACCTCTTTTGTGGAAGCCGGTTAAAAATTATTATACCTTAACTTACCTAAGTAAATTGGCGTTTGTTTCCAATTTCCAAAAGTTTTCAATTCTAACAGTTTTAAATAGATTTTTAAGATTAGATCCTACATTATTAGGATTAAAATTAATTGTATTGGTATCGCGATATTTTGCACGAAATATATTGCGGTAAAGTTTTAGTTATGACTTACATAAAATATTGTTTTCATGAATATAATTGTTAGATAGTCTAGACAACTTGCTATAATTGTAGACGATGTTTAGTTATTAGAACACCGAGAGAAACACGCAATATCTTTATTTTTGTTTAGGTTCCAACAACTTATCAAGAATCACGATTAACCTACTTATTGCTAACTATAATCCATATATAGCGTAGAAATATAAATAAGTATCTACCGTGTAGATTACCTACTGTTTATTAACACACTTGTTCATAAGTGAATTGAAAATTGATACCTACTCACTACTTAATTATGGATTTATTATACCTTTCGAGGAAAATAATTGGGTTGGTACCGTTGGTACGAATAGGGTATTACGGTAGAGAAAATTCAAGTAAAGCTTAGCTAATCTATACTCTATACTAATAAATAAAATTGAAGTGTCTGTCTGTAATATCGAGATAACTACCTCATATTAAGCTCATATGGTTATTTGAACGCTACTATAACCGAATCAGACGTTTTTAAAATTTTTGTCTGTCTGTCTGTCTGTCTGTCTGTCTGTCTGTCTGTTTGAACGGGCTAATCTTCGGAACGGCTGAACCGATTTTGACGGGACTTTCACTTACAAGTAGAGAATTAACCAGGGAGTAACATAGGCTACTTTTTTAACCGACTTTCAAAAAAGGAGGAGTTGTGTTTTTCTACCTATGTACACCGATATCTCCGAGATTTCTGAACCGATTTGCGTAATTTTTTTTTAATTGATAGAGAAACATTGCGACCCTGTTCTATAAAAAATTTGGATTCCAACTCCTCAATCCTGATGCTGTAGGGGACCTAATCCCCAAAACTAATGGGTTTTAGAAACTTTCGGTTATTTAAATTGATATTGGGGGTACCAATTAAAGACTTTATCGTTGAATGAACTCGAGTAGGTACATATCCAACTCCTCAACCCTGATGCTGTAAGGAATTGTATTCCGAAATCGTGGGGATCCCACGGGATTTTTCCGTTTTGGGGACGGGTTTCTACAGATAAGCTACTTTTTGTTCTGGAAAATCAAAAGTTCCCACGGGATTTTTAAAAACCTAAATCCACACGGGCGAAGCCGTGGGCATCATCTAGTTGTAAAATAAGATTTTTATGTTTCTTATATCCAATAGAGAACAGCATTTATTTTCTTAACCTGGTATCATGCGATAAGTACATTTTTGTTTTATAATTATGTCGGTACATGAACTCGGTTCGTTTCTAATAAGTTAACTATCTTAATGAAAGTGATCTTAAGCGCAGAAACGTTAAATAGTACGGCAGCCGAGCAACAAATTTTTTAGTGATTAATAACAAACTGAATCTTCGCGAGTTGGTTAGTTTCAACGAGACGACAGGTTTTTTATTTCTGAAAATTCTCGATTGAGGTAGCTGCTCGAGTGCGCAAGTGTTAAAGATTTCGATTCGCTCGGGTGGGAAATCGTTCCACTATAGTATAGGTATGTAGCCATTTATATGCCATTTGTAATGCAGCTTAGTAAATACTTGTATAATATACAAGTATTTACTAAGCTGCATACAAAAAGCTAGTTATTAATAATAATTTTTAAACTTTTTTTAATGACCTCATTATTTGGAAATATTCGGAGTGGAGGACGCTGTAGGTATAATACCTATTATTAATAACCAGCTAATTTTTTGTATGCAGCTTGATCACTAAAAAATTTCAAAGAAGTTCAAATACTAATCTATTTCTTTATGCAGGTTAGGATATATTGAGAGAATGATCGCTTGCGCACTGTAGTCGTTTGCACTAGTGATTTGATTATTTATTTTAATAATCGATTAATCGATTATTGATAATAATCGATTCCGCACATCACTAGTTTGCACTGTGTACAAGTAAACCGATGCAACCGGCTCGTCGTAGCTACATAAACATGTTAAAACAATACAAGTGCTGTAATCATTGGTAATAGTCGTTCGGTGGGAACAGCTGGTTTTTGCGCTCCGACAAAGTCGCGAAAAGCGCTGCTAAGGTATACTTTGTGCATGAACCAGATTTACGTAACGATATCAACTTTCCTTGCGCGGAACGCCCCGAGTCCCATTTTCAATACCTGTATTTGAAATCGCTCTGGCATAGCCGACTCTGCTCGGGCTCGTGATATAACAACGGAAATAAGCTACTGATGCTCTATGAGTCCAAATCTCATTCATACTCTACCAAAGAATATTCTCTCATACATTATAAATCACGAATGTACTGAATAGGTACCTTTTGAGGTTTTTGAGGGCTCTTCGATCCCCGTATGTTTTGGTGTTACCTCATCTATTCGAGCGACGACTCTTTCAAATAGGTATGGGTCGATTAATAATTTTATCAATGATTTTGATTATGTTACTTTTTGCCATAATTTTAGACAGCAAAGACATTTATGTATATTTTATGTATTTTCGTATGTAAGTATTTATATGTCTATTGTTCGTATATATATACTTTTAATTTCCTCGTATTTTAGCGTACACCCTTAACCCTTTTCACTAGTTAGGGTTCCGTAGTAAACAAGGAACCCTTATAGTTTCGCCATGTCCGTCCGTCTGTCTGTCCGTCCGTCCTCGGTTAATCTCAGAGACTATTAGTGCTAGAAATCTGTAATTTGGCATGGGTATAAATATTAATCACGCCGACAAAGTGGTGAAATAAAATTTTGATAAATATTTTTTTTAGGGTAGCTCCCGTACATGTAAAGTGGGGATGATAATTTTTTTTCTCGTCTACCCCATAGTGTGGGGTATCGTTGAATAGGTCTTTTAAAAATACTGTGGGTATGGGAACATCATTTTTCGATTTCTAGACCGGTTTGTAAAATATGATGTTTTAAAGTGTAAATTTTTATTACAGTCAAGTGTCCCCCCCCCTCTATCAGCCAAATGGCAGTATATAGGAACTTGAAAAAATTCACAGCAGTAGTATATATAATCAATTTTAAAGGAAAACTATCATGGCTAAGTAGGGTTCACAGGTTAAGGAGTTATATCTGTTTTTCGAGGATTGTGACTACGGAACCCTACACTGCGCGTGGCCCGCCACGCACTTGGCCGGTTATTTTTATATTCTTCACAACGAAGTTGCCTGGAAGAGATCGCTTCTAAGCGATAAGGCCGCCAATTGTACCTATTTCTTTTAAAATGTGTTTTTTTGTTTAATTTATGTTTTTGGTGTACAATAAAGAATAAAATAAATAAACATAAATTTATGGTATACAATATACATAATATATGGTTTACATAACAAAGGTAGGATCTATTGTTTTTTGTGGTTGATGATGTTTTGCAGACTAATTTATAGCCATAAAGCTTCTTTTAATAATTATTACACAACCTGAAAGTTGCATAGCTACCCAGGATCTGTGCATATTTCTTGGTAGGTATTTTACGTTTATGTGAAATAATTAATATGCGAATATTATTCATTATGCGAAATAATTTAACAGTGCGGACAAAATCACCATTGTATAACTACATAAGGAGATCAACGCTTGCTCTTAGAGCAACGAGTAAAATTACGTGAAAACCGGTTATTACTGTAACATTGTCTGCGCCACTTGCCCCTTGATTGGAGTGTAATTGTACTCGCTGTTCGATATTTTAACATTAATTCTTACTTTTGCGTAATTTAAGTTTTTTAAATTATTATGACTATACTTTGAACTTCAGCATTATTTTCAAAGGTTATGAATAAAAATCAGCCAAGTGCGAGTCGGGCCTCGCTCTTTCAGGGTTCCGTACGTAATTATGAACAATATAATATTTTGGGTCTAAGAAATATTTAATTTCCGAGCTAGACATCACAACAAACCGTGAAAGAAAAACCCAAAAAAATGTTCGTTTATTTTGGTCACAGCTTATAAACTATTTAATAAATCGTTGTTTTCAGTATTTGTTGTTTAAATAGAGCATATAGTACATAATATACTGAAATATCATATTCCCAACTAGTTTAGTTTTTGAGATAGCCCCCGTCACAAAATGGTCTAAAACTGACAACTTTGATGGCCTCCCATTCCCTTATTTTTTAAGATAAAAATTAAAAAAATATATATTTGTACTCTACTTAATGAGTTCTAAACAATGATACCCCACAAGCTAGGGTAAAGAAAAAATTTTTTTTTCCGGCTCCTTTTTCATGTATGGGAGCCCCCCTGAAAAATAATTTAATTCAATTTCTAATTCAATATTTGATTTTGGGTTAACGTTTTACACTAAATACCAAAATTTCAGGTTTGTAACTCATTTCGTCTGCGAGCTAGAGACCTGTGACCGGCGGACAGACGGACAGACAGACAGACAGACAGCCGAGTGACATTAATAGGGCTCCGTTTTTTACCCTTCGGGTACGGAACCCTAAAAATGATACGCGTACTAAATAACGTCGTGCATTAATGGACTATTATGATCTAATACATTTACTACTACTAGGTAGGTAGTTCCTAGTAAATGTATAAATCTATCTATATCTATACATAATATAATAAAATCGTAGACTTGCCGTATCTGTACATTGAAGATTTTTGCAAAATAATAACTGGGGGATGTTAGGGATAAGTAATAGAACGTAAAAAAGCTATTTTTGAAATTTTTGTCTGTTTGTCTGTTTATCTGTTTGTCTGTTTGTCTGTATGTTTGTGCGCGCATCACGCAGAAACTACTGAATGGATTTAAATGAAACTTGGCATGATTTAAGTTCATACTACGGAGTAACATATAGGATACTTTGTATCCCGAAATTCAGCACGGTTCCCTTGGGAGAGGGGATGAAAGTAAAAATGTGTACTTAGCTGTAATTCATTAACGCGTGGTCCGATTTCATTCATTCTTTTTTTGTTAGAAAGGAAATACTTTAAAGATTACCGGGTAATCTCTGAAAGGCTGTATCAATTTTGATGGGACTTTCAGTGGCGGATGTTTACATTTTTATCTACCTAAACATCCACCAGTGAACTTTTAACAGTTTTTAGCAAGGTATGAGTTCAAAAGAGCTTAAGAAAAACAAAAAGTTCGAACGGGATTTTTAAAAACCGATATACACGCGAACGAAGTCGCGGGTATCCGCTCGTGTAGTAAATATAACCGCGCATTAATAGTACCTATCGTTACGAAAATGCATACCTAGTAGCAAATAAAACTATGTGTATTATTAATTTAACCTACTTTAAATGTATATTTTCATTTTTATATGCTTGGGTAGGCAATTTTCGTTTTATTGTTGACAATTTAATAAAGTTGGCAAGCATTTTTAAAAATATGTATCATACAAACGCTCAAGCATTAAGCACACTTGCACAAAATGTTTTTTTTTGCAAGCTTGTAGATGTGTAGGTATGTGTTTGCTTGTGAGGAATGATGATGCATTCGGAAGAATGTGTTAACGTAAGCGACAAGAGTCAGGCGCAATGCATAACTACCGGAGTAGAGTGGAGTCGAAGCATAGCGTTTTTATCACACTAATATTATGAAGGCGAAAGTTTGTGTGTGTGTGTGTGTTTGTTACTCTTTAACGCCACAACTACTGGACCGATTTTGCTGAAATTTTGAACGGAGATAGATTTATGCCCTGACTTAACACATAGACTTTTTATCCTGAAAAAAATCCACAGTTCCCACGGGATTTTGATCTATAGCTAAAGCTATAGGTAGATTACTATAGCAAACTTCCTTGGAAGTGGGTATAAAGGTTGGAAGAGAACTCCCTCGGGATTTGTGAAAAACCGAAATTCACGCGGGCGAAGCCGCGGGTAGAAACTAGTTGATAATAGTTCAAACTCAGTTTTAGAAAAAAAAAGAATGGTACCTAGACACGCCCTGCGTCGCTTTATTTTGATTCCAGTATACCAACTTCAACCAAAGTACCTATATAAAGCTGAGTTAGAGTTATGATTAACAAAAACCGGCCAAGTGCGAGTCAGACTTATGTACCGAGGGTTCCGTACTCCAGAAGTAAAAGTATTTAACGTAATGATGTTAACAAACATACCTTTTTTCGACATTATGCACGATAAATTAAAAATAAAATCTGTTTCAGAATGTACAGGTAAAGCCCTTTCATATGATACCCCACTTGGTATAGTTATCTTACTTCAAAAATTTTAAATACTAATTATTTATTTGTTCATAAATACATTTTTTTTTGTGATGTAACCATATGAACTATACCATATAGGTTTTTGACCCAAAACCTATAGGATACTTCCGGTTGTCGTAAAATTTTCATCAAATCAATCAATCAATCAATAAATCAATTTTGGTTAAAAGCAAGTTCTTACAGCACAAGTAAAGGGAAAATTCCAAAATATACAAAAAGTTGGAAATTAAGGTTTTTGGTACTTACAAGTTTTCGCGAAAATCTAAATTTACCCATATCTTTTTATTGTGTTGACTCAGGACCTTGATTTCTATACACCTTATAGGGACTATAGACCTCAGTATCTGGTATAAATTTCAACTTGCTAAGTCCATCCGTTCCTGAGAAAATCGGTGGTGATACACGGCCAGACGGACAAGAGAATGATTTTATAAGGGCTCCTTCTTTCCTTTTGAGGTACGGAATCTTAAAAAGACGTTGAGCCTCGGCTCCACTCATGGGCGTTAGTCTTTATAGGTACTGACGGATAAGACTACTCAGTGCCTACCAAATTATACTTTTAAATACGTTCAAATGTAACCCACGGTTACATGACAAAGATACAATATTCTGATAAAACTATTTGTAAATACACATATATACTCGTTCATAAATCTTGATATTTTCTGACTGATAGGAAGGTAGGTATAAAGTTATAAATTATAATTGCAACAATTCTCCAACGTATGAATATTCAAGTGGTTAAAATCTGGTCATTATAGTACCAATTTGTTAATGGTCTTTGTGTGAGCGAGAATATTTGATAAATCATAAAGTGTAACGAAGTAATTCTATATTTTGAGTTTAAGGGACCGTTCAGATAGACCGGCGCGGAGAGCAGAGCAAATATTAATCGCATTTAAAATAGAATCTTATGGCATTGAAATAAGGTTTATTTTTACATTTTATCTCTTTTGGGAGCATCCTCGAGCATCCTCTTATCATAAAAGAGATAAAATGTAAATATAAACCTTATTTCAATGGCTTAAGATTCTATTTTAAATGCGATTAAAATTTGCTCTGCTCTCCGCGCCGGTCTATCTGAACGGTCCTTAATAATTATTATACTCGTACCTTAGTCGATACCGGTCGCAGGATGTGGTTAAGTGAATGGATATCTTTGGACATACTATTGCGTCGAGTTCCTTATTGCTTAACCAGGAGACATAAATGGCGCTATTCGGGTATAGACTGCGTACCTATGCACATTTTAGCCGCTATTTGACAAACTGGAAATGGCATTGATTAAAATTCCTACGAACACAACTCCATTTCGTAGAACACGATTTTAGTTAAAGCTTACGTTTAATTAATTATCTATCACAGTTTTTTATATCATACGACTTAGAAGCTTTTAAAGTACACCTATTTAAATGAGTTTAAAATTATTTGAATTGCGTATTTCATGACAGCAGATTTTATTATCTATTAATATATATATAGCTGTTCGTTCTGATTCACTGACTCATTCATCGCCTCTCCTGTAAAATTTTGTATGAAAAATTTTTTTTTCACAAATGGTTTCGTATAGAGGACAAAAATTCATTAAGAGGAAAAATATGGAGAGAGCTGATGATTGAGGATTTCGGAGACGGTTGAAGAGCACGCTTAAGGTATTGAAGATACGTGGGGGATGCTCGAACAAATGTCACTCGAAACGTCATCCAATTGGCAGTGAGCCGAAAAAAAATTCAAAATGGCGAAAAAAAGATGGCCGCCATACAAATTTTGTCGGTGTCCATCTCGAAGGGTATAAAAGATGGAAGAGTTGTTTCTTAGCAAAACATGATCAAGATCCAAAGGTCTACTAGATGAATACAAAAAAAATTCAAAATGGCGGACTTTATTTTTCCATAGAAAATGTATGGCGAATATTGAGAGAGAGTATAAAGTTGTGAACTAGGTATGCAAGGCGGTTGATGCGGTTCTTTGGAGAAATCTCAAAGAAAAATATGGGAAGACATGATGATTGAGGGTTTGGAAGATGATTGATGAGCCCGGGCAGAGTTTTGTAGATAGATGGGGGCTGCTCAAACAAAAAATACTCAGAACCTCATCCAATTGGCACTGAGCTGAAAAAAAAACAAAATGGCGGATTCAAGATGGCGGCTATACAAATTTCGTCGGTGTCTATCTCACCAAGTATAAAAGATGGAAGAGTGGTTTCTTGGCAAAAGATGATCAAGAACTGAAGATCTACAATTTGATGAACAGAAAAAAATCAAGATGGCGGAAATTATTTTTCTACACAAAAAAATTTTTTATTGATGGTTTCGTGTAGAAAACAAAAATTCATGCGGAGGAAAAATACGGAAAGAGCTGATGATGGAAGATTTCGGAGACGGATGAAGAACACGGCGAGGGTATTGAAGATAGGTGGGACGTGCTCAAACAAAAACTACTCGAATCCTCGCGGTCCGCTTGCGGGCCGCGCACCCACGCGCCATACTAGTAATAATATAAAGTAGCTTGTCCTGACTGACTGACAATCAACGCACAGCCAAAACCACTGAAGCTAGAAACTTGAAATTTTCACAATAGCTTCCTTTTATAACGTAGGCACACACTAAGAAAGGATTATTGCGAATTCCACCCCTAAGTGGGTTAAATAGGGGATGAAAGTTTGTATGAAAGTCTGTCATTTTTCAAGTTATATCAATGAAAATTGGTATTTAAGTTTTCGGTTAAAAATAAAGAGTTACCAGATTAAAAAACTTTGGAAAAAATACCCCCAAGTGGGTTAAATGGGGGATGAAAGTGTGTATGAAAGTCCGTCATTTTTAAAGTTATATCAATGAAAATCGGTATTTGTACTGTCGATTAAAAATAAAGAATTACGTGTTTCAGGATTTTTGGGAATTCCACCCCCAAATGGGTTAAATGGGGGATGAGATTTGTATGAATCCACGCGGGCGAAGTCGCGAGCATCAGCTAGTAACGCATAAAATACTTAGATATAATATCTACCTAGTTAGGTACTTAAAGCGATCTTTGTTTAAAATCTAAGCGGGATTTTTTAACTGAATGTGATGTTTCTAAATATTGTACTCCATGTTTCAATATTCCTACTAGTATTTAATAAATAAACATATTTTGTGCTACACAAATTAAAAATTAATTTAAATATGATATAGAATTGAAGCGGTTATAAAAATATTATAGTATAGATTAAAGAATTTAACAATAGGCATTGCAGTTCACATGAAAGAAAAATATTATAACTAATAATGGGTATTATAATTACTTCGCTCAGCCAAACACATATATAATAAACATATAATTGTGATGATAAATACATAAAAACAACATTTTTGGAACTGTAATGCATGTGATGAGATATGCAGTAACAATATTGAACAACTCACTTTGACGTCTTTGTAGTTAGCGACGATTTCCGAAGCGAAGGTATTGTTGCCGATGATGGGTTTGTTCTTGACGCTGGGGAAGATGATGCCGCCCTTGCGGCTCATGGGGCGCGGACTCATGGGGCCCGAGTTGTTCCCGGAGCTGCCTGTGCTCGTTGGGGTCACAGTCACGGTTGCACTCGTCGGACTTGCACTGGAGTTGCTCGGAATGGTCGGGCTGCATGCGATATCACTATTAGATTTCGTAAAAAGGCTTCCTTCCTATTATACAACAGTCTATGCTACAATATAATGCAACATTCGCAATGCAAATAGGTACAATAGCACACGCAAACAATGTATTCGCAAAATGCAATATGAACACAAAAATATCTCACCTGTTGTTGATCACGTATGACGGAGGAGTTGTCATCGGTATCGTACTGGTAGTCGGATCAGTGGAGGGATCATCTACTCTATATCTGTTTGGCGCGTACTCCACTAGCCTGTCGATAGTAGGATCCAAAAGTAGCTCAGCAGGTACAGGCCGCTGTGCTAACGTAGCTACATCATCTTCCTGTTTTTTTAGGCGTCTTTCCACCATATCGAGATTTTCAATGATAAGATTTGTTTTCAGTCGTAAGTCATTATGAATCTGGCCAATAGCACGCTCTTGTCGCTGTGTTTGCGTTAAAAGTTCATCCGATTTCGGAACTAAGTCATCAACTGAGCTTTTAGTTCCGACTACCACATCCCAAACTTCATCCATTTTCTCTGAAACACTCATCATAGGAATGATTTTATTGACTAACGTATCAATCTTGCTAGATTTCTGTAATGGAGACTGCGTACTTGTAACTGTACGATTTTTAAAAATGTTGTTAACATTAATTGAAGCGGCTTCGGGTTCCACTATAGCAGCGTGGACGTCTGCCATCATGTACAGAACTTTTCCCAAATTTTCAGACACAAGATTTATATGAAATTGTAATTTGCGATCTACCGTCGACATTGAAGTACGTAGTTGATCAACTTCCTTTGTGATTTCGTTTACTACTTCTGAGTTTAGACTTTTTGCTATTTCGATTACATTGAGATTAATCGGTTTTTTTTCACTTGCTTCTGCATTAATATCATCAACCGGCAAGAAGTTATTATCTATCTGGGTTTTTAATCCCACTAGTTTTGAATCAATGTCCGATACCTTTTGATCTAAAGACTCTAGTTTTTTATCAAGCATTTGAGAATTATTGATTTTGTTATCATTATTTTTACTATTAACATTTTCCGTTGCACTCTGTTCATCGTCTTGAGTAATGCGACTGAAAAGTTTAAGATCTAAGTTACCCAATTTGGATATAATCGCATCAGTTTTATGTATATTGTCATTAACTCTTGAATCTAGTGCCTCTACTCTTCTCATAAGATGCTCTACTGCTTTGTCAAGATTTTCTATTCTTTGTAGTTTAGTTTCCAAAGTACTGACGATGACTTCAAATACATTAAAAATGTATTGTTCTCTGAAATAAAAAACATAAAAATAAAGGAATAGTAGTAATTTTTAATTATTTTTATTTATTTTAATTATTTTTAATTTTTAATTATTTTAAGTAGTAATTTTTATAATTATATGATGGCTTCACACTGGAATATAACCTGCCATAAATTGAACTATACCCATAGTTAGTAAGAATATTGATTTTTTTTTTCTAAGTTTTACTACCAGTCAGAACACTCAGAATATATCGTTTCAACGTTATTACTAGTAAAAATGCTGGATTTTTTCCTAGTTCAATTACTATTACGTTACATATTTGTATATTTTACTAATCTACTAAGTAGTACATTAAATTAATGTTTGTACTATATTATCAAAACCATTAGGTACATAAACATTTCGAATGATATATTTTCTATCCACTTTATAAGATAGTGTTTTTTCTGATTATATTATTAAACTTTTTAGCTTACTAACCTAAGTATGAAAAGTCATATTAGTATCTTAGGTCATTCGGAAACTTGCTTTATTTTACGTTTCAATTGGGCTTATAAGAATATTTTGTCACCTGTTCTTGCTCGTGAATTGCTCGTTAAGTAAAATATGTATCTAGAAGGCTTAGCCAGTTCGCCGTTACGCAAATCAGCTTTGAAATTATAGTATCCACAGTTCGTAAAGCGGAGTGGCTTGAAATCATTTATTTTACTGAACCGACCGCTCACTGCAGCATGTCCTTACCCAGATAGTTAAATATATCTATAGTTTATCTACAATTCTTCTCGACAACGAAATACGAGCACTGTAGTCACCTAGCAGGTGTAAATAAGTTATTTGTATTTTCGCAACAGTAAACCGATTTCTGTATAGAATGCGATGGAAATGTATTCGAATAGCTATTAGGCCGCCTACAGGTTGAAATTTGAGTAGTAAATGTAATAAGCAGTTTCCTATATTTGAGTGTAATTAATAAATATCTAGATAAGTACCTACCTCAGTACCTATTTTATATTATTAGCATATCAACTAATAGGACGTGTTACTTAAAAGTTGTATCGATGGGCGGAAAATATTTTGTGCCAAATTTAGAGGTCGCCTCGCCGCCCACATTTGCAATTAATATGTAATCTGGCAGAAAAATTATGTATCACTACGACGCAATAAGTTTAAAAACAATAAATTTATGAACACTGATAATTTATGCGAGCCAGAAATTTCAATTTTGTTACTATTTAAAAAAATCAGTCTACTAGATCAGAGTATTCATAAATTGACCCTGCTGGGAATCGAATCCGATACCTTCCACTTGTATGATCACAGTGCTCGCACCTGCGCCAGGAAGATCGTTAAAATGTAGTAGGATTTAAGACGTTGGGTAGTGGGTTGCGTGGTAGCGATTCTATTCGTGCTTTAACGATTCGAATCTGGCTCAGGGTCTCGGTGTTGTATAGCCATCGCTGTGATTGCTACCGTGCAATCCGAGCCAGCCTTTGTTATCCACCTGATTGGTAACGATGTATTATTTCTTCTAAATCATACTCATACACGCCTACTCAGGCATTGGTACCGCAGCCAATGAGCCGCACGTCACAATAATATCATGTACTCATTTTTTAGAATAAACTAGCTGACCCCCGCGACTTCGTTCGCGTGTTTTTCTGTGAAACCTCACGGAGCCCGAGACCTTTCCAACGAATGCAAAACCGTGGAAATCGGTTCGTGCGTTCTGGAGTTATAGCGTCAGGAAGGAAAACCCGACTTATTTTTATATAGTAGAAGATTTCACGTCACTCTTAGTAGAATGACGCAGACTGCGGTACGTGAAACTTTTGAAAAGGGTTTGAATCTCTACATGCATAGGTACATGCACTAAAAAGTTGGACCGCGACGATCAAATTAATAACTACCTATTTACTTAGTATATTATTTAATTCTAACTTTTGCCTGCGACTTCATCCGCGTGGAGCTATGTCCAAATTGTGCCCAAACGGCGGTGATTGAGGGAAATCTGTCATTTAGTATGCATGAGCAAACGTCGGGATATGCTATAGCAGAACAATGTGATTCCGGTGATGCGTTATCGAGTCTTAAACTAGAGCCTCTGTTATAATTTACATATTGAAAAATGTTGTGGTCTCATAATTTGTGCAATTCTTTAGTTCTTTATTTAATCCAATTAGTTTAACATTCGCAAGCTACATAAGTTAATTTTAAAGGGATTTAATTACATTTTTTTCGGTCGGTTCTTTTTAAACGACTACCCGGTTACGTAAGATAATTATGTTGTGACTTGTGATATGAATTTAAAAAAACATATCAATTGAAATTTTTTCTTGAAAGGTTATTCAAAATAAGAGCACCTCGCTGACCTTTTATGTTTACGTAATAAATGTTAATAGGTATTAAGTACGACTTCAACAATTACGCGTGAAAATTTCACACATCTTTCATTATTGTTTTATTTCGTTGTCACGTAAGGGCTCATACACAATATTATAAGAGACTCTTACGTTACGTATTCTTAAGACATCACTGGTTTACGCACGATTTCTGATCTAAGCAGAGAATTAATATTTTTCCACGTTTCTCTGCAAAGATTTAATTTTAAAGACTTTACGATATGAAGGCGAAATACTTTCAAATGTAATTACCTAATTAGGAATATGTAGATTTTGTGAAATGTTTTGTGTTTACACTTGCTCATTTATGTACCCATGAAAATTAACCTTACAACAAAACTAAAAAAAATTCAAGGGATATCATACATTTTAAAATATTCAATCCTATTACCTTTTACGAGTCGACTGCTGAAACGAACATAAACGAACATACCTTACTTCCTGGAAACGGACATACGATACTTTTTATCCAGGAATGTTTCTGTTCGCGCATGGAGTTCCCACGGGGATTTTAAAAACCTAAGTCCAATCGATATTATATTTAATTATAATAAAACAACGATTTAATAACTGTAACGTTAAGTAGGAAATAAGTGTAGAGCTATTTTTGTCGTGTGTTTCTTTTGATTAATTTTCCCAGACTCGTAACTATTTTATAATCAAGACTAGTATGGCGCGTGGGTGCGCGGCCCGCAAGCGGACCGCGAGGATTCGAGTAGTTTTTGTTTGAGCACGTCCCACCTATCTTCAATACCCTCGCCGTGTTCTTCATCCGTCTCCGAAATCTTCGATCATCAGCTCTTTCCGTATTTTTCCTCCGCATGAATTTTTGTTTTCTACACGAAACCATCAATAAAAAATTTTTTTGTGTAGAAAAATAATTTCCGCCATCTTGATTTTTTTCTGTTCATCAAATTGTAGATCTTCAGTTCTTGATCATCTTTTGCCAAGAAACCACTCTTCCATCTTTTATACTTGGTGAGATAGACACCGACGAAATTTGTATAGCCGCCATCTTGAATCCGCCATTTTGTTTTTTTTTCAGCTCAGTGCCAATTGGATGAGGTTCTGAGTATTTTTTGTTTGAGCAGCCCCCATCTATCTACAAAACTCTGCCCGGGCTCATCAATCATCTTCCAAACCCTCAATCATCATGTCTTCCCATATTTTTCTTTGAGATTTCTCCAAAGAACCGCATCAACCGCCTTGCATACCTAGTTCACAACTTTATACTCTCTCTCAATATTCGCCATACATTTTCTATGGAAAAATAAAGTCCGCCATTTTGAATTTTTTTTGTATTCATCTAGTAGACCTTTGGATCTTGATCATGTTTTGCTAAGAAACAACTCTTCCATCTTTTATACCCTTCGAGATGGACACCGACAAAATTTGTATGGCGGCCATCTTTTTTTCGCCATTTTGAATTTTTTTTCGGCTCACTGCCAATTGGATGACGTTTCGAGTGACATTTGTTCGAGCATCCCCCACGTATCTTCAATACCTTAAGCGTGCTCTTCAACCGTCTCCGAAATCCTCAATCATCAGCTCTCTCCATATTTTTCCTCTTAATGAATTTTTGTCCTCTATACGAAACCATTTGTGAAAAAAAAAATTTTCATACAAAATTTTACAGGAGAGGCGATGAATGAGTCAGTGAATCAGAACGAACAGCTATATATATATTAATGGAAAGTTTGCATAGGGCTGCCTTAATTAGACACGTAGTCGTTTATCTGTTGATTACATAAATAAACAAATTAATTCAAGGCTTCACATGCGTAACAAAACGCCGATTGCCAACCAATTCGACGTTTCCAAGAAACCTCTATAAATGTCAGTAGAAAAAGGCCCGCAATGCAAAGCGATTTCTAACTTTAGAGGTAAATTAAATAGCTAATTACAATTGAATAGTCTAAAGGTCGTCACTCACTTATTAAACCGGCACCCGACCAGCACCGCCTCTTCGCTCGGCGTCCACTATTTATCAACGGTAGGCCCTCGCGGTGAACGCACGCAGAAGGCGAATGGACAAATTATCAAAGCGTGGACACCGCGTGGTCAATGGATGTGTGTTCTATTCATTTGATTCATAATGTCTGATTTTACAATCCGTGAATTGACTCTCATGCCTATTAAACTTGATGAAGAACAACAAAAGACGATGATGAGCGAGCAAGCACCCGCTGCAGACAGCTTGTGAGCGAGGCCATTCCATGAGGTTCATAAGTGAGTGTATATCCACTTAAAAAGAAAGTTAATAAAATAAATGTCAACCGCACGAGGCAGTGCTGGTCGGCTGCTGTGTTGCTAAGTGAGTGAAGACCTTTATGGAACCATTGCGAAACATATGGAGGCTACCTTTACGTTGTCCCTTGATTGGAATTTCAAATATCTTTAACGACAGGAATAGGTATGCCTTTTGAATGTTAAGAAAAATTAAGAAAGTTAGGTAGGTACCTAAAATTAAGAGAATGTGTTTTTTTAACTCATATCTTTCAGCTTTATACCAAGGGTCATTAACCGCGAACGATCTTTGTATAAAAAGATGCAAAACTGTTTATGTGAATCATTCGAGAAATAGTGTGAGAGACGGCGATAAGATTTCTTATGCAACGAAATATGCACAAAAATGTGACGTGGAAATATATAACCGCTACAACAGCCAAAAATAGTATCTAAGTAATTTTCAAGATGCACCAAATGAATAAGAAGTCCTAGGTAAAAGTTATTTAAATAAAGAGCTCTAAAGATTTCACACTATGTTTTAATTACTATAATTCGGTATCAAGTATTTGATCCGTAAGAAACATTAGACCAGGGTAGAAGCCTTTAAAAATAATAAAAAGTAAAAAAATAATAATAGTAGGATGAATGAAAGGAAAAGGAGAAGAATATTATAAAAATAAAAGGAAAATAATTTACGGGCGATCTGAGCTCGGGAAGGGGAAGTGGGAGAGTTTTAAGGGTAAAAAATGTTTTATCTCGATTTCCGGCAAAACTACAAGTCCTATGGAAAAAAGTCAAATGGCAAAGTTGTAGGTAATAAAAATATCTACAACTTTTGTATTTACACTTTTTTCACATAACCTCAAAATTTATGTGAAAAGTTCAAAAAACCATGGCCATTTATTTGAGTAAGCATCTTTAAGTACCTACCTACCTACCCAGTTAAAAAATTGACCGTCTACTCTATCACTCACAAAGCGAAATGTGAAATATGTCCTACCTACCTATCTGATCGTAGAGATTGCTATCTCGGTTGTAAACAAATATTGGCTCGTTGTACCGGTTTTCTAACTTTTTCAACAGGTGGAATGGCATAGATTATTCTACCCGCTTGTGTAAAAACTATAATATTATATATTCGCAGCTTATAACTAGGTATAATTTTTGTAATGCCGCCGTCAAATTGTAATGCCTTCAAATCACATTGCCCGAATGTGCCACCTGCATGAAAATGTGGTAGGATCATTGTGATATTTGTATGATAAGTTGATAAGATAACCCATGTCAGTTGACAAACCACTGGCTGGCTGGCCACACGGGGTAAATATACATAGGAGGCCCTGTCCAAGTTGGCCACGTGAATTCGCCAAGCGCCCTGTTTCAATATAAAGAAAGGATATATTATGAACCTAATAACTAGGTTTTGCCAGCGGTTTCGCCTCATTTTCTTCGTTCGCTTCGTTTAGAATTTCAGTTTTTCACAAATCCTAAGAGAATCGTGGATTTCTGGTTCCCGTTCCCGCTCCCTTTTCCAACCTTTAGGCCACTTTCAAGGAAGTTTACTATAGTAATCTACCTATAGCTGTAGCTGCAGATTGCTATAGAAAATTTCGGTTTATTCAAAATCCCACGGGAACTGTGGCCCAAGTGTTAATCCAGGGTATAATCTATCTCCGTTCCAAATTTAAGCAAAATCCATTCAGTAGTTTTTGCGTGAAAGAGTAACAAACATACATTCAAACATTCATTCATCCATGTTTACAAACTTTCGCGTTTATACTATTAGGTAGTAAGGATATAGGCGAGGTATCGGTATTTAGCTTGAGTCGTGCCTTTTTGATGGTATCGTGTCGGTTTGACTGACATAAAGTGGTGTCGCGGGCCTCTACCACTGCGCCTGGGGAAAGGCGTTTATGTAACGTGTCATTAACGGCATGACTTAAAACTTAGCCGCAACCAGTATCAGAAATATGTGAAGAACGAGAGCGCTGCAGCAGTTAAGGTTACGCTACCCGTGTCTCTCCCCATACAAACGTATTCGTCTGATTATTCTATTACATATTTATTGTTTAAGGTATGAAATTAAATCAGATATGGATGTATTTCTTCATCACCTAATTCTAAAGGAAAACAATGCACTATAATTATATTTGTTTTAAAAATGATGACACTTAAAACATCTCTATTGTAGGAAAAATAATTTTAAATGCCGTTGTTGGTTAAAGGAGAATTCGACGATTTCGATTTTATAAATATGGATACTCGAAGCATACTTTACTCAAGAATAATTTCAAATGACTTGAAATCGTTTAAAAATATATTTTTTTTGCCAAAATTATCGCAGATAATACGTGTGCGTACTCCCAGCGGAATGTTGTCGAATTTCTTGATTTTAAGTATGCAGATATTTAGTGTGTTAGGACGTGTAAATGTGTGTGATAGTTTCAAATTTGTGCGTCCAACCGTTTTTGAAAAATTCGCCAAAAACACTTTCCGCCAGGAGAACGTTCTCCCAGCGGCATGTTTTTTTTCCAACGTGCGCACGAAAAAAAAATTAGTGCAATAATTAGTGCGTAGCTAGGCGTAAATGTGTGTGTGTAAATGGAATTTGTGTGTCTCACGACTCCGGAGATATTCAAGATTCCGCTGGGGGAACGTTTCGCTGTTTGCTAGATCTCGTAAACGGCTACGCGTGTAGATGTGATTTTTTGTACACACGTTGCTATGAATTTGTGTGTAATGTTTGTGAAAATAGAATTAGAAAAAAAATTGCCGTTCAGAAGTTATGTGTATTAAAGTGAAATCCGGTTATTAGGTCCTAGCACTTCGAATAGGAGTTCTGAAGTTTAATTTCCAACACTAATTTGTTCTTTATGACTGTTTACAATGCCTTGTTAAGTTTCATTGGTCTACAGTAGGTAATACTTAAGTTATGATCCAATATTACTATGACTTTGCCACTATTTTGTTCGACATTCGATTGGACGAGTTTTTTATGGATTGGCGAATGAAAATGTATTCCAATAATTAGTGTGTCGGTTCATTTATCTATGTGCAACGTTTTAACCTAATACGCTTAATAATTAAAGAGATATAATTAAAAAACCAGAAAGAAACGAAATGAAGACACAAACCGACCAAGTTTGAATGGTAACAAAAAAGCGGCCTTGTCATATAATATGGTGCTAACTTACCGAAAGTGACAGCATAATAACGTTATTGGTATTGTACAATCGCGTACACAATAATTAGTGAAAATTTTATTTATTTATTTTATTTATTAGGTTCACAAACAGTCACTTACAATATATTTTTAAATCTATACCAATTTCAAGACATATGCATGCAAAACGTAGGAACCACATACAGCGTTTCCAAAATTTACCAGTCACCACATACGATTTATAAAAAATCAACAAAATATAAAAAAAATGTACAAAGAAATTTTTCAGAAGTTAAATTATTATCTTAAACTATGCAGCTACTTAAACTAATACTACGGGAGGTACAAATATAGTTAAACAACTCATTTCATACCGACTGAAAATTTTAACAATAATAGTTTTCTCCTAACCCATGACAGCTCCAAACGTCAGCTGCTTCAATAGTGGTTGAGCTCACACTTCACAGCACGTAAAAGTGATTGGAAAAAAAAGAAAACTTATTGATACATTAATTTTTTTAATTGTCAAATGAACATTCTTACACATTAATACTGGGTACAGGGTATAAAGGGATCGCTCTCGAAAATTTAGCGCTATTATATTATACTACTTGAACGCAATCCAATACCAATAACCTTATACTTCTTATACGTCTTATACTTGTAGTATTAGTGGTTTAGTATTATTTAATATTTTTCAAACCCGTAATGTATATCGTGCAAAATGCATTGCAAGTTTTATAGGAAATGTTTTAATTTTTTTTGGGTTTCGCACCTAGGGTTGTGATTTTACAACATACAAAATGTCATCGTGATACGAAACAAGAAAAAGTTCGTAAACTAAAACCCGACTACGCTTAATAATTTAATGCGAAAGCGTGGGGCAAGCAGCTAGTAGCGCCATCTGTTATGTCTATCCGAAACTATAATTTCATTATCTAGAAAACCGCGCGAAGGTCACTTCTCGATTTTTTCCGTAAATAAAATGTAGCCTATGTCACCCGGACCATAACAACAAATCAATAGACACCTCATTCATCAAAATCGGTCTAGTAGTTTAGGCGCTACAGTGGTACACACAGAATCTCATACGAAAATCGGCCACATACATACATACTTACATACATACATAGACTGCTAAAATCATAACCCTTCCTCTTGGCTTTGCCATAGTCGGGTAAAAAAGCGGCCAAGTACGAGTCAGACTTGCGCACCGTGGGTAAAAGTATTTAACGTAAGTAATTATTTTAACACAAATCCCTTCTTAATGAACTGCAAAACAAATTTTGTTTGTAGAGATTTATTGTTAATATTACTTATTTTTAACCCCCCACGCAAAAACTATAAGATTGACGTGTCTGTGTGTGTGTGTGTGTGTCTGTCTGTTCCCCTGTAGCGCTCAAACGGATGAACCGATTTGAACGCGGTTTTTTATTTGTTTGAAAGGTGAATTAGTCGAGAGTGTTGTTAGCTATGTTTGATGAAAATCGATCCAAGATGGCCGCCGCTACAAAATGGCAGATTATATAGTTTTCACAACTTCGTTAATATGGATATCAAATGAAAGGGCTTGACTAGTAAAATAGTAATATGCAAATCCAAGATGGCCACGACCACAAAATGGCGAATGTCGGGGGTTTTTTAAATTTTTAATTTATACTTGTTTACTTTGTAATCTATGTAGCCTTAATATTTATTTCTACTTTAACTGTATGTACATATAATATTATTTTGAACGCTGTTGATTACTAATAAATAAATAAATACCAAAAAACTTAGAGCGTTGGCTTTATTTTTCGTCCCATTGGCCCCTTGTAACACAAATAACTATTGCTGTTTTTTTGTATGCGAAAAAAATGCTGATTGTTACTGGATGCATATAAATCGAGTTCAGATGGAATAACTGAATAGTTACCTATACCTATGCTAATTCTTAAATCACAGATTTAGCACATAAGTATTATACACCTAAATATTATTATTATTAAGATATATATAGACTAATAAAAATATAAGTTAAGAACTGTGTTCGCGATTGTACAAAATCACTAAAAATATTAAAATGATATAGTATCAATTTCGGTAGGTTAGCACCATATATGACAAGGCCGCTTTTTTGTTACCATTCAAACTTGGTAGGTTTATATCTGCATTACGTTTCTTTGTGGTTTTTTAATTATATTTCTTTAATTATTAAGCGTATTAAGTTAAAATTTTGTAAATAGATAGTTGAACTGACACACTAATTATTGAAATAATTTTTCATTTGCCAACCCATAAAAAACTCGTCTTATCGAACAAAATAGTGGCTAAGTCATAGTAATATTGGATCATAACTTATGTATTACCTACTGTAGACCAATGAAACTTAAGATGGCATTGTAAACAGTCATAAAGAACAAATTAGTGTTGGAAATTAAACTTCAGAACTCCTATTCGAAGTGCTAGGACCTAATAACCGGATTTCACTTTAATACACATAATTTCTGAACGGCAATTTTTTTTCTAATTCTATTTTCACAAACATTACACACAAATTCATAGCAACGTGTGTACAAAAATCACATCTACACGCGTAGCCGTTTACGAGATCTAGCAAACAGCGAAACGTTCCCCCAGCGGAATCTTGAATATCTCTGGAGTCTTGAGACACACAAATTCCATTTACACACACACATTTACGCCTAGCTACGCACTAATTATTGCACTAATTTTTTTTTTCGTGCGCACGTTGGAAAAAAAACATGCCGCTGGGAGAACGTTCTCCTGGCGGAAAGTGTTTTTGGCGAATTTTTCAAAAACGGTTGGACGCACAAATTTGAAACTATCACACACATTTACACGTCCTAACACACTAAATATCTGCATACTTAAAATCAAGAAATTCGACAACATTCCGCTGGGAGTACGCACACGATAATACCTAACAAAAGTTGATTAAAATAGTCCAAAAAGTCCCTCCCATATATAATTATTTTATTATGTGGATTGAAATAGCTCTTACGCACGATTTATAGCTTTTTAAGAGTGCCTAATCTTAAGAGGGCCACGCGCCTAGCATATCTTACAATCTATCGATTCTGATTTAAGACTAAACAATAAATCAAACCATGTGTATAACAATAACAGACAGATATTTTACAAAGATCATTAGATCAAGCCATAATATCAGCTAAGTAGGTACATAGATCTCAGATACCTTTGGCAGCCTTGATTGCCAATCTCTACATCATTGCTTAAAGCTGCTCACTAAATTGTATATTACTACCTGCACTTGACCAATTCGGTGTACTTAATCACACTAATACTATAAAGGCGAAAGTTTGTGTGTGCGTGTGTGTATGTTTGTTACTTTTTAACGTCGTAACTACTGAATAAATGCAAGTATTATTAAACAGTAGCAGAATTCCAATCACTAACCACGATCAATTTTTTTTTTTCAAATCAAAATAAACCTTGATTCAATTTTACACAGAAAAATATTATAAGTATTGCATTGAGGAATAAAATCATGAAATTGGTGAATTTACCGAAATCGACTACGTAAAGGCCAAATTAGACGGTTCATTTTTCGAGATTTTTGCTTTATTTTCGAGGTTTCATCGATGAATCATCGAAAATGAACCGTCTAAACACCGACCGTTCATCGTTCACAGGCACTTTGCCATAGTAAATATCGTATCGTGCATATCGTTCACCGCAAAAATGAAAGATGAACGGGCACCGCTTAATTTGGCCTTAAAATCATAAAATTCAATAAAGAAAATCAGCACATAAATTCATTGGTGATAAAAAGCAGACTAAATGCTGCAACATTAATCAGTGTAATGTTTTGGGTAACAATTTCAGTAAGTACCTACTGAAACTACGCGGTTGCCAGCGATTCTCTTTATATTTAATTTTGTAATAGTCGCATAAGACATGCTCACCGGGCGTTACAATCGCAACGTGTTCTATTGACTTCATATTACCTAAAGCTGACAACTTTTTAAGAAAGGCGACCTTGGAGGAGGCCTCTTGAAAAAACCTAGCGGCGTTAAGGTACGTTTTTACAGGCGATTCAATTATATTTGACACAACTATCTACTAATCAAATAACTATTTATATTTAGAAAAGTAAAATCTTGATTTAAATTAAAAACTCGCTAGATGTAAGGAGGATTTAAAGACTTAAAGAAATAGACCTAGAATAGAAATTATATAAATACTATGAAATCTCCATTGCACAGAACATTATACTTAAAAATCGAACTGTTTCATTCGGACCCCAGAAACTGCCCAAGTCACACACTGTAGTCGAGCGCTTCGTACCTACAGCTTCTCAAAAGCGTTCATTACCTCGTGCGTTTTGAGAAAAAAATAGTATTAAATGCGATTCCTAGGACTCCAATTAACTGTGTGAAGGCGGCACACGGCATAGCGAGTTGTGGCCGCGCTCCTGCAGTCGCGCATCGTTTGACGTGGTTCTTATAGTTCTTTGTATTAAAATCTTACATTAATGTGCGTTCAGTATGACGTCGTGCCGTGCAGTTTGTTTTGCGTTTTTGCTGTGTTTCAGGCTTGCAACCGGTCTTGGCAACCAAAACGTACCTTAATCCGGTGAGTGGATACAAGAGACCACAATGGCGGCTTGGCGTATCATCGGCATCAGCATTATCAATCAGTTACTTAATGTTTATTATCTTCCAACGGCCTTACTGCCATATCTAAATAGGAGGTAATTCACCATAGAACAAAGAGCCTCTAAAACGCTTGGCGTGATCGACAATAAAGTTCTTGCTAGAAACTGCGTGTGAATTGCAAAAGATTTATGTTTATTATTTTATTCAGTTTAATTATTATGATATTTGATGAGTTGATATTTTTTGTTTCAACAGTTCAAGTTATGATATTTTCTAAATTACACTCAGCTATTGCATTGTGGTGCTCTTATCTAATGTTTTATCAAATCAATCAAATCAAATTGACTATAAATAATGAACAATGAATGACAATGAATCAAATTGACTATAAATAATAATAAATTGTGATAAAGTGAGATCGTAGAGTAAATTTGAGAAGAACGTATCATTCAAAAATATGTTTTTAAACGATATGTCATAGAAAATGCCAATTAATTGACGCACAAAATGTTAATTATTAAATATTATCATTTCATATGGATCCGGAATGCGTATGATAGTCTATTACATAGACCGTTACGATTTTATTCTACAATAGCGGTAGCACATTACCGCCCCAAAAAAATATCAGCGAAACCGCTACGTAGAAAGGTGATACGTATAATGTATATGCATTAGAACAGGCGGTTTTGTTATGGTTTCACTTCTCTTTACCGTGTGAATCAAAAGCATATAGCGAAATTGCCTCTTCTAAAGTTGACATTTGACTATGCGTATTTGACTCATTGGTTCCGCTGCTCTCGCATTTTGTGCTGGAGATGTGCTACCTTCTCGAGGCACATCAGCGCCGCAAAGCAGCGAAACAGCTGAATCTCCACTATGACTTGTCCATTGTACGATACGCGAAATAAAAGCGAAACTCCTGATCTAACGCAGTGATTAGACTAGAGTCTATCTTTTTCCTATGCAATTTCGGCGCTGCATTCATTCAACAAAAGTGAACGCGGATAATATGTGACTTCCATCTGAATACAGCGGAGGTCTGCTACAGACCTGAAGGCAGTATCGACACTATATAATACAAATGACATAAAGTAGACAGGCAACGATCCGAAGCACTGGCCTACATTAAAACATTATAAAATTGTTATTTTAAAAGAGCAACCACCGAGTTCTTCTTATATTAATGATTGCATAAAGAGTATAATTACACTGCTAAATAGGACTTGTATTGAAACCTGAGCAATATTGCTGCTTTACAGGACTAGGTACTGCGTTATAGCAATATTTTCGTATAGGATTAGAAATACCAAAATAGACAATGAATAAATATATTTTCCGGATTCCGATCGATTTGTTTTGTAAACTGGAAAATTCACAAAGCGCAAAATTGATTAAAACGATAACTAATTTTTTTTTTACGGAAGTTCTTGTTTTTAATATATTTTAAAAATTTAATATGAATGAGAAGAATCTACGACTGAATAACTGACACAATAACAATATAAAAACATGTATAAAATAGTTGAATTGAATATAGGACCAGATTGAACATAACAATTATTTCGTCCGCGTAGATTTATGTTTTTTAAAAATCCCACGGGAAGTCTTTGCTTTGGGGATGAAAAGTAGCCTATGTCCGTCCCCAAGATGTAAGGTAAGTCTGTATCAAATTTCATTCAAATCGGTTAAACTGTTGAGCCATGAAAAGCTAGCAGACAGACAGATAGACAGACAGACTTTCACATTTATAATATTACTCGGATCTGCCCGCGGCTTCGCCCGCGTGAATTTCGGTTTTGAATAAATCCCGAGGGAATCATGGATTTCTGATTCCCGTTCCCGCTCCCTTTTCCAACCTTTATACCTACTATCAAGGAAGTTCGCTATAGTATCTACCTATAGCTGTAGCTATAGATTTCGGGTTTTTCAAAATCCCGTGGGAACTGTGCATTTTTCCAGGATAAAGCCTATGTTTTAAGTCAGGGCATAATCTATCTCCATTCAAAATTTCAGCCAAATCGGTTCAGTAGTTGCGGCGTGATTGAGTAACAAACATCCAAACATCCAAACATCTTAACATCCAAACATCCAAACATCCACACTTTCACATTTATAATATTAGTAGGATATGTAGTATGGATAGAAAAAGTTAATAACCTTTATTAACTTTCTGTAAGAAAAATTGCAGCATATCTTTAGAACATTAGAATTAAACGCGCTCGCGCTCTCACCTAGATACAAAATGTCCTTGATTGCTAGAAAATCTTCAAGCGAACTAATAAATAAAATCGATGTTACCTACGTATAATAGCGAAATACCATTCACTGACGGACTAATCATGAAAGCTCGAAAACTAAGTATGAAGCTTACAAATTTGAATTGACAAATATTCCATACAAAAATATATTTAAAGCAATGGGCTGCAATAATTTTCGCTCAAGAATTTAGATTACGCTATGTAGATTTTGGTTGTTGACTCTTATTTATACGATACATTACAGAAATTAGCATTCAAATTTCGGACCGATAGCATAAATAATGTTTTGCAATAGCAATTACTAAAATATTGATTTAAATCTATTATACGAGTATTTTCCGACTAAATATCAATTAACATTGAGTATATCGTGTTACGTATAAACGTTGACTATATTTAATATTTATTATATTGTACCCTACATTTGAATTTTACTATGTTTTGACTGCATTTAGGCTCCTATCCCACTGGAGTTTTGCGAGCGTTGGCGTTTCTCCAACGTCTGCGCAGCGTTGTCGCGACGTTAACGTCGCGTTGACGTTGCGAAGTCGAAGCGTGAATGGTTGTCATTATAGTAGGGGAGCCGAGGATGCTAAATGTGGATTTACTCGAGCGTCGTCGGAACCTAGTAGATTTTATAGATTAGTTGATAGGAAGAATAAAAGGTTATATATAAGGTTTTCCATTTCAGTAGTGGGGAAAGCTTCTAGCTGCACGCTTTCGTCTTCAATAGACGATTTTTAAAACTTCTGCTTGTGGAAATCGGCTGATTATATATTTTTTTGTTATTTTTGCATCATTTCCTTCAAAATAGAAAAAAATTCAACCACCCTCGAGATTTGAGAAGATCAAGATAACGTTTTTTTTGCAACTTTGTAACGCTCCCATTCTCGTACGTTACGTTCAAATAGTTTGATTTTCTAAATATACTTTTGTTAGCTCGTAATTAACCCACCATATATTAATCTGACGTTTCTAAGTATTTCTGTCCATCATTTTTATTTTATTTTGCGCGCGGCTCTATATAAAGGGCTTATACAGTAAGGGTAGAGGGTACTCAGCAGGATGCAAGACGTCTACCTTATCTTAATCTGACGCGCTCAAGTAAATCCAAAAATCCCCTCTTGGGCTCCCCTACTATTGGACACTCTCAACTTTGACGTCGCGTCAACGCGACGTTGTCGCTGCGCAGACGTTGGAGAAACGCCAACGCTCGCAAAACGCCAGTGGAATAGCGGCCTTATACCCACGAGATTTCAGCTGTGCTAAAATAATTAAAATAATTGGATATGTTGAAACTAATGCACAAACAGATCGATTTTATAATCATAGTGAACATTCAACAAGTCTAAAAAGTAAAAATCCAATTTTCAATTCGAATCGTCTTTGTAACTATGAGTATAGTACCTATTGATCAAAGATATAATAGATCACCTATACTCTGATTTTTAATTCGGTGGAATTCTGACACTTGTCATTTTATAAATAGCATGAGTTATTTGTATGAAAAACAGGGTTACCACTTGAAGTTCGATTTTACCCCAAACTAAAGTACCTACTTGACGTGTCTGTGAGGCATTTGTCATATCTAATCTACATGCGGCAATTGATTTTTATTTATGTAAGTTTTGAGTTTATTATATTTTTGTGGGAACTATTTTATCTCTGGTAACATTAAGAAACGTCAGACTTCCACGGAATTAAAAATTAGACTATAGAAGATATTTTTTGAGCAATGTAAATTTTTTTTGTATAAAAACCTAGATAAAAACACTTTGTTTATTTAATTCGATTTAACTTCTGCGCAATGAAAACAACTATTATTTTTTTTAAGTTTCTGTAAATGAGATTTTTGCAATGAGAAATTAGTTAAGGCCAACAATCAACATAGTAGAATAATTGTTTTCATACTTCAGACATTTTAAAAAGAATGGCACAACATAAAATATGGAAAGGCAAAAGTAGAATATTGGACTTATGTTCAAGCGAGGTTAAAATAATTTATCGATTTCGTCTCTTTTATATTTAAAATATAAAAACCGGACGCGGTTATTAATAAACATTATTTGTATTTATCTCGGCTCTCTTATTAGCTTCGTAGAGATTACGAAGCACTGATTACATTGTCTCGAACAGCCTTTTGTCTGTTACCATACTGATGAGTGATAGTGTTGTTATCAAGGTTGGATAGCCGTTTTAGATTGGAATTCATTAATACAGAAAAATGTTCATCAATAAGCAGGTGTAATGTAACCGATTCATTACATTAATTTAGTTTTCTCAAGTAAAAATTCTGTAACAATCCTATTAGATGAAAATACATACACATTTTTCCTACAAAAAGTATGAGTCACTTAGGTAAAATTTTTTTGTTACCTATTTTATAACCTCGAATAATAAAATTTATGTTTCCTTCCTCCATCCTACAAATTGTTATTTAATTCGTTTAATTAATATTATTAGTTGGACTATGACTACAACAATAGTTTGTTCTTAATATTATGCATGTATATAAAAGCTGTGATAGCCTAGTGTTTAGGACGACCGACTTCTAATCGGAGGTCGTGGGTTTGATCCCGGAGCACGCACCTCTAACTTTTCGGAGTTATGTGCGTTTTAAGTATTTAAATATCACTTGCTTTAACGGTGAAGGAAAACATCGTGAGGAAACCTGCATGCCTGAGAGTTCTCCATAACGTTCTCAAAGGTGTGTGAAGTCTGCCAATCCGCTTGGCCAGCGTGGTAGACTATGGCCAAAACCCTTCTCACTCTGAGAAGAGACCCGTGCTCTGTAGTGAGCCGGTAATAATGGGTTGATCATGTCGATGATGATGATGATAATGTATATAGTAATTAGTATATTATGTACTTGCAGTAACAAACTGTTGCGTCTGGCACAGCACTTGAATAACCTTTTTATTTGAATCCCGAGTTGGGCCAAAAATTATAAAGAAAAAAGTTAAAGGTACATCAGAGGCAGAGGTCACCACTTTCGAAAATCGAATATCACCTATTGGGTATTAAGACGTCTGTTGAAATATGAACTTAAAACTTTTACAATTAGGTTATGTAAAATATTCTATTCTTAAGTATATATGGTTGAAATTTCAATGAAGTTCATACGAATTACTTTCCACGCAAGCGGATAAAGTGAGCTTTTCCACGCAGATTTTAAAGAATAAGGAAAGCCTTTCCGAGCCAGTGAGATGAAAAAAAAAATTTTTTTCTTACCCTAGCTAGGTTATCATTGTTTAGAACCCATTGAGTAGAGTACGAATATATATTTTTTTAATTTTTTTCTCAACAAGTATAAAATAAAAATTAAAAAAAAAAACCCGACATTCACCATTTGTGGTGGCGGTCATCTTGGATTTGCATAGTGCTATTCTACTAGGCAAGCCCTTCATTTGATACCCATATTGAGGGAGTTGTGAAAAAATATGTTAATCCGCCATTTTGTGGCAGCGGCCATCTTGGACCGATTTTCATGAAACACAGAAACGTCAAACTTATAACACTCCGTCGTTTATGCGTCGGGGGTTAAAAATAAAGAAATAGGGGGCCATCAAAGTTGTCAGTTTTAGAACATTTTTGTGATGTAGTATATAAATTAGTAAGGATTTGTTTAAATTATTGTCATATACAGTATAATTCATATTTCAATAGAAATATGAATTATACTGTATTTAAACAACAATTCGTAGAGGAGTTTGTAAGCTGTAACAAAAACAAACAAACATTTTTTGAGTTTTTCTTTTTTTATATTATTATATTGTATATAATAATAAGCTGTGATAGCCTAGTGGTTAGGACAACCGACTTCTAATCGGAGGTCGTGGGTTCGATCCCGGGGCACGCACCTCTAACTTTTCGGAGTTATGTGCGTTTTAAGTATTTAAATATCACTTGCTTTAACGGTGAAGGAAAACATCGTGAGGAAACCTGCATGCCTGAGAGTTCTCCATAACGTTCTCAAAGGTGTGTGAAGTCTGCCAATCCGCTTGGCCAGCGTGGTAGACTATGGTCAAAACCCTTCTCACTCTGAGAGGAGACCCGTGCTCTGTAGTGAGCCGGTAATGAGTTGATCATGATGATGATGATATAATAATATAATTATATACATTATATTGTATGAACATACAATATGTACGGACGGAATTATGCATGTACAGAAGAGTTATATATTTATAAATAATATTTACGAGTACCTATTTATTACTAGTTTAATTAAATGTCATGTGCACGAATAGATAGGATAAAGTAATTAAGTAATAGGAGTAATGTGTGAACAATTTCGTGTGAATCGGGTCTGAGACTGTTATGTCGTACTACGTAACACTTGCGGAGTGGGCTTGGTCACGATTGTAAACAAACGGATGATTTGCTCGGTGAAGTATAGTCTGATTTTCTTCCGATTTTAATTCCGTGGAATCCTAATGTTTCTTAATGTTACCAGAGTTGAAGCAGTTCCCACAAAAAAGATAAATTCTAAACTTACATAAATAAAAATTAAATTGCCACGTGTAGATATGGCAAATGCCGGACAGACACTTCCTGTTGATCATGTCATTTGATTTCCATTTTTGAATGTTCAATATGCTTCTTTTGTTTTCTATTGCTGCTATTAGTTTGCACTTTTCACTCTTAGCAATTTCTATTTTATGGCGAAACGACTAATATTTTTAATTACGCGTGTTGACAGAGATTTAAAGTCATCATCATGATCAACCCATTACCGGCTCACTACAGAGCACGGGTCCCCTCTCAGAGTGAGAAGGGTTTTTGGCCATAGTCTACCACGCTGGCCAAGCGGATTGGCAGACTTCACACACCTTTGAGAACGTTATGGAGAACTCTCAGGCATGCAGGTTTCCTCACGATGTTTTCCTTCACCGTTAAAGCAAGTGATATTTAAATACTTAAAACGCACATAACTCTGAAAAGTTAGAAGTGCGTGCCCGGGATCGAACCCACGACCTCCGATTAGAAGTCGGTCGTCCTAACCACTAGGCTATCACAGATTTAAAGTAGTTTGGGGTAAAATTGAACTTCAGGTGGTAACCCCGATTTTCATACAAATGAATCGTCTTGTGTGTACAATGACAACTGTCAGAATTCTACCGAATTAAAAATCAGACTATAGGTACGTGTGGATTCTGAGTCTTTGACAGCCATATGCTAGCAAGACACTACCAAGACCGGTAGTGAAAAAGTTTTAGGGCCTGTTGCGCCACCCTCTAAGTAATAAGTATCGGATAGCTATCTACAACTTTTGGCAACATCAACAACTTTTGTCTTTGTCACTTGACATAAAGTAAGAAAATGACAAAACTTACGTTTAGGCTGTCAGATACTTATCAGAAGGTGGTGAAACAGGCCCTTAATGTAACAAAACTGAAATATATCTTTAGATGGACGTTAACCTACTGATGACCATGGTAGGATAGTCCGCGCATTTATCTATTTCAAGTGTTAGTAAGCAATCAAAATTGAAAATATAAGATTTAAGGCTTTTCTTCATTTCATTCGTCCCTCGGTCGGTCCCAATTTATTGTAGCTTCGTCCGTAACGAAAATCACCTGAACTCTTACATAAAACAAATAAAAAAAAAACATCCATTAATTTGAGAAAAATACGCTAAAACAAATTGATCCATATTTTGTTTGTGCTTTCAAAATTCATGGAACATTGGTTTTAACACCTTTTTGTTTCTGTGCCTCCGTAAAAAATAGGCTTGTTTTTGTCACGTAACCTAGAAACAGTTTCTTATCTGGCGATGTCTTATTTCAAAATCAGAAAGACAATTGAGCTTTAGAAATGTTTCTCAATTGCAGTAGCCTGCAGTTTTGTTGAGCTAATTGACTCTTTCGATCAATTGTGTACACATTTTGATTGATTAACTCGTTTGAGCTGCGAAACCTACTCGCTCTTAGAGGACCAGCTTGTTGTGTACCGATATGTAATTATGAGGCAATTACTATCACTTAATCTGTAATCACGTTAGCCTTTGTATATTTCAAGAGTACGTGTTTGATACTTTAGGTAGACTTGGCAATAACAAGTTACAGTCGTAGCAACTACTTTTACTCTTTAGCCTTAATAACCGTTTTCTGCGAAGATTAGTATTATTGTTCACTAACTCAGAATAATATTAGCATATGTTTTGTAAAAATGAAGTCCAGAAACTATACAATATATAGTTTCTGGACTATAATTACTAAATATTATAGAAAATAGAGAAAATACTTAGGGAAAGGATTTTCTTCAAAAACAGATATTGTGAAACAACTAGCTCAAACAACCCGCGACATTGTCAAAAAGTTTTAATAAAAATATTAAAATTATATATAATTTCAACCCTGTAGGAACTCTTTAAAGTTTAAAGTATCATATGTTCAAGGATGCGAGCTATCGCCTTGCCAAATTTTGTCGAAATCAGTTCAGTGGTTTTAAGGCGCGAAAAGGTGAAAAGATAGACAGAGTTACTTTCGCATTTATAATATTAGTTATATAGTACCGTTTGGATATATAATAATAATTATCGCGAATGGATTTATAGGAAATACTACACACAGTATGTATATGCATTGCTCTACATTTAGCATAGTATCAATTGCATGGCCTCAAACGTTGCTACAAATTCATTGTGGTAATTAGCTGAATGTATGGTATTCCTCTAATTTGGCGACACACCCTTGTTATTTTCTAAAATGCATTGTTGCAGCTAGAATACCATAAATTCAGGCGATGCACCCGATTCTGAATCTGAAAAATCAATAGGTAGGTACAGTAGGTAGCAAGCTCAGCTCTGCTATTTCAGAGAGCGTTCACGTACACATACAAATGCATGTTTTGTATCAAGTGGGTACAAATGTGTGCATCAAAGAACACCTGTCGTTTATGCAATGCTGGTGAGGATGTAGTATTTTAGTCTATATCTATCGCAATTGTTAGATATCTTTTACGTCTTACTTGTCTATATTATGTATATCCTATTAGTAGCCATATATTATTTATTTATATTAGATAGACAATTATTGATTGTTCAGCCAGTAATAAAAATAAAATAATAAAATAATTAAAGGAAAGGGTAAATAATTAATCCTAACTAACTTAGTTCCGAGATAAAACTAAAATTGCAAGTTTTTCTACGCAATAACTTTGTGGCTTGTACCTATATCTTCCAAGTTAGAGATTTTGCCTCTTCTCTTCACTTTTCTAAAGTAGATACTAGATATATAAAAAACAATAATTATAGCAACTGTGTACTTGCTTTATGCTAAAATTAACTTCTCAGGATTTCAATGTGGTTGTTACGTAACATTTCTTGAGAAAAGTCAATTATTTAATTTATTATGTAAAGATAGTGATATTGACGTTTAGTGTTTATAGAATAAATAAGCCAGCTCGTTATATTATAGGTTCTCGGTTAGGGCTTAGGTATACTACACTAGCGGCACGCTATGATGGCCGGTTTGACACATTACAATAGTGATGTGGAATGTCAATTTATTCTCGAACAAAAAACAATTAAGTTTTGTTTTTGTACCTGATTAAATAGGTTTAATAAAACAAAAATGTATATGTTTATTTAATTTATTTGAACGAACTGAATATTTGAACGAAAATGAATATACATACTTTATATGCACACAAGAAACATATGAATACAAAAGATACCAAAAAAGGTGCCACAAAAGGCCATAATTAATCAGATTCGTCCATACTACTATTTTCACTGTCGTCACTGCTATCATCACATACATTAATAATTATATGTTCGTTTTCTATAATATTATCTATTTTCACATCTCTTTCATAATCTTCCCTTATTAATTTAACAGTTCTATTCACAACCTTTTCCCAGTCTCCTTTAGTCACATGTTCACAAGCTTCTTCTAATAATTTTAGCATTTTTTTTGTGGTAAATGGGGGTTCTGTATTGTGTCTTGCAGCATATCCCTTAATTTGAGCCCACACCAACTCAATCGCATTATACTCACAACGGTAAGGCGGTAACCGTATAACTCTGTGCCCATGTTCTAATGCTATTTCGTCAATGACGTATCGGATCTTGGTTGGTTTGTTTTCTTTTAAAAGACGTACTAATTCCGCTTTTAACATATTCATGTTTGCATCTACGCCATTTTTACGAAGCCATGCGACGATATCAGCTTTCTTTTGGGATTGGGCAGGTGGCTTGTCAATTTGCATCGAGTGGTATGGGGCGTTGTCCATAATTATAATAGATGGTTCAGGGAGGCTACACAACATTGAGGTAAACCATTCAGTAAACTTTTCTCCATTCATGTCTTCATGATAGTCTCCAGTGGTTTTTGACGCAAAAGCCATGAGAGAACCTTCGACAAACCCGTTGATGGTTCCGGCGTGACAAATTATAAGTCGCGATCCTTTTCCTACAGGAACTTTGGAAGTAGATGCTGCTGTGTCATCGTTCCAAGAACGGCCTACAGTATGGCCTAGGTTAGCATTAAGCCATGTTTCATCCAAGAACACAACATTTTGCCAATTTTTGATTTCTTTCACTTGCCGTAAAAAAGTATACCTTGCCATTGCTATATCAAATCTTTCCATCAATATTTTGCGTTTGTTACATTTTTTGTATCGAAATCCAATGGTCTTCAAAATCTTCGTTAAAGAACTTTCCCCACCGAAGAATAATCCAGCTTCCTTCAGTGAATGCACCAACTTTTTTCTTGTTGGATACTCCTTCTGTAAATAGTAGCCGTAAACATGTCTTCGGATAGCATCGGCATCAAAGCTATCGATGCCTACGACTGGTTTTGCTCGTTTTCTCTTTTTTGGTGTGTGAAGTTTATTTTCTTCTGTGCCAGTCTCGCCATATTTTTTTTTAGTTATCCGTCTAACAGTTCGTTGTCCAATATTAAGCGCATCAGCTACGCGTTCAACCACTGACGTTATAGGTAAAATTGGCCCTCCATTTTGAGCTTCACGATCGAAATAGTTACGAAGGCGTATTACGAACTCACGTGTCTGACTATTTAGAACAGTTCTCTGCGTACGTTCGGTCATATCGACGAAATCCACAACAAAGGGCTTGAACAGAGTCCAAATTAACGAGCAAGGGTCAACAGTAATGCAGTATCAATATTTGAAATCCAAAGCCAGGTCAAAACTATATCACAATCGCATTGCACTGACAGTTTATACTTTTCGAAGCAACGTCAATTCGAAACTGCTTTGTTTTGCATTGAGCATTGACGCGAGTTTGCCGGAGGTAGTAGTTGTGCTAGCCAGCGATCCTATGTGACGATCGTATTAGATTCCATTTTTAAAAAATTATTGATATTTTTTTGCGATTTCAGAGGTTTGTCCACATAGTGAAAATTGTTCATATTCACAAGTACATTCACCCCTTAAATGGTGCAAACTGATTTTTCTACACTTGTATACATTTAAGAAATCAATTTAATAAATAAATTTTGAGTCCTAAACCTAAAACTACATTCGATAAAATTTATGAATCTCTGCACATCACTATCGTCAATAAAGTAATACAATTATTTCCTTCAAAGTCGTTATCAATTAATACGGAACTTCATGAGCGGACAAACGTCAAACCGGCCATCATAGCGTGCCGCTAGAGTAGGTATATTATTTGCAAAAATTTCATCCGATTGAACTGAATCTTGGCAAACTGATAGCTCCCATTCCGCGGGACGGTTTGTGGATACTTTTTATCCCGGAATAGAATCGGAAGTCGTAGGCATCAGCACGTTTAAGTAAAGATAGTAAAATAGTAGTAACTAGTTGGCCCGGAATACGTTGTCCTGCACTGAACCGATGGTAGCGCCATCTACCGGGTCCAATTATTATGAATCTAAATCCCCCAGGGACCAACTTAAATAAGAAAATCAAAAATATATCCGTAAAATAAAAAATCCTAGAAATTCATTTTATATCTCCAAACACTTCCAATTTATGTGCTCCTGGTAAAGGTAACTATTTGTGACTAGATAGATTGGTCTATAAAAACTACAACTTATCTATATATAGGTACAATACATATAAGTTGTAGTTTTTATAGACCAATCTATCTAGTTTTAGATAGTTACCTTTACCAGGGGCACATAAATTGGAAGTGATTGGAGTTTTACTCACCACCCAGGCCACCCACCCCCTTCCCTCCCTTGTTGGACGATTCATTGAACTATAGTTGCTTGCAACGTCAGTTTATCGTATGTAGAGTAGTGCTCGTAGAGCTTCTATTTCGTGATTTCTTGTTATTTTTTTTAATTTTATTAATATTTATTGTGCAATTTACATAAAGTTCTTTTATCCGGTAATTCTAAATGTACTTACTTAATAATTTTAAAGCTTCGTATTGTAAATTTTATGTAAATGGTCCCGTGATTAAATAAAATTATAGGTCCTAAAAAACCCACCAATATATTTTATACTACACCTGCTCTGAAAGTACCTTCTGGTTTTTCTCATATCGAAAGTCAAAGTACGTCATTACTGTCAAACAAATAGGCGGGACGAAAAAATATATGGAATTTCATTGTTAACGCGCTAGAGCGGAAGTTCCATTTATGAAATTCCATTACTAACGTGCTTTTTTCTTTTTAATTTTTGATCAAATCCGATCAGTACATGAAAAAAAAACCTATGTCGACAAACACGACGTAAAAAGCACCCAATAAATAACAACCGTCACGGTAGGCGGCGCTGATGTCGCTATGTCACCGGGCAGGACCGGGGTCTGCTAGTTTAAATATATTTAATTTTAATTATTAAAATTACATATGAACATAAAATAAAAGTAAAAAATACAAAATAGATTTTTTTCGCGCTATTTTCTTTTTATTTTGCGAGTCGCTTTCTTTTGTTTTACCTATCCAAATTTTCAATTTATAAAATTACAAGTAGCTTTATGGAAGTCAAAGTGTATATAGTAGTGATAGTGAAGATTTGATGACGCCGCCCAACGCCGCCAGAATTAAAAATATGTGGCTAAGTAGTTATTTTTATATTGAAAATCTTTTACCCAAGATATCTAAAGATAGATAGAAATAGATACAACAAAGCATATGAAGAAGAAGACAATGGAAACCCAACCTCTTCTTCTGATTGATTTACGGTAATAATTTTAATATTTTTGATTATTTTATTATTTTCCTCGCAGGTGTAGTATAAAGCACTATGTATCCCTTCGGGAGAAAGTGCGATTCCTCTCGGGCGTATTGCGGCCCTACGGCCTACGGCCTCGGGCCTCAAACTACACCCTCGTAGTAATCGGTCACTTTCTCCCGTCGAGGAACAATGTACTATTGTACGCCGCTTTGCCTAATTTACTGGATTTATAAAATAAGATTGTTATCTTTTGTTACACACACTTCACAAAAAATAATTTGTATTTCTATTTCTGTCTACCGTAGGTCCGTAGCTACTACGTAAATACCTAAGCCGGTGCCGACAGGGCGCGGGTCTAAATCTGTATCATCTGAATAAGATTAATTATACAGCGCTGCAAAATAATCCAAAAATATATGGATAAACTTAATCGTCAAGAAAAATGACTGTCTTGAGAAAGTTAATCTATATTACAAGTATAAATTAAAAATTAAAAAACCCCCGACATTCGCCATTTTGTTGCGGCAGTCAACTTGGATTTTCATATTCTACTAGTCAAGCCCTTTCATTTCATACCCATATTAAGGCAGTTGTGAAAAAATATGTAATCCGCCATTTTGTAGCGGCGACCATCTTGGATGAATTTTCATCAAACATAGCTAACAACACTCTCGACTAATTCACCTTTCAAACAAAAAAACCGCATTCAAATCAGTCCACCCGTTTGAGCGCTACAGGGGAACTTTAAACTTATAGGGGACACACGTCAAACTTATAACACCCCGTCGTTTTTGCGTCGGGGGTTAAAAATGAGTACCTATCTTTACTTTAAGAAGTACTTAACTGAGGAAGTCAAAGATACCCACTTGTAATGGGTTCATTTATCAATTTTATTTATATAGAGATATTAAGTTAATCTTGCATAAATAACGAGAAAAAAATATGTTTTTTTTTTTTTCAAAAACGGATAAAACTTCTCGCATTTGCATGTACCAATGTGTCCTACTCGTAAGCTCTGATTTACTCGTAAAATTTCAACACAATGTTCAATCCATTGATCCATCCTAGTGACCTAGTTTCATCCGTGCAATTAGGTCACGAGTTGCAGTAATGCATCTCTTCAAGCTCATGTAGCCTTAGTACACTAGATGCAACAGCTATGCAGCACACCGATATACAGATACAGTTGCGTTTACTGCAGTGATAGAAGAAATTAATCAAAATACAATTGACTGAACGAAACAAAGGTCGTGTACTTAGTATTGCACTTAGTCCGTAGCTTTATAAGTATCTGCTGAAGTAATTGCCTAATGCAATATCTTAAAATTAGCTGATGCCAGCGACTTCGTCCGCTTGAATTCTTATAAATCTCACTTGGTGGTAGGATTTCCAAAATTCCTGAAACACGTAATTCTTTATTTTTAACCAACAATACAAATACAGATTTTCATTGATATAACTTTAAAAATGACGGACTTTCATACAAACTTTCATCCCCTATCCCCGACGAAGATAAAATTTTTAAAAATCCTGTAGTAAGTAACCTTTCATTTTCAGTTGACATTACCAATTTCCATGGATATAACTTAAAAATAAAGTGAAAAATGATGAAGTCTTATGTAAACTTTCATCCCCTATTTAACCCATTTGGAGGTGGAATCTCCAAAAATTGTTTATTCACGACTTAAACTTTTATTTACTTTGACATACGGATGAAATTGGTAAATATTATAATCAAAACAAAACACCAAAGAAACTGCGGTGCGAGCTGAGCGCAACGCGTACTATTTTAAGTAACCGCCGATATGTCAAAGTAAATAAAACTGATACTAAGTATTAAGTTATTATAAAAAAGATACTGCGCCTCGGCTCCACTCAAGTCCGGTGGAGTTTGTTTGTTTTTTAGAGCATACATTTCCAGTATGCCAGGTATTCTTTTAAAGGTAAAATGGTCTAATTTTTGCGACTGTATATTGACCTTTAGCGCGCGCTCACTGTCATTTTATTACAAAGTCGTTGATCTTTAACGTATTATTATTATAAGCCTTTCTGACATACCTACTTAGTATATGAATTGAGACAGTCATCCGCTATCTATTCTACTTTGGCTCAGTGTTTTTGAAACATCCGTTACAGAAGGTTAATATAGGAATTGCATCCGGAACATGTAAAACATTTTTTGGACCTCTTTCTTTCACTTTCTGCGTGTCTGTATATATTCTTTTGTGTCTATTAGTAATTAGTTGCCGGTCTGGTTACGGTCACGTCTGATACCTCGCATCTCACATTTCTCATTATTTGGTCGCCACTACGGTACTCGAATAATGTTTACATTTTGAGTACCGTAGTGGTAACTAAAACACCATTTTCAATTATGACATAATGGTCATTCATAGCAACTAGTCCAGGCGAATTTTTGAATTGTGTAATTACCTACAGCTTTACAGCCAGTGGCGTGCACTTTATAAAAGCAAAAAAGCACTACTTATCCTAAACAAGCACTGCATAGGTGCTATTTAAGAAAAGAGAAGAGAAAATACCTATTGCAAATTTTTTTTACAAATAAAACACATTTTTAATTATTATTAACTAGGTAGGTATGTGTTCTCGTCGTTTGTTTTGCAAATTTGTATTTTGTTATATAGTTTCATTTTATAGGTACATTTCTTTTTTTAGGTGCTTTTACTTAGAAGTTTTCAAAGTTTCAATACTCGAAACTATCAACGTATTCGAAATGTGTGAACACGTGCTAAGGCTACTGATGATCCTTAATATATTAATCAATTTTATGAGAAATACAACCAAAACGCGTTATTTAAAGTCAAACTTGATTAACATTTTTCGTTTTAGATTAATAATAAATGTTTCATTCGAGAACTGGAACGCGTGTTTACTTATTATTTTCTTAATTTATATCTAAAAATTTTGGTTAGGTTAGTCAGTTCATACAATAGTCTATTTAACGTACCCACCTAGGGTACGCTAAAAAGTCTAATGTACCTATGGCTAAATAAAGCTAGAAGGCAAGTACCTAGGAAATAACTGCAAAGCGTGAAATATTTTGATCCGGCTTCTTTGATCTAACTAAAATAATCTGAATGCGAGTATAAATCGTCCTCTCGAATGCGGTTAACACCGCAGTTAAATCCACTATGAAGTTTATATACAGCTTAGATTAGGTATATAGGAGAGGATATGTTGCATTTTACTCAATTATAGTTATATGATGTATTTTTCGAATAAAACAAATCAAACTATTTCTAAGCCTTTCTTATCTATGGAAAGCTACATTATTAGAAAGAGACAGATCCATTATGTTATTGCGTAAACGCGTCACGCAAATGTCGAATGATGTCATAAAATTTACCTACTGAAGCCACTTTTTTGTCCCTTAAAAATGGCGTTTGTTGTTGTTCCGGTGTGTCAGTTCTAAGTTTTTTTTATTTTGCACTGTTTTCATGCATTTCAGAAGTTGTTTTAAGTAATAAACAATGGTGAAGTGTTCAGTTGTGAGTTGTGATAATAAAAGCAATGTAAAACGCCCAGGAATTTAATTTCATAGGTAAGTAATAAATTCTTCCATTTTCTCTTTTTGTAGCGAGTATTTTGAGTTTTTTCGATTAAGTAAAGCTCAACTTCTTCTTTATTTAATTCAAAACGCGTAAATTTATGCAGTATCCTCAAAAACTTCGATTATTTCACGAGAATAAGTTTGATTGTATGTATAGTGTTGGGACTGTATTGTTTACAATTAAATTGAATGTCGATAAAAATAAAACTTATCGCACCTACTGTTTGTCTCTCTGAGTGGTAGAGAGAGATGAAATTAAAACAATAGTTTTATTAATCAATCAATTCATCAATCAATTAGTGATATTGCCAATCTTCAATGCCGACTTCAAAAAAAAGGAGGTTATGTATGTAATATTGAAACTGCAATATATTCACATATGATAGTATATTAATTAGGGCTTCCAAACAAATGTACAAAATTTTATAGGTGTGTGTGTGTATGTATGTTTGTCATTTGTAGATAGATTTTGATATTCAATAAACCTTACACTGAAATATTGTTCTGCGATTCGAAATAGTTTTCGAGAAATATTTTTTTTGAATTAACAAATTTTCACTATTTCATGTGATATTTATCATAAATTATAGACTCATTACCCGACTACGGCAAAGCCAAAAGGAAAGGTTATGATTTTAGCAGTTTATGTATGTTGTATGTATGTATGTATGTGGCCTATTTTTGTATGAGATTATGTGTGTACCACCGTAGCGCTTAAACTACTTACTGGACCGATTTTGATGAATGAGGTGTCTATTGATTCGTTGTAATGGTCCGGGTGACATAGGCTACTTTTATTTATGAAAAAAAATCGAGAAGTGACCTTCGCGCGGCTTTCTAGATTGTTTAATTAGTTTCGGTAATCACATAACAGATGGTGCCATTATCTGCTTGCCCCGCGCTTTTGCACACTAAATTATTAGTAAATTATTAATAAGCGTAGTCGAGTTTTAGTTTACGAACTTTATTGAGCTAGTGAGGTGAAAATAATACTTAGCACTTGAATATTATTTTTTACGAATATTACAGCATACTGCCTAATTATAAAGCAAAATCATTTAACGTTTGGTTTTTATAAAGCGTTTCGTTGGCATATTGCTTTCCGTTATAAATCTAAAATTTACAGGAGTAATAATAATTATATCCGCCCGCTCTATATCCCTGTGTAAAAGAAGTGTAAGTAGAGTTAAATTTTTTGCTTTTACGCCGCAACTACTGAACCGATTTGGCTGAAATTTTGAATGGAGATAGCTTATGCCCTGACTTAAAACATAGGCTATCAAACGCAAAAAGAATTTTTCAAATCCGACAGGTATTCCATAGCTTCCATTATATCCGTCAATTCCATTGTAATTAGCGCGTTCAAACAAACAAACTCTTCCGCTTTAATAGATTAGTATACATTATTGTCGTACTGATTTTCAAAATAAAATATTTAAATAATGTGGCTGATAATTTTATATCGAGTATTTAAGTATCGATAGCACAGCCCTAAATGTCATTTAGGCTCCGCCCATACGCCATTTTTAAGGTTCCGGAAGCTTCAATTTAAATTTGATGTTTCATATCCTCTCCTATATACCTAATCTAAGATATACAGTAAATCTCGCAATGTGACCTTTTTATACACAATCATACCTAAATATAGATAATAAAATAGTTGTCATATTAATTGTTTCGTAATACGCGTTAATATTTTCTTTAAACGGATATATTGCTTATACACAAGAACCAATAAAAATAGTTGCACCGGTTAGGGGAATGAATTTCAATAATTTTCGTATCTGCACGCTTTATTCTAAGAGGTATGTTTTCCTTTATATATATCATAAGCTTTTAAGGCGTCACGGAAAGTTAATATGGAGAATCAAAGGCATCGTGGCCTTATATAAAACCGTATTGATGAGATACATCATGGTTATATTTAAGATTTTGCGTTCTCTGAAACCATAAACGGTCATGCGGAACGTTATTATGGTTTCAGTCTACATTTTTTTCTGCTAATCTTGACGCACCAATTATCAAATCATATTAGTTACTAAACTTAGTGTACATATTATAAAAAAAAAACTTAAGACACACTTAAGTATTTTTTTATAATATGTATTCGGTAACTATTAAAATTCTGACCTGAATCAATAAGCGATCATCGTTTAATGATATCAACAGCTAAACGTATGGCTACTTCATGATATGGTCTAATATATTATTTATCATATCGTAAAATAGTTGTTTTGAAGTGAAATAACAGAAAGTAGAGTGACTACGCAAAGAAAATCAATGGACTATTATTGGATTTCAAACGTCGGGACGGGGCTCCGCCACCTGGGCCTCCATAACAGTCACGAGAACTTCGGGTCCAAGAGCGAGCGAAGCAAGCTCGGGGCTTGGGGCACACCGACTCGGATAGGATAGGTTAGAAGGTTAGGCCATCCCCAGAAAATGGTCAACCGGGTTTCCGTCGCATAGTGGGAGGTTTCTTCCCTTCTCCCACTCACTCCCCTCATAAATGACGTATAAGATATCAAAAAATAAGTGAGGTTATAATTTTACAAAAAAAGATTTATCACGATCATTATTATCATTTCCTACTTAAAAATATATATCATGGAAACCCTACATAAATGAAATGGCCAAACGTGGATGGAAATATTATCAACAAGCGGACACCCGCGACTTCGTTCGCGTGGATATTGGTTTTTGAAAATCCCGTGTGAATCATTTTGTTTTCCTAAGCTCCTTTGAGCTCATAGCTTGCTAAAATCTGTTAACAGTTCACTGGCGGATGTTTAGGTAGATCAAAATATAAACATCCGCCAGTAAAAGTCTCATCAAAATCGATCCAGCCTTTTTGAGATTACCCGGTAATCTGTAAAGTATATCCTTTCTAACAAAAAAAGAATGAATGAAATCGGACCACGCGTTAATGAATTACAGCTAAGTACACATTTTAACTTTCATCCCCTCTCCCAAGGGAACCGTGCTGAATTTCGGGATAAAAAGTATCCTATATGTTACTCCGTAGTATGAACTTAAATCATCCCAAGTTTCATTTCAATCCATTCAGTAGTTTTTGCGTGTTGCGCGCACAAACATACAGACAAACAGATAAACAGATAAACAGACAAACAGACAAACAGACAAAAATTTCAAAAATAGCTTTTTTACGTTCTATTGCTTATCCCTAACATCCCCCAGTTATTATTTTGCAAAAATCTTTAATGTACAGATACGGCAAGTCTACGATTTTATTATATGTATAGATTTATCATTAAACGTTAAGGTTGAAACGATATGATCAGGTTTAGATGGCCGTATCATGAAATAGAACAGTTTCATGAAATAATCAACCACGTCATGAAGTGATTAATTATAAGATCTGGCCACGACATATATATAAATACATTAAGAGTAGCAGGGACTTCTACTAATTTAATCAATTGAAATAATGTATTCAAAATTAATTTACTCTTGTGATACATATTAATAAATTTTTTAATTAAAGGTACATATTGCGTTATCGGAACTAGGTCATAATATCCTTCACGCTTTAGCATTATCACTCATAGAAATTAAATTTTAATAAATCAAATACCTACCTAATATGTAAATTAATGTAAAATAGGTACTTCTTAAACAAAATTAGCATTAAAACATTTCTAAAACGCAACGAGTAAGCAGGTATTTAATACAAGAGGAGTTTGTAATAATTTTCTAAATGTAGTATTTAAGCCCTTTGGCTAAGTGAAAATAAATTATGTGACGTACCTATTACATAATTCTTTTGGGTAAAAAGTTCAACGGACTGTTTTACAAGAAAACCACTTTTTAAAACCAGTTCCTTAACCTGATCTTTGAACAAGTATACAAAATTAACGAGCATGTTAGTATCCACTTAATATAGTTAAAATATACCTATATGAGAGTGAAGGAATAGAGAATGCACCTATGTTAGCGCGCAAGATGTGCACCATAATATCTCCCACGTAGTTGGCCAGTCTCAGACTCCACCTGAATTGTGATTGGCTGCCGTAAGCGAAATTCGGTCAGGAGGACATTATTATAGTTAAACTACCTAAGTACATACATAATATAAAAACCTTTATATTACATAATTTGTAATAATAGCTATTCTCAATTATTGTAACCTGTTAAACTAATCTAAACAGTGTAAGTACAATGTTGTGATGTAATGTTCTCATAAAATGTTGATAGGTTTTAAGTCACTAGAGCCCATGTAACTTTGAATCTGACAAACCATAAACACAGATTATATTATAAGATTCCAGAGCGCGTGTATGAAATATCAAAACATAACAATCATACTTTGTAGGTATGGGGCGCGCTCGAGATAAATCTGTCTTAAGTAATGTTTAGAAATCTCTTTGACAATCTAAGCGTTAAATGCGAAGCGAGTAATGAATAGCTTTGATTTATTGCGGGCGTTACGAGTCTTGCCTATGACGAATGGTAACTCGGCGATTCTGCATTAGCACAGTTCATTAAAGTGCTCGCGACTGATTAGCGGCAAATGGGAGCAATTGCGTTGCCATAACATGCCGCGCCTGCCTTATCAAATAATATATGAACACTGCAAGGCCCACAACAGTGATCAGGATTTGGTCTATTCAACCATCATATACGGTCCACTGTATATAGGTAGGTATGTCCCTGTAGGTATGGTTGGCGGATTTTAACAACTATTTTCACATAATAGTGATAATGATCGGGACTGACTGCTTTAAAGTGTTCTCCGAGCCACGGAAGCAACTTCCAACTTCGGACTGGCACTGAGAATTTCTTGACAGAAAAATCCAATACCTAACAATTACTTCATTTCGCGACTCGAGATTCGAACATCATTCATTTTATTACAAATTATTAATCCTGTTTTAATTTACAAATTAAATTACACATAATATTTGTAGTCAACACAAATGAGGTAGATCAAACCGTCAAAAATAATAATAGTACAGAAGAAATAAGTGACAAAACACCATGAGGCGGAACTGATGATAAAATGATTCTTCAAGAAGGTACAAATTTCTTGTAAAATTGTTTGCGTCTAGAATTTAATAACCTTTAATTTTCATATTAACTTTTAGTACTGGAAAAAATGCTAAATCTGCTAAATTGGCGCCCAAAAACGTATTTTGCGCAACAGCATGGATGTATAATTTGAATATGTCGATTATATGCAAGTCTCTGCGTGTGGGGTGATAACTAGCCACTGCCGAAGCCTCCAACCCGATCAGACTAGAGCCAATTTAGAAATTATACAATAGCAAATTGAATCCAGTACCTCTCACTTATTATAATTACAAGACCACTTCGCCAGGAAAGTCGTTAAGGTTTTTTGAATCGCGTAAAAATAAAAAGTTTTGTATTTTTAAGAATATCTAATTGTATAAATCGTGTCTACCAACTCCTCATTACATCGGTCTATAAACTTTGTTTCCGTAAAATATTCAAATATTTCGTCTTTATGTTTGAATATTAAATAGTCTAGCAGACAGCAGTACAAAAAATTTTCTACTAATTATATTTCATCAAAATCATCACGCTTTCACTTCATTTTTTGTTATAGGTATGATAGTTTAAAGATACGAGTGTGAGAACATAATATTAAAGCTCAAAATTACAATGTAAAGTACCTAATTACAATAAATAGGTAAGTGAAAATCTTGACTAAAAGGTAAATGTAAAGGTAAATGTAAAGGTAATCTTATTTTGTCCAAAGGCTTAGCCTGGTAATACAAAGAGGCAATAGCGCCAGTGTTTTGGGCACCATGCCCATAAACGATCATTTGGACGGTGTATATTTTGTGTAAATATTAAATATTATTTTAATTCTTTTCAGTTATATGTATGTATATTTTAATGTGTAAATATGATATTCCAATAATATAACATACAACAAGAAAAAAAAGAAATGTATTTAAACAACTACACAATTTAAATTTTGCAAAATTCAATTAATTAATATCAAAAATACGTTTTCTTTCAGATTTGTTTTAAATATTATATATAATTTTTACCTACCTACCCCTAAATTTTATTTCCCATTTGCAGCACCGGATAACGCTCTATTTAGATTGGAGTCGAACCATCCTTGATACTACATAGCACTGGCAATTATGTATATAAATGTATGTATTTATAATAATTATATAGATGAATGTATTTAAAAAGCAAGAAGAATAAATATTTAAATATCTACTCAACAAAAATATCATTGCCTAGGTACTTACTAAAAATATTTATAAATTAGTTAACTTTGTTGTTCCTATTCAAAGTGTGTTGAATTTTTATTATGCATAAATACTTACTTACGTAGAATATGCAAATGTGGTAAAATGATATTCATTGATAATGAAGTAAGGAGCGTTTTTCACTCAGTGAAAGTGTTATGTTTACCTACTCAAGGTAACGCCCAGTATTGTACAATATTTCGCTGCTCTCGCGTTTCGTCATTAAATACTTAACTGCAACTGTAAGGAAAATTAATGATATTGTTAAATATATAAAAGCGTATCAATTAAATGATAATAGTTTTAGAACCTAGAACTATTATATTATAGGTAGGGCAAGAATTGGAACAACGCGGGTAAATTACAACCTTTGAATCCTGACCTCATCATATGGGTATGTGACATGTTAAATCTGATGAACTCATTATATTTATACATTGCGCACATTACAGCCGTTTACATGTACTTAGTTATATTATGTAGGTGCGTATTTTAAGTAGGTACCTACTTATTCGTGGTTACAAATTGTCAGTTAAACTCAAAAGAATATACGTGAAGATATTGTTACAAATAGTTTAGTGTGATAATAATGGTTCAGAATTTGTATGCACACTTATATAATAATGTTAATGAGTGTTATATTAGGTATACATGAGAAATTAGGGTCCAAGAGCGAGCGAAGCAAGCTCGGGACTTGGGGCACACCGACTCGGATAGGTTAGGTTAGAAGGTTAGGCCATCCCCATCGTTGTTATTTCTTTTTAAACTACCCAGAAAATGGTCAACCGGGTTTCCGTTGCATAGTGGGAGGTTTCTTCCCTTCCCCCACACTCACAAATGACGTATAGTAGTATCCTAGAAGTAGTAGGATGCGTACTATGCAGGTGCTAGGTAGATACATGTAGAATTTACTAACAAAATGGTGTTTTCAACTAATTTCAACGCGACACGTGCTCATGATGGTGGGAAGATTACGCAACGTGCGTTGCGGTGCGCAACATGCAACATTTTAGCGGATCACATGCTGCACGGCCAGCGTCGTCCTGAGCTACCGTAAAAACCAATTATTTATCCCTGCGGTACAGAATACTTACTAGAACCCTAATGGCACAGTAGGCTCACAACACACGGACATTTAAATAAAAAGCGACTATTGATTCGACTCAATAAAATGCTGTTTCTCTCGCACAGAGATGAGTGCCTAACTTTATGTTCACCTACAAAGCCCTTTCTTTCTATCGCGTAATCTTTTGTATCTCATCTGACTCGGTGGAACAACGGAATTCGCACACGCGTAATTATTTTCGTCAATGATATTTTTTTTGAAAAGAATATTAGCCATGATGAACATGACTAATATTTTTCTTTCTCCTCCAATTAAGCGAAAACTTTTACTAGGAGTGGGTACGACAATAGTGTAACGGGTGGGGTTTGAACCGTCGACCTTACGGTTTGTGATCTGCGCCCGATAACCGTTGCGCTATTGAGACTTATATAGTAGTTATACGTAGCTCAATAGATTAACACCTTGTTGAGGTGCCGCTCTGAAACACCGCGAGTTTTTGCTCCTTTCTTTCTTTTCAACTCCGCACCGTACTGTGTGGCATCACTGTTATCTATCTATACTAATATAATAAAGCGGAAGAGTTTGTTTGTTTGAACGCGCGCTAATCTAAGGAACTATTGGACCGATTTCAAAAATTCTTTCACCGTTGGATATGTAAGTGATCCTTGAGTGCTATAGACTATATATGTACCACGGGCGAAGCCGGGGCGGACCGCTAGTATTTCATATGTGGCGGACTAGCAAACCGTCTTCCTTGACCGCATACGCGGAGAGTGACCACTGACCCTGCACAACACACGTTGTCTGTTATCTCAAATGAGATAATACGTCTCCTGCTATTGTTAAAATTTTTCACAGAACAAGGGCGGAAGGTACAAATCTGTAATTAAAAGCAAGTTAGCGAACGATACCAGAACCGTTAATTGCATTGTTGTAATATTCACCTTCGAGGTTGCTCATAACAGCTGCGCTGATAACATAGAGAAGACGACAAACTATTTTTCTCACCAAATTGTTATATTTGTATTCAGGAATTCCTTTATTGTATGTAATAATACTATTTTTAGTATATTATGCTATATTTCACACACATCATAATAGAGGACCTTGAACTACTGAAGGAACTACTTTGACACAGTGGCGGGGCAAGGCCTAAATTTTATGTGGGCAAGATATATTTTGCGAGACCCTCAGCCCGCACAAGAAGATTATTTAAAATGAAAAAAAAAAGGGGCGCGAGACCCTCCGGAGCGCGAGGCCCTGGGCCTGGGCCCACGTCGCCCACGCCTTCCGTCGCCACTGCTTTGACACCTTAAGGTGCGTCCAAACTTGAACATTTCCCCGAACCAAATTGCGTAACCGTGTCAACACCGCGTAACAGTTACGGTAGTGTGGACGGCATTTGTTACGCGAACAATTGTTACGCCGAACTGTTACGCAGTAACCCATCTCAAGCGCTCCAAGCGCGCCGTCCACATTGAGCACAAGTTCGCGGTAATGTTACGCAGTTCGGTTCTGTGAAATGTTCAAGTTTGGACGCACCTTTAAGTACCTATAATACGAAAAAAAAAGAACATAATTATGGACACGCTTCAAGAACTGTATTTTGTAGATTTTAAACATTTCTGATCATAATATATCCATAATAAATAATAATACTGTATACAAATGGTATTTTGTTTATACATGTATTTTTTATTTATATAATTCAAGGTTACATCAAGGACGATGATAATAATAACATTGGCTCTATTAAAAATATAAAAAACAAAGATATTTCAATAATCTAGTAGGTATATCTTTGGAAATTAAATCCGGAAATTAAAGAAAATCTCCAAACATAGGTGTAAAACCGGTTTAGCAACATCTCGAATCGCCCACGCAATATTGTTGGCGTAGGCCTACCGAATTTGCCTTTGCCACTTGTCGCTAAACATATTCGTGATGTTTACCTACTGTAAATTATATACCTAGGTAAATCCTAATAAATTATAATTACTAACTATCATATTACAGAAAGTAGGTATTAATACATTTATTATAATTATTTCACGTTTAAGCCTTAGATAACTAGGTATTTAAATATAGCTTAATATTATTAAGCGTCAATCTAACAAACTATCAAAGTGTTTAGGTGCGTAAAGGTGGTGACTGACCTCTAAAATTTCAGCAGTAACGTAATATACGCAACGATGGCAACGAGCATTATGGCGTCTACTAAAAATGTACCTACGTAATGTGCTCTGCAGTGGTCTGCCGACTGCCGTTCTTTATTTATTTGCTTTCGTACCTACTAACTACTAACTATATTACCTACTTATAACTTATTAGAGAAGCGTCGGATATCTGACAACTTGTAATGTAACTTGAAAAATAAGTTTAGTAAGTTGTCACTTCTGGAAAACGTCTATATTTTTCGAATGTCAAATTAGAATCAACCTAAACGTTGTTGTTTTAAGGTTCGAGTTCATCCATGGATTTACAGTGAGCGCCCCAAGCGGAAACTGCGAAATAAATATTCTAATGCACTATTTAAAACAAGAAACTTAAGGTCCATTTTAAAACAAGAAACCTAAGGTCCATTTTAGTACTTACAACTTTATAATTTATCCATATTTGAAATCTGTTAACTTTGTCAAGTGCAACGAGCGAAACTCGCGGCGTGAGACTCGGCTCGCTCACATCGTACGTATATACATTTAAATGACACAAGTCAGTCGCCAGCTTAACAAAACCAGTTGATTAATAAATAAACAAATACGCGCATTTGGCACAACGGGGGCAAGCACAGATTGATTGACATCAAAATACAGATTATATGTGTACGACTTTTCGCTTATAGTCCGGCAGCCCTGGAACTTAAGTGTGCAGGTGTTAAACATTTCGATTCGCTCGGGTGGGAAATCGAGGACTATAAAGCCTTTGCTGCATACAAAAAATCAGCTGGTTATTAATAATATTCTACAGCGTCCTCCACTCGGAATATTTCCAAATAATGAGGTTACGAAAACGATTAAACATTATTTACTAGCTGATTTTTTGTATGCAGCTTAGTAAATACTTGTATAATGAAATGGCTACATAGTCCAACAAATTTAGTGGAACGATTTCCCACCTGAGCGAATCGAAATGTTTAACACCTGTGCGCTCGAGTACGTACCTCCATCGAAAATTTTCATAGATAAAAAACTTGGTCGTCTAGTCGAAACGAACCTACTCACGAAAATTCAGCTTGTTATTAATCACTAAAAAATTTGTTCCAGGGCTGCTGGAGTATTGCCGACACAGCCGTGATTATTTATTCGTTTGTTCCGATTTAATGATCTATGCGTGGCGCGGCACTCCGAAAATAGAAAGATTAGAGACAACGGCGGCTGTACCTGTACCACCTTGTTACAGTTGTACAAGTGGCACAGCCTCGAGGCTCGATGACGAATGACACTGTTTTGGAGTACATTCGTTATTATTTCATAATTAAACACAACACCTTCAAAGCACACAGAAAAAATAGACATACATATATATAACTAATTCATACAGTATATTAGTATCTTAATACGTTAGAGAGTTCTCGGTTTTAATTCTTGTTCTTGGCAGCAGCTAGATGTTGATTAAGTGATTAAAATAATTTAAAAATGAAATTGAGACTCTCAATGAGAGACCCTGAAAAATGAACACAGCAAAACAAGTCTTATTAAAAATCCCTCTCTAAAAGTTCTTTAAATTTTTGCTAAGTGCGGCGAATGATGTACATTGTACAAATGTGGTGTAGCGTTATCATGATTACACCCCGTCTGTTGATCAATTTCAGTCGGTGTGTCTCAATTTCTTGCCTTAGTCTCTCTTGACTGGCCCGTTGGCGCGGTTGGCAGTGACCCTGCCTTCCGCTCCGGGGTCGCGGGTTCGATTCCCGCCCCGAGTCTGGATGTATTTATAATATGTATGTATGTATACCTTTATTAAAATATATACTTAATATGTATTAATATATATATAGCTGCTCGTGCTGATTCACTGACTGATTGATCACCCCTCCTGTAAAATTTTGTATGAAAATTTTTTTTTTCAATAATGGTTTCGTATAGAGGACAAAAATTCATTCGGAACAAAAATATGGAGAGAGCTGATGATTGAGGATTTGGGAGACGGGTGAAGAGCACGCTTAAGGTATTGAAGATAGGTGGGGGGTGCTCGAGCAAATGTCACTCAAAACGTCATCCAATTGGCAGTGAGCCGAAACAAAATTCAAAATGGCGAAAAAAAGATGGCCGCCATACAAATTTTGTCCGTGTCCATCTCGGAGGGTATAAAAGATGGAAGAGTGGTTTCTTTGGAAAAGATGATCAGGAGCCAAAGGTCTACTCGATGAGTAGAAAAAAAAATCAAAATGGCGGAATTTATTTTTCCAAAGAAAATGTATGGCGAATATTGAGAGAGAGAAGTTGTGAATTATGCAAGGCTTTCAATTAGGCAAGGCAAGGATGCGGTTTTTTGGAGAAATCTCAAAGAAAAATATGGGAAGACATGATGATTGAGGGTTTGGAAGATGGTTGATGAGCCCGGGCAGGGTATTGTAGATAGATGGGACTGGGAGGTGCTCAAACAAAAATTGCTCAAAACCGTATCCAATTAGCACTGAGCTGAAAAAAACAAAATGGCGGATTCAAGATGGCAGCTATACAAATTTCGTTGGTGTCTATCTCACTAAGTATAAAAGATGGAAAAGTGGTTTTTTTGGCAAAAGATGATCAAGACGTGGTTTACTTGATTAACAGAAAAGAAACAAGATGTTGGAATTTATTTTTCCATACAAAATATATGGCGAATATTGAAGAGACTACACGTTGGGAACTATGCAAAATTTGATACAGTTGCTTTTCAAAAAATTTTTTTATGGAAGAACTCTCATTCTGACAAATTATTCGGAGAAAAATATGGAGAGTGATAATGATCGAGGGTTAGAAATATGGCAGAGATAGGCTGCTCAAACCAAAATACCCGAAAGCAAAACCTCGCGGTCCGCTTTAGCGGGCCGCGCACCCACGCGCCATACTAGTTAATATATATATAGCTACTCGTGCTGATTGGGTCACTGACTCATTGATCACCTCTCCTGAACAATTTTGTATGAAAATTTTTTTTTTCAATAATGGTGTCGTATAGAGGACAAAAATTCATTAAGAGGAAAAATATGGAGAGAGCTGATGATTGAGGGTTTCGGAGATGGGTGAGGGGCACGCTTAAGGTATTGAAGATAGGTGGGGGGTGCTCGAGCAAATGTCACTCGAAACGTCATCCGATTGGCAGTCCGCTGAAAAAAAATTCAAAATGGCGAAAAAAAGATGGCCGCCATACAAATTTCGTCGGTCTCCATCTCGGAGGGTATAAAAGATGGAAGAGTGGTTTCTTCGCAAAAGATGATGAGGATCCGAAGGTCTACTTGATGAATTGAAAAAAAATTCGAAATGGCGGAATTTATTTTTCCATAGAAAATGTATGGCGAATATTGAAGAGACTACAAGTTGTGAACTATGCAAGGCTTTAATGCGGTTTTTTGGAGAACTCTCAAAGAAAAATATGGGAAGACATGATGATTGAGGGTTTGGAAGTTGGTTGAGGAGCCCGGGCAGGGTATTGAAGATAGGTAGGAGGTGCTCAAACAAAAATTACTCGAAACATCATCCAATTGGCAGTGAGCTGAAAAAAAGTCCAAAATGGCGGATTCAAGATGGCGGCTATACAAATTTCGTCGGTGTCTATCTCACCAAGTATAAAAGATGGAAGAGTGGTTTCTTGGCAAAAGATGATCAAAAACTGAAGATCTACAATTTGATGAACAGAAAAAAATCAAGATGGCAAAATTTATTTTTTTCACACAAAATATATGGCGAATATTGAAGAGACTATAAGTTGGGAAACTATACAAGACTTTGATACGGTTCCTTTTCAAAATTTGTTTTTATGGAAGAACTCTCCTTCTGGCAAATGATTCGGAGAAAAAAATTTGGAGAGTGATGATGATCGAGGGTTTGGAAGATGGATGAGGAGCACGGCCAGGGTTAACGATGCTGAAAATGATAGAAGAAGGTGGAGGCTGCTAAAACAAAAATAATACTGAAATCCCCGCGGTCCGCTTTAGCGGGCCGCGCAGCCAAGCGCCCTACTAGTTAATATATATATAGCTGCTCGTGCTGATTGGGTCACTGACTCATTGATCACCTCTCCTGAACAATTTTGTATGAAAATTTTTTTTTTCAATAATGGTGTCGTATAGAGGATAAAAATTCATTAAGAGGAAAAATATGGAGAGAGCTGATGATTGAGGATTTCAGAGAGGAGCGACGGGCACGCTTAAGGTATTGAAGATAGGTGGGGGGTGCTCGAGCAAATGTCACTCGAAACGTCATCCAATTGGCAGTCAGCTGAAAAAAAATTCAAAATGGCGAAAAAAAGATGGCCGCCATACAAATTTCGTCGGTCTCCATCTTGGAGGGTATAAAAGATGGAAGAGTGGTTTCTTCGCAAAAGATGTTGAGGATCCAAAGGTCTACTTGATGAATAGAAAAAAAAAGCAAAATGGCGGAATTTATTTTTCCATAGAAAATGTATGGCGAATATTGAAGAGACTACAAGTTGTAAACTATGCAAGGCTTTAATGCGGTTCTTTGGAGAACTCTCAAAGAAAAATATGGGAAGACATGATGATTGAGGGTTTGGAAGATGGATGAGGAGCCCGGTCAGGGTATTGTAGATAGATGGGGGCTGCTCAAAAAAAAATTACTCAAAACCTCATCCAATTGGCACTGAGCTGAAAAAAAACAAAATGGCGGATTCAAGATGGCGGCTATACAAATTTCGTCGGTGTCTATCTCACCAAGCATAAAAGATGGAAAAGTGGTTTATGGGAAAAAGATGATCAAGACCTAAAGATCTACTTGATGAGCAGAATGATTCGAAGAAAAAATATGGAGAGTGATAATGATCGAGGATTAGGAATATGGGAGAGATAGGTGGAGGCTGCTCAAACCAAAATACCCAAAAGGGAAACCTCGCGGTCCGCTTGCGGGCCGCGCACCCACGCGCCCTACTAGTTATATATATAAAGCTACTTGAAGTTACGTACTGATCACCTCTCCTGAACAATTTTGTATGGGACTTTTTCACCATACTTTTTGTATGTGTAAAATTCAAAAATATAAGGTCTACAAAATTATAGAGAGAGCTGGACGTGGAAAACTGACTAGGGTGCCCTAGGGAATCTCGAAAACTATCAGTCGGAGTGGTACCGTCTCCAAACAAAAAATGTTCAAAACCTTGGGCCATTGGGTGAACCGGTAAAAAAAATATGGCCACCATACAAAAAAAAATTCGTCTCCATACAAAAAATTTCCTAATTTTCAAGAGGCTCTGCAGAACAATTTTGTATGGAACATTTTTCTTTTCACTACTTATGTGCGTAGATCTTATAGGTCTTCCTTCAGAAAATTATGAAATGTCATGAATGTGGAAAATTTACCAGAGTACCTCATGGGTCCTCCAAAACTACCAGTCATACAGACATGGTCCCAAACAAATGTTATTAAAGACCTTGGGCCATTGGGTGAACCGGTAAAAAAAGATGGCCGCCGAACAAAAAAAAATTTTCTCCATACAAATTTTTTGGGTTCTTTTCAAGAGGCTCTCCAGAACAATTTTGTATGGAACTTTTTTCCCTTCACTATTTATGTGCATAGATCTTATAGGTCTTCCTTCAAAAAATTATGAAATGTCATGAATGTGGAAAATTTACCAGAGTACCTCATGGGTCCTCCAAAACTAACAGTCATACAGACATGGTCCCAAACAAATGTTATTAAAGACCTTGGGCCATTGGGTGAACCGGTAAAAAAAAGATGGCCGCCGAACAAAAAAAAATTCTCTCCATACAAAGTTTTTGGGTTCTTTTCAAGAGGCTCTCCAGAACAATTTTGTATGGAATCTTTTCCCTTAACTATTTATACATATACGTCGAACTTATGGGTCTTCCTTCAGAAAAATTCTGAAACGTCATGATTGTGGAAGATTTACCAGAGTCCCTCATGGGTCCTTCAAAACTATCAGTCATACAGCCATGGTCCCAAACAAATGTTGTTAAAGACCTTGGGCCATTGGGTGAACGGGTAAAAAAAAGATGGCTGCCGAACAAAAAAAAATTCTTTTCATACAAATTTTTTGGGTTCTTTTTAAGTGGCTCTCTTAGACATTTTTGTATTAAACTTTTTCCCCCCACTACACGTATAAATAGAACTTAAAGATTTTTTTCACAAAAAATACAAAACGTAGTGAATGTGAAAAAATTACCAGAGTATCCTAACGACCCCCAAAAACTATCAATAATAGAGGCATGGTCCTGAAACTAAAAATGTTCAAGACCTTAGGCCCTTTGGTGAGCCAGTAAAAAAAAGATAGCTACGGAACAAAAAAAATTCGTGTCCATACAAAATTTCTTTTTAATTTTCAAGTGGCTCCCCAGAACATTTTTGTATATTTAGATCTTTTTTTTTCCACTAAACGCATGTGCATAGAACTCATTAGTGTCCTTTCAGAAAAGATACGAAACGTGATAAGTACCAATATTTCTTTCTATCTTTCAAGAGACTCTCCAGAATATTCTGGAATTTCTTTATTTTATGAATATTGAAGAGATTACAAGGCCCGCGAGCTGCTTGCAGCTCGCGCACCGAGCGCAACACTAGTTTATATATAAATATGTCTCTCAGTCAGCTGTTACCTATAACACAGGCATTAAGTTGCCTACTTTAGGAACAGACGACCGTGTGTGTATGCGTGAGTATTTATAAGAAAAAAAAAAAAAATTAGCTGTTGGCAGTGGGTACATAGAGAGAACAGAATCGATGGCTTTGCCTGGCGGTAAAACCTCATAATGAATGATGCCTTTCCAATCCCACCATACACAAACAACATCACCATATGTTGCACGTTAATCCGGGTTTCGACGGGTCTGAAGAGCTTGGTCACACAGGAGTTTTAACAGAGAATTGCAAATGAGTACACGGCTCATTAGGTTAGTGCAATTGTCACTGAAATCAACTATTAGGGCACCAAAATATCGAGCTTTTTTGTGTAGCCTTACTTGTTCAAATGAGTTAAAACTATTTTGTGATCAGGTCTTAGATCTACTAATGTCTTGCTCTACTGTTTACAAATGGCATCAACTTTATCAGTAACAGGGCGAACAGAATGAAACTGCATTTTGACATTAAAATTTCCTGACTAAAAAGACTTCAACCAACTTTGTGCTACTTTACTGACACTGCATTAGGGGCATAAACGGCACCAACGGATTGTGAACGAGACATCTGGAAGTTTCCTGAACTCCCAGCCGAGTTTGATTTGGCGGTTGACTTCTTTCTCGAAATTGGATTTATCTAAATAACTGGAACGTACCTATACGTCCCAGGTAGGTATCTCTATCTACATAATATATTATGAACTAATCCACAATTTCAAGTGCAGTGTTCTAAACAATTATTAGGTTGAGAGGGGTATACAATTATACATAATATTATACATTATTCATCTTACTGAAGTTCATAAATAATACAGTTTTGCATAAAATGATATACTTAAAATGTAGGTACATAGTTCCAGTAGTTCCTGAGATTAGCGCGTTCAAACAAACAAACTCTTCCGCTTTATTATATTAGTTTATATAGTATAGATAAGTATATATAAGTATTAATATTGGATAATTATAATGCAAAAAAATATAGTTTTAATTAAGAGCGAATATGGCAATATAACAGAATAAATATCACTCAGGTGAAAGTAATGTTTCGATTAATATAGTATTTGAAATCTTATGAAACACAAGCACATACCTAAAGGATGTTAAACAGGGTCAAATTTATATATAGAAGAAATTTAAAAGAATAGTAAGCCAAGCGGCTCTTACCTCGTACCATAGATTGCTATTATTCACTTTGCATAAGGGTGTTAACGCAACAATGCTGTAATCGACTTCTATAACCACAAAAAAAAAATTGAAAAAGAAAAGTTACAGTTAAATAGTAATGCAATTTTTAATAATTACATAACTCATTACAAACGGTTATTGTTTTAATAATTATTATTTAATTGTGATTGTTGTAATTGGTGAACAAGCTTATCGCGGGTAAGTCACGCAGATAATACCAACAGCGTAACTAAGTATTACGATTAGCGCTGATTATAAGCGCAAAAACATAACAATGTCGAACGGCCACAGAAACTTTTTAATATCATTACGGTCAATTATTTTATCGCTTACATTTTGAAGCAGCCTACAAATGAGTGTAAATCGACCGATAAGATATAGACAAGTGGCATTAATTTGTAGATATTTGGGTACCTACGTTTATTGTTTTTGCTGGCAGTTGTAAAGATCAATATCAGAAAGCGACACTTTTAAATCAATATGTACTTATCTATAATCCGTTTCAATGAACGTAAGATTTAATTTTTAATTTAGCTTCTTTTATTATTAAAATATCGTTATTACTGCCTATTGTTATTAAGCTAGTTGGCACTATGGCAACGACCAACGAGAGAAAGTTTTACGCACAATAATGGGAACTCATTACAGACTCATCTAGAGAAATCGTCATCATTTCGCTTGTGGAAATATTCGCACCTAATATGCAAAACATATTATTTAAAGCAAGTTTTGTCCATACACGGTTCATTTTACCGACGATGGAACGAAGAGGCTTTATGAGCTCTTGGTAAGAAATTGTATTCAGAGCGGGTTCGACATACATGTACATGTATTTTCATAATCGCCTCAGTAGAGGTTTTTTATAGAAATCAATTGAATCGGTTTTATAGGACTTCACCTTAGGCATAATAATAAGAACTGCTATTATATATTAAATATATTATTATCACTATATTGAATATATTACCGACGAACGCTATGCCTCATGAAAGACTCACGCTCAACCTTAAATAGGATCTTAAACATAATCATAAAGTGATTCCATCGAAGGATATTAAAACTTATAAGAAATATAGTACGAACCTAAAACGTACTTTATTCAAAAAATTGCTAAAGGTACAATCTAAAACTTTCATGATTACACTCATGAGGAGATGATACATTTCATGAGGTACACCATATTATATAATATTATATATACATGATTTCCAACACCTGTTTTTCTTAGGTCTTACGACATGGCGCGTCCGTGGGAATACTTTCGTCGCATCTTAGCAAGAAATCAATTCCTGGTTTAGTTAAATAAAGACGTAAGTCAGAGAGATGTGCCATTACAAGAGCGTGCATCATTGGTATACACTATACAGCGGCACCAGTAATGCTCAAAGGAACTACTATACTAATGCTCTTTGTCTTACCAATAACATCACTATCCTTATCATATACGACACAACTCTTACGGCAATACAACAAGATAAAGGTACCTATATGTTACTTCTGTATGATTATCACCTAACTGCTCCTAAATAACTGTATCGATTTGGATGAAATTTTGTATATATATTTCAATGGGGTACTGGATCGTTTAAAAATTGCACCCGGTAGGTGGCGCTGATGTTGGTATATCAGCGGGAAGGACATATGTATGTATAATATACGTAATATAAAATTGTCAATGCTGCACGCACCACGTCAACGTACCTACTATAACGGATGATTATTTTCCTACGCAGAGAATAAAAAAGTTATCGAAGATATGATGCAAAAGCTAGAACAATACAATTACATCTGTTTCCGTAATATAGAATCATTTTCCCTTTTAGTATTATGTGATTTGCAGGTAATGATGTAGTCAATGAGTTTTCGTAACAACCCACCTATGTTTCCCAGTACCGCAATACTAGTCAAACATAAAAGTTGTATGTATACATATACATAATTATGTATATTATTGTATTATAATATATCATTGATATAAAACTAAATACATATAATTACTAAATAAACATAAACATATTATTATGAAAAGTTTTTTTTTAATTATGTATACCTATATAGTTTTGTATATAGTTTATAATACCTATACTTTTGTCTGCCCTTTTTAACGTGTAGAATTGTAAGCACCATTCCGAACCAGTGGTAGATTCATTTGTCGATTCAAAAGCACTTGTAAAAGTTTATCTGAATAAAAAATATGTCTTAGACTTGCCTTTACACAAGTTTAAGAACTCTATTAAAAGTATGCTCATAAATAAAGCTTATTATACAATTGAAGATTATATAAACGATAAAAAAGCTTGGATTTAACTCGTTCCAGCAACGCGCGAGACGGCATTTCAATCATGTACATTAATAATAATAATTGTTATAATGTTATTTTTAAAAAAAGAGCAACAGCCGAGTTTCTTGCAGGTTCTTCTCGGCTGGAACTGCATTCCGAACCTGTGGTAGATTCAATTGACGATTAAAAAATACTTGTAAAAGTTTATTTGAATAAAAAACTTTTCTATTCTATTCTATTCTATTCTATATAACTAGGTAACTACCTATTTAAACTACAAGATGACAACTGTATTATAAAATTATAATTTGTTTACGAGTTAATGTTACCGTTGAGCTTACTTAACATACCTAACATTGAACCTTATTTATAATTCAAACAACGAAAGTATGTTACTTTCATTTTCACCTCATTGATTATAACAGCTATTATGAATGGAGACCTGCAAATCATTCAGAGCGCCATGTCGCAATCGAATTATACTTATTCTTCATTGCATACATAGTAAATGTACCACTGAGACCGTGTTTTTAACATGATATCAAGCTAATAGATAGTAAGTAAATAATCGGCAGCCGACGAACAAATTTTTTAGTGATTACAGGCTGAATCTTCGTGAGTAGGTTCGTTTCGACGAGACGACCAAGTTTTTCCTCTATGAAAATTCTCGATGCTGGTAGCTACTCAAGTGCGCAGGTGTTAAACATTTCGATTCGCTCGGATGGGAAATCGTTCCATTCAATTTTTAGGACTATGTAGCCATTTCATTATACAAGTATTTACTAAGCTCAAATCAGCTGGTAATTAATAATTTTTAAGCATTTTATGACCTCACTATTTGGAAATATTCGGAGTGTAGGACGCTGTAGCTATAGCTGTATTAATAACCAGGTGATTTTTTGTTCGAAGCCTTCAAATTTAGCAGAAAATTTTCTGCCAAAATTGCGTAGGTAGGTACCTACCTATTGAAATTTTCTGCGCATCCATACCTCAAGCGCGCAAAGGCGACGGACTCTATTTTTACTCTATAGTACTTCATATATTTGATATTTTTTTGGCTAACTGAGCTAACCTCGAGTATTCAAACTACTACGACAAAGCAATTGACATGTTTGTTGAAATCGGTTCCGGCATACCGTAGTTACGACTAGTTAAACATTACCCAAGGTGGACTTTAGAGCGTAGGTCTCAATACCACAGCGTAGATGTGAAATAGATTAGCTTTAGGTTTACCTAGTAAAATGTATTTCTTGTAAATTTATGCACAATTTTGTAATAATTTGAAGCGATAAATAAACACCTTTTTATGATTTTGACTTCATCAAAAATCTATGGGATGATATAAAACACACTGCTTATGTGTATATTGTATAATGTATAAATTTTATGCAAGCCTAATTAGATATTCAAAATATAACAGCTGAGTTTGCATAGTTAAACGAGCATTTCTTAATAAAAAATTATAAACAAAATATTTAAGTACCTACAGTTAAAATTAACATCTAATCGACAATTCATTTACTTATAAAATGAAATCCAAATACAAATGAAGTCCAATCAAAATAGTTAGGTAATCTAAATTAAATTTAAATCCTCATCGATTCTATTTATTACAAACCTAACTAAACCACTCTTCATTTCATAATATCACCAGATATTGATTTTATTTATTTATTGTATAATATTATTTATATATAATATTTAAGAAGCCTTAAAAATATATACATATAAAGAAACAATCTTCGCACGCTAAAAGCTTCATTGACAAATTGAATGTTATCAAAAAGAAATGGGTTTGTTATCATTTACAAAATAAAAGCCGAAATCGCGCAACACCGCGGCCGCTGTCGGCCGGCAACCGGCTGCCTTATGTAATCGTGCGTTATCAAAACAGTTGTCAATACTCAATGTCGTTGCGAAATCCATACTTAATATACTTACTTATTCATACTAACAACTCTTTAACCTCCCAGTTGTACCCGGCATGCGTTGCAAAGCCACGTAAATTATGAATTAAGGAAAGCAAAGAAGACAAACATTAATTTTATATAGATTTTTTGGGCCAGGAACCATTCCGTGCATATGCATAACAACTCACCAAAGTGTCACCATAACCGGATGAATAGTTTAGGGAGTGCATAGAGGACAACACATGACACTTAAATTGATTTTTATTTATATAGATTACCTACCTAATTAGTAACTTTTATGTTTATTTAAGTAGTGAGGTCTTTTATTTTAAATTATAAAAAAAACTTAACGCGAGAGAAAGCAAGTTGTCATTAAATGAAAATGTACCTAGTCAACTTAAAAATACCTAAGCGTTAATAATATATTTAAGGACCAGTGGGAATAAGAAATCAGATGACTATTTGAAAGAAAACTAACTCGCAAGATTTTATCAGAATGCTAATAAATAATTACAAATTGCAAACACATTTTTATTACATAAGAAATACATGAAGATTGAGGCAAGATACTATGAAGTCAGAGGTTTGGCAGCTCGCCGTGCTTTTAATGCCAATTACAATCAATCGCAACAATTATTACAGATAATAAAATGTTCAAGGTCCCATTGAGTGAATTCTTTAACGCGGTTATAAAATTGTATCAAGTGTGGACCTCGAACCAATAGCTTTAACGTTTTTATGTTAAGTGAATGCGTTCATGTTATGTAAGTAAAGGTTTTAAGATAGACAAATTAAGTACCTACCTACACGTCAGTAGGATCAAAACCTAAGATTACGATTACAAAATATATCATACTCCTTCCAAGTATATTTAATACCTACTCGAAACGCATAAGGTCGCGCCACAATCTATACATATTATGTTTCGGGGTATTAAATAGAAAAGTACACATTTCAGGATTTTTGAAAATTCGAGCCCCAAAGCATTTAAAGGAGGAGGAGGAGATTCCAAGCGGGCGAAGTTGCGAGCATCAGCTCTAGTAGGTATACGTATAAGATACAAGATCCTTACATGAATGCATATTAATATATATATAGCTGCTCGTGCTGATTCATTGACTGACTCACTGATTGATCACCCCTCCTGTAAAATTTTGTATGAAAACTTTTTTTTTCACTAATGGTTTCGTATAGAGGACAAAAATTCATTCGGAACAAAAATATGGAGAGAGCTGATGATTGAGGATTTCAGAGACGAGCGAATGGCACGCTTAAGGTATTGAAGATAGGTGGGGAGTGCTCGAACAAATGTCACTCGAAACGTCATCCAATTGGCAGTGAGCTAAAAAAAAATTCAAAATGGCGAAAAAAAGATGGCCGCCATACAAATTTCGTCGGTCTCCATCTCGGAGGGTATAAAAGATGGAAGAGTGGTTTCTTCACAAAAGATGATCAGGATCGGAAGGTCTACTCGATGAATAGAACAAAAATTCAAAATGGCGGAATCTATTTTTCCATAGAAAATGTATGGCGAATATTGAAGAGACTACAAGTTGTGAACTATACAAGGCTTTGATGCGATTCTTTGGAGAAATCTCAAAGAAAAATATGGGAAGACAATACGATGGTTGAGGGTTTGGAAAATGGTTGATGAGCCCGTGCAGGGTATTGTAGATAGACGGGGGCTGCTCAAACAAAAAATACTCAGAACCTCATCCAATTGGCAATGAGCGAAAAAAACCCAAATTGTCGGATTCAAGATGGCGGCTATACAAATTTCGTCGGTGTCTATCGCACCAAGTATAAAAGATGGAAGAGTCGTTTCTTGGAAAAAGATGATCAAGAACTAAAAATCTACTTGATGAACAGAAAAAATCAAGAAGGCGGAATTTATTTTTTTCACACAAAATCTTTTCCACTGATGGTTTCGTATATAGAAGACAAAATTCCATGCGGAGGAAAAATATGGAAAAAGCTGATGATTGAAGATTTTGGAGACGTATGAGGAGCACGGTCAGAGTATTAAAGATAGGTGGGAGGTGCTCAAACAAAAATTACTTGAAACCTCATCTAATTGTCAGTGAGTGAGAGAGTCAGTTGAAAAAAAGGCCAAAATGGCGGATTAAAGACGGGGGCCATACAAATTTCGTCGGTGTCTCCAGTTCCTTTTCAAAATTTGTTTTTATGGAAAAAAACTCTCATTCTGACAAATGATTCGGAGAAAAATATGGAGAGTGATAATTATCGAGGGTTAGGAATATGGGAGAGAGGTGGAGGCTGCTCTCACCAAAATACCCGAAAGCGAAACCTCGCGGTCCGCTTTAGCGGGCCGCGCACCCACGCGCCATACTAGTTATATATATAAAGCTACTTGAAGTCAGGTACTGATCACCTCTCCTGAACAATTTTGTATGGGACTTTTTCACCATACTTTTTATGTGTGTAAATTTCAAAAATATAAGGTCTACAAAATTATAGAGAGACCTGGACGTGGAAAACTGACTAGGGTGCTCTAAGGGATCTCGAAAACTATCAGTCGGAGAGGTACCGTCCCCAAACAAAAAATGTTCAAAACCTTGGGCCATTGGGTGAACCGATGAAAAAAATATGGCTACCAAACAAAAAAAAATTTCATCTCCATACAAAAAATTCCTAATTTTCAAGAGGCTCTCCAGAACAATTTTGTATGGAACTTTTTTCTCCTCACTATTTATATGCGTAGAACTTATGGGTTTTCCTTCAGGAAAAATATGAAACGTCATGAATGTGGAAAATTTATCGGAGTACCCCAAAGGCTCTCAAAAACTATCAGTCATAGAGACATGGTCCTGAAACTGAAAATGTTCAAAACCTTGGGCCCTTTGGTGAGCCAGTAAAAAAAAGATAGGCACCGAACAAAAAAAAATTTCGCGTCCATACAAATTTTTTTTTTAATTTTCAAGAGGCTCTCCAGAACATTTTTGTATAGAACTTTTTTTATCTCACTAAGCGCATGCATAGAGCTCATGAGTGTCCTTTCAGGAAAAATACGAAACGTTATGAATGTGGAAAATTTACTAGAGTACCTCATGGGTCCTCCAAAACTACCAGTCATACAGACATGGTCCCAAACAAATGTTATTAAAGACCTTGGGCCATTGGGTGAACCGGTAAAAAAAAGATGGCCGCCGAACAAAAAAAAATTTTCTCCATACAAATTTTTTGGGTTCTTTTCAAGAGGCTCTCCAGAACAATTTTGCGTGGAACTTTTTCCCTTCACTATTTATGTGCGTAGAACTTATGAGTCTTCCTTCAGGAAAATTATGAAACATCATGAATGTGGAAAATTTACCAGAGTACCTCATGGGTCCTCCAAAACTACCAGTCATACAGACATGGTCCCAAACAAATGTTATTAAAAACCTTGGGCCATTGGGTGAACCGGTAAAAAAAAGATGGCCGCCAAACAAAAAAAAATTCTCTCCATACAATTTTTTTGGGTTATTTTCAAGAGGCTCTCTTAGACATTTTTGTATGAAAAATTTTCCCCCTACTACACTTATAAATAGAACTTAAAGTTTTTTTTTTCACAAAAATCACAAAAACGTAGTGAATGTGGAAAAATTACCAGAGCACCCTAACGGCCCTCAAAAACTATCAATCATAGAGGCATGGTCCTGAAACTAAAAATGTTCAAGAGCTTAGGCCCTTTGGTGAGCCAGTAAAAAAAGAGCTACGGAACAAAAAGATTCGTGTCCATACAAAATTTCTTTTTAATTTTCAAGTGGCTCTCCAGAACATTTTTGTATAGATCCTTTTTTTTCCACTAAACGCATTGCATAGAACTGATTAGTGTCCTTTCAGAAAAGATATGAAACGTGATACCAATATTTCTTTCTATCTTTCAAGAGACTCACCAGAATATTCTGGTATTTGGTATGGCCTCCCATTTCTTTATTTTACGAATATTGAAGAGACTACAAGGCACGCGAGCTGCTTGCAGCTCGCGCACCGAGCGCAACACTAGTTATCTATAATAATATAAAGTAGCTTGTCCTGACTGACTGACAATCAACGCACAGCCAAAACCACTGAAGCTAGAAACCTGAAATTTTCACAGTAGCTTCCTTTTGTGACGTAGGCGCACACTAAGAAAGGATTATTGCGAATTCCATTCCTAAGGGGTTTAAATAGAGGATAAAAGTTTGTATGAAAGTCCGTCATTTTTAAAGTTATATCCATGAAAATTGGTATTTAGGTTTTCGGTCTAAAATAAAGAGTTATATGTTTAAGAAATTTTTAAAAAACTACCCCCAAGTGGTTTAAATGAGGGATGAAAGTTTGTATGAAAGTCTGTCATTTTTAAAGTTAGATCAATGAAAATCGGTATTTGTACTGTCGATTAAAAATAAAGAATTACGTGTTTCAGGAATTTTGGAAATTCCAACTTCAAGTGAAATTTATAAGAATCCAAGCGGACGAAGTCGCTGGCAACAGCTAGTTTTTAAATAAAGAACAACGGCATGCTTTATTCTTTTCGCCATTTAATCGTAGGTACAGTTTGTGCTAGGGGTAGGTAGGTACGTTCCAACTTGCAGGATTCTTACTAATTTCTTGCAACCAATTATGTAGTTCCACATAGCTACAGGTACGAACTTGACGGCTCTTCGCAGTAGAATCTGCATTCCGAACCTATCATGACAATATCTCAAAAAAGCCATAAGTTTAAGTTTAAGCTTATGAGTTGGTCTACGTGAAAAAAAAAAAAATAGTATGTATAGTAATATCACAAGCGTGCATTGGATGATTTGCAAAGTGCATTCTGAGCAGGCATATGGTCCCGGGCAACCTGCATCGAGCTGTAAAATTGCCAAGATACTAGGACTACAGAGCCATGTTGGCGGTAGATATAGTAATATCACAAACATGGGACATTGATGAATTGCAAAGTGCATTCTGAGCATGCGTGGGGCCCGGGCGACCTGCACCGAGCTAAAGATTGCTAAGATACTAGGACTGCAGAGCCATGTTGGAGGTAGATTATGTATTAATCTAGTAGATTATGTAGTTATCAATGCGCAGGTGACCTACACATGCGCTGTGAGCTAGACTCACCCCAGATTCTAGGTATTGAACGGTTTCTCATTCGGGAAACACTAGGAGCCTATAAAGCGGAGGAAATGCTTATGATGAGTGAATGATACTGAATTTACGCCGGAATTCAGTGGTAGCTTACTTATTTACATTTCGATTGTATTGCTTGCAATTCGACGGTTTTTTATTCGGGTAGGTACAATATATTATTATGTTAGTATTATGACGTTGAAACTCGTTAACAAATTAATAATCTCGACTGAATTTGAATTGTATAAGCATTACAATATTATATTAATGACCTATTTAAATAAATAAAAGTGGCCAAGTGCGAGTCAGACTCACGTACCGAGGGTTCCCTACTCCAGAAGTAACAGTATGTAACGTAAATATGTTAACACAAATCCTTTCTTAACGAACCGCAAAACTAACTTTATTTGTAGAGGTTTATTGTTATTTTCAAAAGAACTATGCTGTATTTAAAGATTTAGTTTTTCTTTTTTGTAAAATATACATAAACTTCTATTGACCATAATTATTTCTGATTTTCGGATTGGTATACTTCGGAGATAAGGGGGGGACGGTATTTTTTTCATCATTTTGCACGATTACTCAAAAACTTACCTATCATTTATAAAAATAAATAAAAATCTGTTTTAAAATGTACAGATAAAGTTTTTCATATGATATTCGGTATAGACATCTTTGTTTAATTTAACTAAAAATAATTTACAATTTTTTTTATTCCAATGACGTTGGGTCACTAATAAATGCAACTTCCAAATTTCATATCGATATCTTTAATAGTAACTGAAATAATCCACTGTGACAGACGGACAGATGGACTGACAGACAGACGGACAGACGGACACACAGACACACGGACAGACGGACGGAGAAAGTCGCACCACAAGGGTCCTATTTTTACCATTTTGGTACGAAACCCTAAAAATAGAGCTAATTTCTCCACGGCAGGTTTTTTATAGTGTAAGACTTGTCGCGTTTCACTTCCGGTTGCGCAAATTTAAGAAAAGCTTTTTTAAAATCGGCTCAGTGTTTACCAGTCTACTGTAAAAATTAAATAATACTTCGTCAATTTATACGAAATTACCAATTGTAAGTCGATCGTGCATGCATAACATACATTGTTTCAACCGCGACATGAGTGACGAGGTGGGCTGTCGATTGACACGACCGCCAGATTTCAAAAGGTCACGAGGTCACAAGTTACACTCAAGTGACCTTCCGAGCGTTCTATGCAGGAGTACAATCGCAGAAGAATCACTTTAAAACGAACGGAAATTATATAATAACTAGCGGTCCGCAACCGGCTTCGCCCGTGGTACATATATAGCCTGTAGCACTCAGGGATCACGTACATATCCAACGGTGGAAGAATTTTTGAAATCGGTCCAGTAGTTCCTGAGATTAGCGCGTTCAAACAAACAAACTTTTCAGCTTTATAATATCATATAGTATAGATATACGAGTAGATAACATTGTGTAGTATGACTGAACGAGGCGTATCGAAACTGTGTGCTTAGTCTAAATCGGAGCACTCGAAAACGAACTCGAAAACTATTGATCGATTTCAGAGTAAAATAGACCTAAAATGGCTTGAATTAAGGTTTGAGTTCGCCAATACATTCAGCATTCGAACAATGCTGAATGTATTGGCGAACTCAAACCTTAATACAAGCCATTTTAGGTCTATTTTACTCTGAAATCGATCAATAGTTTTCGAGTTCGTTTTCGAGTGCTCCGATTTAGACTAAGCACACTCGATGGAAAGAAAATTATTATGTGAATAGACTTTATGTAGCAACTTGTTAGGCCATATGCGTATCTACATATTATTATTTATAGTAGCATTAAATGATTAAACGAAATCTAGGAACAAGACTGGGCCCGCCAAAAACAAACAAACAAAGACACACTTTTCATGAAGTTATTTAAGGATATTTTCGTCCCCTCGTAACTTCGTTGTGGATAAAGCTAGAAGCCCGAATTTTCTGTGACCAAAAAGGCATAATATAATAGATATAACAAGTTATATTCCCAAATAACATTTAATTTGAAGCTCGAAAAATTTGAGAACTATTGCAAGTCAAAATTCTTTAGTTTTGTCACTGACACACTCACTCACTCACCAATTTCGTGTGTTTGTTTTGTTTTAGAGGGTTTGTGTTGTGTTATGTGGTAGTGATAATATGACTGGTGGGTTAGCTTGGTTACTTGTTTTTAACCCCGACGCAAAAACGACGGAGTGTTATAAGTTTGACGTGTCTGGGTGTGTATGTGTGTCTGTTCCCCTGTCCCCTCAAACGGGTGGACCGATTTGAATGCGGTTTTTTTTGTTTGAAAGGTGAATTAGTCGAGAGTGTTGTTTATTAATTAAATAACAATAATTTACGAAAAAATAATTTTGACAGCTGCGCACATAGGTACGTATGTACTGAATAAATTAACCGACTTGGTTTTGCATTATTTACCTACGTCTCATAGCTTTTTGCAGTCAAACATAAAAGAACTGCGTTGCCAGACTTACATGTATGTATGTACATATAAGTTATGTTTTGATGGGATAATTCTTTTTCCTGAACTCATTTTCATTGACAATTCGTATTGCATATACAAAGTAGGTATCTGTATCAAGTCACGGCTTCGGAGATATTAAATTCAATGCAACTCAATTTAGGCTAGATAGGTACGTTATAAATTTTTAATGAGAGCACCTGTTCTTCAATTTTGCACGCAGACATTTTATCTTCCTATCTGTATTATTGTGAATTACGTTTTCTTGGAACTTGGAGCTTATTTATTAATATACTAGTCGCGCGACACAATTCTCTATTTGGAATCTGCGAAGTATGAGTTATAAGAGCTCCAATTACAAATCATATTTTATTAATCGCGAATTATCATTGAATCTAAAATTTAATTTGTCTCGTTTTGGTATGTCGTTGTCGCCTAAAAAGTGCTGCAAAAACCCCGAGATATATGAGGGTGGACAATTTATGTATTGAATAAAAGTATCGGGTACATACAATTTTTTATATTTAAAAGGGGATGTCAATTAATTGCATCTAGGTTCTTCTATAAATAGAAGTAGTTCAGAATTCAGATGTTCAAAAAATATTGAGTAACTAGTTGGTAAATAAATTGTATAGTGTAATTACAATATAAATAAAAATATATTATAAATTATAATCAATCATTATTACAGAAACATTACAGCGACTTATTAATACATTTGAATCGAATTAGATAGGTGCGGTCGTGAGAAAGTAAAGGTGCCTATAATATAATATTATATAGTAGTTTATCTTACGCCCTAAAAAATGTTGTTTTGCTACAATTTTCTCGATTTTGTTTGAAAAATATACTTTTTATCTATACTAATAAATAAAATTGAAGTGTCTGTCTGTAATATCGAAATAACTACCTCATATTAAGCTCATATGGTTATTTGAACGGTACCATAACCGAATCACACGTTTTTAAAATTTTTGTCTGTCTGTCTGTCTGTCTGTCTGTCTGTCTGTTTGAACGGGCTAATCTTCGGAACGGCTGAACCGATTTTGACGGGACTTTCATATACAAGTAGAGAATTAACCAGGGAGTAACATAGGCTACTTTTTTAACCGACTTTCAAAAAAGGAGGAGTTGTGTTTTTCTACCTATGTACACCGATATCTCCGAGATTTCTGAACCAATTTGCGTAATTTTTTTTTAATCGATAGAGAAACATAGCGACACTGTCCTACAAAAAACTTGGATTCCAACTCCTCAATCCTGATGCTGTAAGGGAACTGCAGATCCCCAAAATTAATGGGATTTAGGAACTGTCGGTTATTTAAATTGATATTGGGGGTACCAATTAAAGACTTTATCGTTGAATGAACTCGAGTAGGTACATATTCAACTCCTCAACCCTGATGCTGTAAGGAATTGCATTCCGAAATCGTGGGGATCCCACGGAATTTTTCCGTTTTGGTGATGGGTTACTACAGATAGGCTACTTTTTGTTCTGAAAAATCAAAAGTTCCCGCGGGATTTTTTAAAAACCTAAATCCACACGGGCGAAGCCGTGGGCATCATCTAGTATACAATATAAGTATACTCAGGACTATGAGAACGCACTTAGGTATTTAATTAACTATTTTCGTTCATGTTCATTCGGTGATATACCTACCTAAGCAAAAATATAGAGTTCAAGAAGTTATTTCCTGTCTTTTGTAGTTACGTAAGGCATAATATTTTATCGATTGTGTTTGAAACTAGTTGATGCCTACAATTTGGTTCGCGTGGATACTTACGTTTTTTTCCCGTAGGAACTTTTTTATTATCCGGGTTGAAAATATGTAGCCTGTGTCTGACTCCAGGATGCTAGCTGACTGCAGGAAGTTGTCGTCAAAATTAATTTAGCGGTTAAGCAGTGTAAAGACAACAGACAGACATAGCTATTTACCCATTTATAATATTAGGTTTTTTTAATTATATTTAAGTTATTCGATTAGTTTTTAAATATCCTAATCAGAAATAAGAATACTGCCATTAGTATCGACAAATTAATTTATTTATGGATTTCATTCGATATGCGACGATAACTAAACATCCATAATATTAAATCTTTTATTTAAAATTTTCAATTTATTTTATTCAATTTATTAGGATTTTGTTTTCTGTCAAGATTTTAAAATGAGCCACAAGTATAATGTTGAAGTTTACCTATGTACTATCAAAAAAATTAATGATATGATGTTTTCTTGTTTTTAAATGCCATGGAAATTCTCTGATTTTCCATTACATAGGGTCTCCCGTGTCCGTCTCCAGTATGCAGACTATCTAAGTACCTTTAGTCAAGATCCGTTCAACGGTTGAGGCGTGAAAAGGTAACAGACAGATAAACAGACAGAGTTACTTTTGCATTTATCAAATTAGTAAAATTAAAGTTTAATTACCTTTTATTAAAACAAATTCAGTAACTACAACAATAATTAGAAAATTGTACGTAATTTTATTTATTTCATATTATATATATTATCCGTTACCTTATAGGTATATCGTACACAGTACTAACATAAAGTGAATAATAATATAATATTCAAACATAAGTAATCCACGCAGCCGCCGCGCTGGATGTTTCGAGCGACAAACGAAAAACTTGTCACCAACATTCACAAGTAGGTAGGTACATACGTATCCTTGGTTTAATTTATTATATTAAAGTGTAACTGCAGTTCGGAGCCGGTAGGTACACTATTACGAAGGCGGTTTTTGCCGAGAAAAAAATCCGGTCTTGTGATAATTAAGTTCGATACGCTCGCCGCTAGTCGTTCATTGGAAATATTATTAGGTCTTAAGCTCGAACACACACAATGCGCGACGCAAACGTGCTCGTGGTGGCACCTATGTAGAAGTAGTACTAAAAGGTACAATATTATTAGGTCCCAAATACAAAACATATAGTACTCTACGGGGAACTTGCTCATCGTGTGTTACACCGTGCTTACTGTATGAACACGTGAGTTCACACCGCGGAAAGCACGCACGTATACATAGAAACTGAAATCGGAACTGCAATCGATCTCCGTGGTCGCAGTGGGACGTGCTCTTCACACAGCCACAAAACGTACCGTGCGTTAAGCGGCTTTACAACGTAATTTTATTTAGGAAAAATTTAACAATAGAATTATTCACTTCAATGTACCGAGAAAAAGACGAAGAAAAGTTGGCCGCAACGTGAACAAAAATGAAATTAGAAAGAATATAGTTACTTAGCTTTGAAAATTAACCATAATAAACATAAGAAGTTATCATCATGATTAAAAAACAATTAGATACCTATGCAAAAATAAATTACCATTTCCAATTCACCTTATTATTTACCTACAATCGTTTTAAGATATCATAACGAGTTTAGATTAAGGTCACTAAAAGCACAATATTATACCTATTTAACAAAGATACTGTCTTTATGTATAGTATTCAAGTTAGGGCTTACCAAAAATCGCATAAATTCTCGTGCTGCACTTTTGCCGTCGCGCCGCGCGGCCTTCACGCGTTTTGTGTGTTGCACGCTTTATTGCAACAAAAGAATTAGATCTGAGCTAGATTTCGAAAATTATTTTAAAGCTATTGACTGAGTTTATTATGTTGTAACCAATAATATGTGGTCTGTACACACAATAAAAAAATCGCAGAAAATTAACGAACTATAGGTCAACTATACCTAATATAGTCATGAATGATGTTTTGGATGCTGCAATGCCCATTTTTCTTTCAATTCTTTTTTTTTTCAATTTTTTTATGGTGCTATAGCTTAAAGTGTCATCTAGTGGGCTTCCTTAAAAATCCCGTAGCGCGTAGCTCGTAGCCCGTAGCCCACGGGATTCTGTATTTAATTTCAATCCCTATGTACTTACCTACTGAGAAGATAATATTATGTGAATATATTGTGTATGAAATGTTCCAGTAAGAATGGATAGGGTGCACATGACATATGTAGGTACCTACTTATCACACTTATCCGCAACTACTGAAACGATTTGGCTAAAATTTTGATTGGAGATAGATTATGCCCTGACTTAACATATTGGCTACTTTTTATCCTGGAAAAATCCACAGTTCCCGCGGGATTTTGAAAAAACCGAAATCTACAGCTACAGCTATAGATAGATTACTATAGCCAACTTCCTTGAAAGTAGGTGAAAAGGTTGGATAAGGGAGCGGGAACAGGAACCGGAAATCCACGATCAATAGTTGATACTGGAGTCTCGATAGATAAATCATAAAGGAGATAAAAAAGAAGAAGATGATTGCTTGATTACGATATTGCTGATACTGGCTCGATGCGATGCGGTATTGCTGAACTTGTTACAGTTAACATTTTGTTTTTGATTTAAGTAATTATAATTAATAAAAAAGAGTATTACTTTTAATCGATCGCTCGGGCAATTGATGAGTCCATATTTTGAACTGCTACGGTTCCAGATTTTAGGCGGCGTTTCATGCATCACGATTTTCCAATCCAATACTATTATGATGTTATGATTATGGCAACGAACTGAGGCTAATAGACGTTACACTCCAGTTAACCCCGCCATACCGTACCTCGTGAGAGTCTAAATTAAGCCTTCCATATGACATCGGCAACAGACAAATGGTTCCCAATGAAGGACAATGTCTTAACATCTTCAAATGTCATTATATAATAGGTGCGGTTTTGCATCTCCTGGTAACTCCACTCACACCTTCCTTATGTTACCAACAATATTATATTTTTGGATGAAGTTAGCATGAGATATCAAACCTTGCCTACAACCTTGCCTTGAATATGTTAATAATGTGTCTAAACCTTGTATACGCAGTGTGTAAATATTTATTAGAAAGACTGTAAATATATTGATGTATGTGTTATAGGTATATAATTTTAACCTTTATGTATTATATAGAATATTTCACTAAAAAAATTATACAGATATACATATAGGTATATAAAACTTTTTAGTGAAATATTCTAAACGATAGTGTTACCAGTTACCACCATCCAGTGAGACGGAGTGAAGAAAATATGGTCAGATGCTGAGAAGTATAATGATGAGGCGAGAGGCAAGAGAAAAAGAAGAGAAGAATAAGAGAGATGACACCTAGAAGGTCGGCACGAGGAAATGCAAAGCGGTTCCGTGTTGATCTTGGCGCTGCGAGGGGGTTGTTTTAGTCCGTGCAAGTCGGACACGCCCTGCCACAGGCAGAAGTCCGTAGGGATTTTTTCCTCCTCCATCAAGAAAATAAAATAAGTGTTACCACCAGTTAACTTTATGCTAGACCGCTGCGGCCCATCATTACATAAACATTATACATACCTTTTACCTACGTATGATTTCATACGATACTTATTGTATCTACTGTATCACGCGTCAAATAAGTATTTTCACTATCATCTGTGACCTGGGTGACTGTTTATTATATTTTTAAGACATTATTTACATCTATTATATACTAATAATACTAATATTATAAAGCTGAAGAGTTTGTTTGTTTGAACGCGCTAATGTCAGGAACTACTGGACTGATTTCAAAAATTCTTTCACCGTTGGATATGTACGCGATCCTTGAATGCTGTAGGCTATATATGTACCACGGGCGAAGCCGGGGCGGACCGCTAGTTCATTATACACGTTACCTTATATACTTACGCAAAGAATTCAGGCACATACCTACTCGTAGTTAATGTTAAAACAATTACGTGTAATTAGTATAAACTAGTGCAAGTTGTAAGATGTCATCATCATTACTACTATTTAAATCGATATAAACCTTACAAGGTGACAGACGCTCAGGATATACCGAATATGTACCGGCAAAACACACAAACACCATGTTAAAGAGTTACTCTAACATCAATTGACTTGTTTGTCCACACCAAGGTCAAATGTCTATGATAGGGCATCTCATCTCCCCATATTTGGAATCTTGAAATTGATTCTAGTGTTGGTAGGTAGGTAATGCATCACTTTGAATCGGCTAATTATACAAAAATGAACATTTTTAATTTAATCTATACATATACTTACTAGTAAATTAATTTATCTATTCGAGCTCGTTTTATTATTCGAACTTCCAGATATAGGTACTTTTATAATAGATATATAATCTATCATTCGTCTGCGAGAGTGGATCTGGATTTTTTTAATTTTCTATTTTTCCGTGAGACTAAGATATTATTATAAGAGCAGCTATAAATACAAATAAGTAGTTATATGTATTAATTACCTATTATAGTTTATAATGCGTAGACTGCAATTTTTTTGAGTTATAAAGTCTATAACAAAGTATACTAGAGACATATACCTACGCCTTCCGCATAAATGGATGTTATAATACAATTATTTACTATTATTAAAAAAATAACAGTAGGTTTACAGCATTAGGTACGTTTTATATCCAGTATAATATAATGCGGGTACACCACGTTAAATGAAAAGAATGAACAAAGTATAAGTAGCCTAGAGACAATTTATCTGTTGTTTTTTTTTTATCTTAGTTGGGTAAGCTATTTATTTACAAATTTTCATCATGTTCATTTAAAATAAAGATAAACAAAAAATGGTATTGAAACTGTAATAAATGGCAGTCGTTGATTTACCATTAAGTACGATTTCTAATATCATTTTACTTATTTACATTCCATATTTTGCATTATACGTAATTAATACCAATTATTTCGTCTTTGAAACTATGAAGGTCTCTAAGGTAAGTATAAAATATCTATATGGAAAGGTTATGCGTATAACATTCGACCTTCCATAGGTAATTCAAATATACGAATTAGTGTTGGTTTCCAAGAGTTTTACTGTTGTCTTGGTAGAGGAAACTCAAGTGGCAACTGGCAAGGTCGACATGCTGTCGACTAATCGCTGTGTTCAATTCAAAATAACCAAATAACCTACCGGTTACTTCCGTTTGTCTACAATTTTGTTCTTATTGTGAGATAATATTTCTTAATCGTTTCGTTGTCATCGTAGATGTTTCAACCGTCTTATTTGTATAGAATAAAAATAGTGTAAAATGTTCTTTTGGTAAACTATCTCTTAGTATTTGACTACGTTGAAACTATTCAGTGTGGTATAAACTGTCTAATATAATTGAGGTCATATTATAATTAATCACATAATATGCTATAGAGAGCAGTGATTCTATAATTCAGTTATTTTTTAGATTAGATCTTCTTATTTCTGCATTGAATTAAGTACACGATTGGTCATCCTTTTTGTGTACGGAGGTACAAATATCTAGATTAAAAAAATAGTACTGGGCCGTGCGTTATTTACTAAATGATACAATACTCTACTCATTTTGATCTTCAATTCCAAATACCTGTAATATTTTAATATGTTCTAAAACATTAACCCTATCATAACCAATAAAAATATTAACCCTATAATGCCACTTGCGAATAATAGGTAACATTATAACATAATATTATATAAGGTTAATCTAACGCTCGTAATACTTATTACTTACCATAATTAGAACCGGACGTAGTTATTGTTTTAATTTTAATAAGAATTATAATTTGTGAATGTTGTCCATACTTGACTGTGCAGCCTTGCCAAGGGCAAATTCGTCCAACTGATAAGCGGTCAGCGTCTCCGATTCAAAGGGCTGCTAATATATTGTGTAGTTTATAAACTCGAACATCTGCATTATATGCTTTGTCTACGAGACCAAAAGAACTTCGCTCCAGTAGGAGCCCACCGTTATTTATTTTAAGTTACTTTAAACCCGACCCAAGTGAAGCAGAGAAAAGTGCATTTTTAACCCCCGACGCAAAAACGACGGGGTGTTATAAGTTTGACGTGTCTGTGTGTGTGTGTGTGTGTTTGTCTGTCTGTTCCCCTGTAGCGCTCAAACGGGTGGACCTATTTGAATGCGGTTTTTTTTGTTTGAAAGGTGTATTAGTCGAGAGTGTTGTTAGCTATGTTTGATGAAAATCGATCCAAAATGGCCGCCGCTACAAAATGGCGGATTATATATTTTTTCACAACTCCTTTAATATGGGTATCAAATGAAAGGGCTTGACTAGTAGAATAGCACTATTGCAGATCCAAGATGGCCGCCGCCACAAAATGGTGAATGTCGGGGGTTTTTTAAATTTTCAATTTACACGTCTTATCTTCATGTAGGATGAAAGTTGTACAGTTCAGCGTTAATATCAAAGTCTTATTAAAATATCATCAAAGTGAAATCCAAATACGCAGGTTCCATAAGATCTCACAAAAAAAGCGTAACTGAATGGTATTTAACTAGTTTTCGCAAGGCTGTTCTTGAAAAAGTAATAATTGATCATGACCCATTTCATCAATTAAGTTGAAAACAAATGCGCCGTGTTTTAAGTGTGAACTATTATCTAATTAACGCATAATGCGCGCTTGTATGTATTATTTTTAAGTTTTTCATATCAGCAGCATAAATATGCAAAAGCAGCATAAATTTTTTATATGAGTATCTAAATATATCTATCTATAATAATATAAAGTAGCTTGTCCTGACTGATTATCAACGCACAGCCTAAACCACTGAAGCTAGAAACTTGTCACAGCAGTTTCCTTTTATAACGTAGGCGCACACTAAGAAAGGATTATTGGAACTTCCACCCCTAAAGGAGTGGAACCGTCTATAAAATAGGGGATAAAAGTTTGTATGAAAGTCTGTCATTTTTCAAGTTATATCCAAGAAAATTGGTATTTAGGTTTTCGGTCAAAAATAAAGAGTTACGCGTTTGAGAAATTTTTGAGAAAATACCCCCAAGTGGGTTAAATGGGGGATGAAAGTTTGTATGAAAGTTCGTCATTTTTAATGTTATATCAACGAAAATCGGTATTTATACTGTCAGTTAAAAATAAAAATTAGGTACATGTTTCAGAAATTTTGGAAATTCCACTACCAAGTGGGTAAAATAGGGGATGAGATTTGTATGAATCCACGCGGGCGAAGTCGCGAGCATCAGCTAGTATACATATAAAAAACTATTTAAATAAATAAAATTGAAATGTATGTATGTCGAAATAATTGCTCATACCTAAGTATGATTATTCCCATTCACAAAATCTAAATATCCACTTTTTAAAATTTGTCCGTCTTTCTGTATGTCTATATTGCCTGGGCTAGTCTTCGATACAGCTGAATTGTTTTTCCGGCAGTTAGAGGAGAAAACACAGGATTCCTACGGGATTTTTATGCCTAAATCCATGTGGACGACGTCAAACGCAAAATCCAGTGTTCCACGTAGCATTTATGCATATATTAAGGTGCGTCCAGACTTGAACATTTCACCGAACCGAACAGCGAACATTTCGGCGAACTTGTTACGCTCAATGTGGACGGCGCGCTTGGAGCGCTTGAGATGGGTTACTGGGCGAAAGTTTCGCCGAACTGTTACGCAGTAACCCATCTCAAGCGCTCCAAGCGCGCCGTCCACATTGAGCGTAACAAGTTCGCCGAAATGTTCGCTGTTCGGTTCGGTGAAATGTTCAAGTATGGACGCACCTTTAGGTACATATGGGCGCAAGCGCCATGTATCGGCAATAAGTGGAAAATATTGATAAACTATATTTTAGTTTATCGTTTAAATAATTATAAAAATGTGTGAAATAGATGAGATTGATATTCAAATAATTATTGGTAAATATTAAACCGTTATTTATCAAGGTCTAATATTAAATAGACACCGTTTTGACTCTTTGAATGTTTGATGTCTAATTTATTGTTCAATATCACCATTTACTATTGAAATAATAGTTTGCTGTTTAAATATTTATAATAAAATCTATTAGAGTTATTAACATTAACTTTAATCAAATTTAATCATTGCAAAATTTATAATAACGTTTTGTGTAATCTATGGTAGAATCTCCTTGTCGCCATCTGCAGGAATTATGACTGTTGGTTGGTATTATTTAAATAAACATAGTTTGTTTAAAATAAACCATTTAGAGTTACGTAAAATTCGTTTAAATATTTATTTTGATTATTAAGCTATGGTTCAAGAATTATTTTACAGTAATTTTATTTGTTCGTTATACAAAAGAAGTTGTATTGCTATATTTCCGTTATAACCTTGAGAGACTATAAAAGCAATCGAATCGTGAAAATGGCATGCATTCCTTTGTTAGATATTGCACTGAAATAAAATAAGTGATATTTGGTGTGTAATTTCACCGTGATTAGACCCTTAACGTGAAAGATCTGGCTTGGTCGCCGACAGCAGCGGTGGGATCACAGCCCCAAAAGTTTTTAAGACCTCCGGATGAGGCGTTTTTCATTGTAAAATAAGTGATGGGTCTCAAGTGTTGCGAAAGGTGTGTTGTCAGCGGGGGTGATGGATGCACTGGTCACAGGTATTTATCCTGAATTTATTTGATCTGAGTTGTTAAGAATTGAATTTTTTTATTTGCATAACCGCCAATTTATTTCCCAAATTAATATCTGTTCTAAAACATTACGGAAACGTAAAATTGAAAAAAGAGGAAGTAAATATAGTGTTGCTAAAAAACCACGTGTTACATAACCTTCAAAATGTCAAGTCGTATGTTTTGAATGTAATCAGCCGGATAATTAGTCAGTGTTTCCAAGCCTAACCCTTTTTAGGCAAACAGCAATTCCAGTTCCCGTGGCAGTTTTAACAACGCTAAGGTTAATCGTAAGGGTCATTCTGAGAAAAAAAAAAATATGACTACCGTCAAAGCGACGAACGTAATGTTTGAAATAAAACTATCAACTAGTAATAATAATTGTTCATCTGTTAAAATGTAGCACTATTTATGTTATTATTGGTAATAAATAGTACAGGTAAAAGTTCCACGGAATTGTAATTTGAAAAAAAAAGATGTTACCTACCTACTATACAGATGATGACATACTGACGGATGTTGTAGAAGAAGTTAGATGGATTGGTAGAAATGGATGAACGAGCGGCTCCTTAATGACAAACGCATTTTGATAAACGTAAAGCCAGAATCCACCTAGTTTAGTCAGACGCTTTTGGATTCTTACCTAATTCTAACAACTCAGACAAATTGACCAATTGACCGTATGGGCAGAGGAATCAGTGGACATCGATTAACATGCGAGTGCTTCCGTTTCCTCTGTGGCAATGCTGACTCTATGTTGTGTTTGCATTGTGTTGATATGATTTATGATTTATTTTATTTCATGATGTGCAAATCTATTTTTCCCTATCCAAAACATCCCTCCTTAAACGCTGGCTGGCCACCATGCGTATCCTTAAACCTGGTCTTGGTGGCTAGATCCCAGGATGGGTGATGCCTTTTGTGTTGGCTAGATCCCAGGATGGGTGATGCCTTTTGTGTTGGCTAGATCCCAGGATGGGTGATGCCTTTTGTGTTGGCTAGATCCTATTGGTGATGCCTTGTGGGTCGGCTAGATCCCAGTTTGGGTGATGCCTTGTGGGAGGGCTAGATCCCAGTTTGGGTGATGCCTTGTCTGAAATTACGTCATAACAAACAAAAAAAAAAACTGAAAATATAACTTACAATTTGTGACTTTGACTTTGACTTTGACTTAATGACTTTGAATTTGACTGTAAAAAAAACTGCAAGGGGCACAGAATTTTAAGGGAAACAGCGCAAGGGACGCGCTGGAATCAGCATGGCCGTATGGGCGCAAGCGCCATGTATCGGCAATAAGTGGAAAATATTGATAAACTATATTTTAGTTTATCGTTTAAATAATTATAAAAATGTGTGAAATAGATGAGATTGATATTCAAATAATTATTGGTAAATATTAAACCGTTATTTATCAAGGTCTAATATTAAATAGACACCGTTTTGACTCTTTGAATGTTTGATGTCTAATTTATTGTTCAATATCACCATTTACTATTGAAATAATAGTTTGCTGTTTAAATATTTATAATAAAATCTATTAGAGTTATTAACATTAACTTTAATCAAATTTAATCATTGCAAAATTTATAATAACGTTTTGTGTAATCTATGGTAGAATCTCCTTGTCGCCATCTGCAGGAATTATGACTGTTGGTTGGTATTATTTAAATAAACATAGTTTGTTTAAAATAAACCATTTAGAGTTACGTAAAATTCATTTAAATATTTATTTTGATTATTAAGCTATGGTTCAAGAATTATTTTACAGTAATTTTATTTGTTCGTTATACAAAAGAAGTTGTATTGCTATATTTCCGTTATAACCTTGAGAGACTATAAAAGCAATCGAATCGTGAAAATGGCATGCATTCCTTTGTTAGATATTGCACTGAAATAAAATAAGTGATATTTGGTGTGTAATTTCACCGTGATTAGACCCTTAACGTGAAAGATCTGGCTTGGTCGCCGACATACACCTGAGTAATAATTATATTTACACGAAATAACAAAACATCGGAGCCTCATATTATTTAATACATTCAAAGCGAAGAATCGAAATCGGCATCGGACGGTACGGGTCAGGGTTAAAACCCATTATTGTGTTCTCTAAACGGTACAATGTGCAATATTTTCATAATCTAATAGGCTAATTTCTAAGCGGTTTAAAAAAATACCTATCAGACGTATTATTTGAAAGCAACGAAATATTGGACATAAATTCCTCGTGAATATTATACGAAGAACGTTGAACCGCGTAGTGGCGTTTGCCCAGGTAGATGATTGGTTGATATTCTCGAAATACCTATCTTGATCAAAATTAATTCGAGAAAAACAGGATATATATATATGAAATCTTTTCGATATATAATATACTTTATTATATATAATAAAGTACCTATAATATATTGATGAAGCATGCAGGCATGTAAGCAAGCATAAATGCATATTAGGTATATGCTTTACCAATATACCAGTGGATCCGGCAGACTTCGTCCTGCCCGGTGGTGACATACCGACATCAGCGTTACCTACCGAGACCCGGTAGTTGTGTTATAAAACCATCCAGGAACCCATACACATAAAATTTCATCCAAATTGATCCAGCCGTTTAGGAGGAGATAGGTGACAAACACACGTACAGAAGAATAATATATGTGGGTACGCGTGAGAGAGTTTACCGTATCGACGCGGGACTCAGATTAAGTATCAAGCTCTCTTTGTACGCGGGATGAACTATGTTTGACAGTTGCCAAACCAATGAATATTATGTAGGTATGGGAAAATGTTTTTTCTCGTATTTTAATTTTTCGTCAATTTTCTAATGTTTTTAATATTTATTATGCTATTCTGGATGAAGACAAATACAACAAATCAAAAACCATGAAAATCGCTCCAGCCAACAGTGGACGCATACTGTCTGATGATGATATGCTTTATTAAAACCTCGAAATTAAGCTACAACCTTTACTTGTGATTGTGATTCAATATCTTGTACATAACCGTTGATCGGTTCAGGCGACGAAGAGGTTTTATACTATATTACCTACTTTTGTTATTCTTTGTCATTAATAAAAATCGACGCAACACTTTGACAGTTTTGTTGCGACTCATTTAATGGAAAATATTAATGACTCAATGTATACAGACGGATGACGTAAGTTTTATAAATGTGATCGGCCCGACCCCCGAGTCAACACTGAGCACTGGCAAATTTGTTTCAAATATTTAACCACGCTGTGCAGTATATCAACAACCAATAAGAGCTAATGAGTTCACAGTATCATGTCACCGTTTCAAACCAGCACGCTTAACCACCTCCTATTGATATTAAGTACCTACATACAAATAGAATTGCTCAATAGATTTTATCTGTTCGACTGTAGCGGCGGCCTACGGACTTTATATTTAATCACTGTGAACAAGTTTATCAACCAAAATTCCAATAAAATCTCGATCAATTTGATACTAGATACCTATTTCCAAATTAATTTCTAATATAAAATATTTGTTACGGTTTATCGGCTTTCAGGTGTATGTACATAAATCGTACAGCTCTAGGTATAGTGGAAGAGCCGATAACCTCCTCAAGGATAATAATTAAGGCCGCCAGCACATTTCCGCCACGAAACCGTAGCTGCGGAACGAAAGACAGTATGCTTATAAGATAAATGTCTGAGTTAGGTTTTAGTTTCGCTTCATTACAAATAATGTTTACATGAACAGGCAATTTTATTATGGTATCGTTAATGTCAAATAGAAGCAAAACCATAGCGAAACTGCTTGTTCTATCACAATCAATCAGTCATTTAGTCAGTCAGGATGAGTTCTTTATCAAATTCTAGCTGATGCTCGCGACTTCACTCGCATGGATTTATACTAATCTCAAACAAATATTCATCCCCCATTTAACCCACTTGTAAGTAATTTTTCCAAAATTCCTTAAACACGTAATTCTTTATTTTTATCGAAAACCTAAATACCAATTATTATGGACTATTATAACTTGATTTGACTATTATAACTTGATTTATAACTTGACAAAAGACGTGAGAAATGACGGACTATCATACAAACCTTCATCCCCTATTTAACCCACTTGGGGGTAATTTTTCCTTAAACACATATTCTTTATTTTTATCCAAAAGTCGAAATAGCGATTTTCATGGATATAACTTAAAAATGACGAACTTTCATATTAACTTTCATCCCCTATTTAACTCTCTTAGGGGTGGAATTTGCAATAATCCTTTTTTAGTGTGCACTGTGCGCCTACATCATAAAATGAAGCTACTGTAAAAATTTCAACTTTCTACCCTCAGTAGTTTCGGCTGTACGTTCATGATCAGTCAGTCAGGACAAGCCTCTTTATATTAATATAGATAGATAGACACAGACAGATAGATGTATGATGTGTAATTCAATCCATTCTGTATATTGAACCATAATAAAACCTGCCTTATAAAACTATAAATTTTCTTTCCATATATTTAGAAACTCGTAATATTAATTTCTTGTATAAAATAAATGAGATCATTAGATGTAACGGTGAAACTTTTATGTTTACCTTATATCAGCAATAAAGATGCGTTCAATGATCTTATAGAGCAAGGGAGCCCGTGGATCTAGTCAAACGTGTTATGTACACAATGTCAACTTAATTTGCCTCGCCAGCCGCTTGTAAATTCAGATTGTAAAAGTTCAGATAATCTGTTGTTTGAAGGTCGCAATGTTTTGAAATTTAATCCTCGCCAAGCTTTTTGTTACTCGTCTATCGATCAAACTGTACCCATACAACTAATGTATTATTGTTGCATGTTTAAGATAAGCTATCACAAGCCTCATTTATTTGAAATCAACGAGGTGCAAATACGTACCAGTCCAACAAGACGGCCTTTCGCATTTCATTAAGAAGTGATATGTCATATGGAGGCAAGAAGTAATTTGTGAGTGCATTTTTTCATTAAGTATAACGTTTCATTTTTAGGGTTCCGTAGTTAACAAGGAACCCTTATAGTTTTGCCATGTCCGTCCGTCTGTCCGTCCGTCCGTCCTCGGTTAATCTCAGAGACTATTAGTGCTAGAAATCTGTAATTTGGCATGGGTATAAATATTAATTACGCCGACAAAGTGGTGCAATAAAATTTTGATAAATATTTTTTTAGGGTAGCTCCCCTACGTCATGTTAAGTGGGGATGAATATTTTTTTTCTCGTCTACCCCATAGTGTGGGGTATCGTTGAATAGGTCTTTTAAAAATACTGTGGGTGTGGGAACATCATTTTTCGATTTCTAGATCCGTTTGTAAAATATGATGTTTTAAAATGCTATTTTTTATTAGAGTCAAGTGCCCCCCCCCCCCCCTCTATCAGCCAACTGGCAACTTGAAAAAATTCACAGCAGTCGTATATATATAATCAATTTTAAAGGAAAACTATCATGGCTAAGTAGGGTTCACAGGTTAAGGAGTTATATCTGTTTTTCGAGGATTGTGACTACGGAACCCTACATGCGCGTGGCCCGCCACGCACTTGGCCGGTTTTTACTGCTATTTATACTGGTAGAGCAGGCAATAATAATGATTCCAAATAATGGTATGTGAGGTGTTGTAGAATGAGATAGGCTATTTTTTGTTCCGGGATAACAAACAGTTCCTGCGACATAGCATGCTATTTTTCACGTATTTATCCTTCACGCAGCAACAAAACAATTACTGATCAAATTGAATTTTGCATGGATATAACTAGTAAATAATGACATAGGAAAATAAGGGGATTCAGCGGGATTTTAAACAACACAGTTCCACGCGGAAGAAGTCATCAAAATATTCCTAATACAATTATGTTTTTTTTAATTATTTAAAAATGTCCGTCGTCCACGTGGAGAGGGGTTCACCTACTAAAAGCTGCCTACAAACTTTATTTCCTGTCTCGCGTATTTGCGCCCACTCGTGTTTTAATTTTTCATACATTTTCCTGTCCAGTCAAGCAAGACGCGGGCGCGTCATAACAACTAAGAGGAGATGCATGACACGACACTACTTGGCAAATCTTTGTGTGTGTGGCCCGCAATGCACTCACACTCATGCTAGCAAGAAATGCAGGCATGCGGGCAAGACATGCACGCGGGCAAATCCACCAGACAGAAAAGGCCTTACTTTACTGTAGCAACTAAGTGACGAGCAGTGGACAACTTTAGCAGAGGTTTACGCGTAATCCGGAGCCGACCTGTGTTGTTAAAGACATTGAAAAGGCGTTGTTTTTGGATACATTACGTAATTAAAAAACATTATATTATTATGAGGCAAGTTTCATTGTAATAAAATACACGTTAATTATTTATTACCATTAAATGCGTAAAAATAATCATAACATTTATTTTTATGCGGAAATCCATATCCTTGTGCTAACAAGCCAAACGTCTTTGTAACAATACGTAACTGATTTATATTTTTCCATATCCTCGACGGTAAAAGTACCTATTTCTAAACAGTAAAGGCTTGGACAAATAGGTACAAAGAGCGATGTCACACGCGTTTGACGTCGTCTTTGATAAACACTTTTCATCGTTAACAGGGTGATTAATTTAAACCTGCTGCTCAAAAGTCTAATAATGATGTTACAGATTGCATTCATCTCCGATTGACCGATACTGAATATCGAGTACTAGCTAAAATGCACTGTTACACAAGAATACCATAAATACAGTCAATCACTACAACTGAGATTATAGCAACGATAGATACAATTTTCCGTCTGTATGTCTGTTCACGTATCCTCACTATATTCCTTGTAGTCTTTAAAACTTCTAGGAGTAGGTATAGTCCGTTCTGTAACATAGTGTCGGTACAGGCGCAGGTGCTCTTTAGTATTCTGCTTTTATTTTTATTACTTTTTTTCTGTTTGTAATTTTTTGCTATTCTAACAAAATCTTCGAATAGTCTGCCAATCCACACTTGGCCAGCGTTGTAGACTATGGTTAAAATCCTTCTCATTTTGAGAGAAAACCCGTGTTCATGCGAATTTTATATTTTATGTTAATGGTTATATTGTAATAAAATACGAATATAAAAAAATATAAAAAGGAAAGAGAATTTTAATGAAAAAATATGAGTAGGTATAAAACGCCAAAACTCCTTGTGCCTGTACACCCCGCGCGGCATGCTTTGAAGTCACGGCGGTGCCTTTGGCAAAACACCGCGCGGCGGAGGCGGTGAGACACAAAAGGCGACAGAAAATGAACAGACTTTACTTTCGTGACACCGCACTGCTGCCGCGGCACGTTATGTTTCACCAAGCCTCGTGTACCTTGCCTTTACAACAAACGTAACTCCAATAGGTGGATGCGAGTAGTACCTATTGCGTAAAGTAATATTATTATTCAGTTTTAATCGATACGAACTTTATATGGGTTAAATTAGATAGGAACATACAGTTCGTTTCACATAAAAAGAGGGCTAACTTTCGGAAATCCCTCAATAGCGCAACGGTCTCGGGCGAGGATCAAAAACCGTAAGGTCGACGGTTCAACCCCCCGTTACACTATAATTGTCGTACCCACACCTAGCACAAGTTTTCACTTAATTTTTATTTTTTTTTATATACACACATACACACACGGTCGGCTGTTCCTAAAGTAGGCAACTTAATGCCTGTGTTATAGGTAACAACCGACTGATATACATATTTACATATATTACACATATAAATATTTAATAAATGTATAAATACATAATACATACTTATATACTTACATAAATACACCCAGACTCGGGACGGGAATCGAACCCGCGACCCGGGAGAGGTAGGCAGGATCACTGCCAACCGCGCCAACGGGCCAGTCTATTTTATTAATTGGAGGGGAAAGGGGAAATATTAGTTATGTTCATTATAGCAAATCTATAACCAGCAGTGGATGCAAGCTGATGAACACTGTTGAATGAATTATTGAGAGCAGTCCACGTGGCGTATGGTAATATACTCGTTATATATATTCGTTAGTTATTATTTGAATAATAGTTTTATGAAAAAAGCATACGTGTCACCTGATGGAACGCGCTACCCCGAGAAATACGATACTCCGAATCCATACATATATTTAAACATCGTTTAAAAAATTACTATCTATCTAAGTATTGATTAATTTGTAATTCATTATATGATTATTTATACTTATTTATCCATATCTCTTTATTTATATATATAATATGTATATATGTATATTGGCAGTATCTATGTATATGTGTAATATTATGTAAATTATAGTATTTATGTTTATGTAAGTGTATTGTATTTTTATTTTTATCGTTATTTGATTTCACTTTGTGCATCAACCTCCATTCATGCGTTACTAGCTCCACACGCGCGGGTTGCCTGTAAGAGATCACTTTAGTGATAAGGCCGCCCTTGCATCCTAGCATAATTTTTATTGTATTTCTCTGTATTCTCTGTTTGTCATTTTGTGTTACTGTGCTGCAATAAAGACTATTACTACTACTACTACTGATGTGAAAGTTAGACGATTACCCGCCATCGGCTCTGGTACAATGATGACCGTCAATTGTCTGCGGATTTTGATCCACCATAAATTAATCACCTAGCGATAATTTGGACATTGGATAGGTATAGATCGACCAGAATCTCATGAAAAATAGGGAAATTAAATTTTGTAGTAAGCAACACTAGATTAACTCGGCCGCCCTAGTGATAAACAAAGTAATTACATTCAGAACACCTTACCTGGGATCGTTTCACGAAACAAAAAATCAAGCAACTGCATTTTAAATACAAAAACAAAGTAAGTAATCAACATCCAATTACTTTGTTTTTGTGTTGTGCTTGTTGTTTACTTGGTTTTTGCATTTATATTCCGGGTTAGTGAGTGCAGTTACTTTGTTTGGGCAATTTAAATTTCAGTAAACGGTTCAAGTTATTTGAAATATTAAACTGTGGTAAAAAACTACTCGACATAAAACTTTTGTTAATGCAAAAAGTCAATTTCACAAAAAATGTCAGTTACTTTGTTTATCGCTAGGGCAGCCGTAGTGTTGCTAACATTGGAATTTCATTTCCCTATTTTTCATGAGATTCTGGTCGATCTTTAACATTTACTTGCACTAAGCGTAGCCCATCTTATGTTGTACTCTGTCTTCAAAAACCAATTAGGTACAATGATATTATATGTATATTACAAAATCATTGATTAGGTCAATGATTAGGTATCAATAAGTTCTGAGCGAAAAAACAGACGAATGCGGATTGTGACTTTGTTTTAACAGGTGTACCTACCTATTTGTATCTTTACGTTTCTTCATACAAAATTTACCACCCCTTTTCACATGGTGTACCTACTTAATTAAAAAAAACCCTCGTTAGTGCACCTGTAAGTATAGTACTCAAGGAATACTTTTTCCTTGCTGTGCATTGTCTGTCAGTCAGTCACGGTTTTGTTTTGTACCTATTTGTAGATTTAGAGATTGTAGCCGACATACCTTCCGTCCGATAGATAGGTGCCTATGAACTTTGCTATTGCTTAATTTGATGTTTTAACACCGTGGTTACACAGATACGGTTTAACTGCGGAGGTACAAACTGTTCTGCTAAGCATACTTTGAGCTTTCACCGTGCCCTATTTATGTCGCAAACTATCCCACTCCTTATCTACGTCCGAGACTGCACCCAGCAGGTTACGTTTTAGTGGAAAATAACAGCGGTGAGCAGTCATGCGGCCATATTACGAGTATTATTACCATAAGTGGGCTTCCGCCCTACAATCGGCCTAAATTGCGTAAAACTCGCTTAAATCAAAGGCATACATGAAACGGGCGTTTAGAACAATCGTCAAAATGACATTCATTCAATTATATGATGTAGAAAGATACCTGTCTTCTTGTATTCGTAAAGCGTAGGAGTTTGTTACATACAAGTTGATGCCCTTAACTTAACTAAATTCATCGTATTAACTACGACCTCTTATCAGCCCCTTTAGAATTCTTCCTTAATAAACCTCTAGAGTAGGTACACAAGGAATATTTCATCCAATTTTCAAATATCTATGTACCTACCACAGGTTTAGGCTGTGCTTTGTCAGTCAGTCAGTCAGGATACTGTTTAAATTACGTACATAATTATTCCAAGACAGTTGTTACATAGGGGTGGCATCTATACTAATAAATAAAATTGAAGTGTCTGTCTGTAATATCGAAATAAATACCTCATATTAAGCTCATATGGTTATTTGAACGATACTATAACCGAATCACACGTTTTTAAAATTTTTGTCTGTCTGTCTGTCTGTCTGTTTGAACGGGCTAATCTTTGGAACGGCTGAACCGATTTTGACGGGACTTTCACATACAAGTAGAAAATTAACCAGGGAGTAACATAGGCTACTTTTTTAACCGACTTTCAAAAAAGGAGGAGTTGTGTTTTTCAACCTATGTACACCGATATCTTCGAGATTTCTGAACCGATTTCCGTAATTTTTTTTTTAATCGATAGAGAAACATTGCGACCCTGTTCTATAAAAAATTTGGATTCCAACTCCTCAATCCTGATGCTGTAGGGGACCTAATCCCCAAAACTAATGGGTTTTAGAAACTTTCGGTTATTTAAATTGATATTGGGGGTACCAATTAAAGACTTTATCGTTGAATGAACTCAAGTAGGTACATATCCAACTCCTCAACCCTGATGCTGTAAGGAATTGTATTCCGAAATCGTGGGGATCCCACCGGATTTTTCCGTTTTGGGGACGTGTTTCTACAGATAAGCTACTTTTTGTTCTGGAAAATCAAAAGTTCCCACGGGATTTTTAAAAACCTAAATCCACACGGGCGAAGCCGTGGGCATCATCTAGTTCTTAATAAGTTTCTACATCATAAAAGGAGACTACTGTCGAAGTTTCAAATTCTTACTAGGTACTATGATGCGAAATTATATGTATAGATTGTATTTCTTATAGCTATAGTATAGTGGTGAATCACTGAAGATCCTACAACCCATAAGGAGTGCCTTGTTATGAATTATGACGCTGTAATATTTGATCGACATGATGGAGTAATGTTTATATGATGAAGGTGAGACTGTGTCACCAAAAATGTTACATCTGTGTATAAAAGTCAATATTAAGTAGACACTACTAATTATGCCTACTTATTTACTTAATACCTACTTGTACTATTAGGTAGGTACTACTTAATATACATATAGTGATTTTAAGAACAATTTTTTTATTAGGAAGCCTACGTGTATACAATGCTTATTAACTTAATCTAATTTAATTTAATTATTGTAAACTTATGACTCCTACATTATACCTATACTCCACTTAGAGGCTAACTCAATATGAATGTTGAAAAACAATAATTGCTTTAGGAGTGTTGTTTCGTGACTTTTAGAAGTAGTAAGTATTAACATAAGTCGTAGTACCTACCTACTCGTACCTAGGTAACATTTCAAACAACTTTCTGTGCTGGCTTACCCAAGAGTTAACTCAGGCGAGCGACAACAATAGCTACTTATATGAATGCTGGTTCTTATAATGCAGTAAATCGAAATAAACGTTCATCTAATCTTCACAATTTAGGAGAACATAATTTTATGCAGGTTTAACACGTCAGCTTTAATTACATAAACCTAACTCGTTATTTAATATAAATTACATCGAAAGGTTAACAAGAATTCTCTATTTAGAGACATTAGAGGCGAGTTGGCCGCTAATGTCGAATGGTATAGTATAGGTACATATGTACAATCAATTACTCACATCCTTGTCTCGGCGTCCTTGTTACAGATACGAATTGTAAAAGACAAGTACAAAACACCGAGTGCGGGCGACATCATTATCACGCTCAGGCTCTCTTCCTGTACCAGCGTAGGTTGACATTGACATTTAGGAGGAACAGAGTAAAAACATAGCGTATGGCTTATTCAATGCGTGCGAGGGTGATGCCGCGATTCCAAAAGGCCGCTTGCACTAAATCGTCGTTTTATTGCCTATCTGATGTAAAGAGTTTATCCATAGGTACATTCGCCTACGAGTGCGAGCTTAGTGTCCTTGGCCGATCGAGCGTCCCTTCGAAATCATCGATAATTTTATAATCCGTCCTTTATAATGAACTCTACATTCCTAGGCTCTTCAATATTTTTGTTGAAGTGCAAGGTAAAATACAAGATATTGCTCTTAGTAATAAAAATTTACATACATACTGCTTGTAGGTATATGGTATGCACACTTCAAATGCATCAAATGCATGACAAAAACATATACATGCCATGTATACCTAAGCCTCATCAAACTGTTTAAAGGGTATTTAACCACCTTTAGAGGATAGATGCGAAGTTACTGCAATCATCTAGTTACCTATCATGTACTTGTAATGAGCAACTAATTACATTATAATAATATGATATCGTTCGCGGTCTGATCTCAGGTTTCGCAAAGAGCTTGGTACCGATTACTAGGTAGAGTTATGTATATGTATAATATGTATAGTATGTATACAGGGGTAATTAATTGGACCTATGCATAAAAATAAGATACGTTCCCTACAAGGCTACATGCCGGCCGATATTTTTTAGATATATATAAATATCAACACAATTTATATTTTTCGCTCTCTACCTATATGTGCCCTATACGTGCATGTAATAGGTAGGTATTATAATTTTTAGTTAGATAAATAAAAAGTGATAAAAAATGTTTCAGAATATATTTTTACATTTACAAAAAATATTGCTCTACTTTAATCTTTTTACACACGGAAAACACGACAGCTCTATTATACAGCTCAGCTCTTGTTTGTTGCATGTCGTCGTCGATGTTGCACGGGTGAAGTTATTAACCGACTATAATAGCGAGCGGGATTGTGGGTAGGTTTATTAGCGACACGAAGCTAAGGTCGAATAGGCTAAGCTGAATGAAGAGGGTGATGAAGCGAGTCTCTGGCGTAGCCCATTTATTTACGCATTATTAAAGAATAATAAAATTAGGTAAATAATTTATCGATATATTCAGAATATCTTCTCTATCTTTAATGTAGAAAATTCTCGTGTCACAGTGTTTGTAACAAAACTCCTTCGAAACGGCTTGACCGATTCTTATGAATTTTTTTGCATATATTCGGTAGGTCTGAGAATACGTAAACTATTTTTCATACACCTATGTAATAACTAATAAGGGTGGTCCACCCCAATTTTTTTTTGTCAATTTTTTTTTATGATTCAGCATTAAAGAATACATATTACCTACATACAACCCTAAATTTTGACCCTTCTGCCATCAATCCGGGTGTCCCAAAAAACCCAAAAATCCCAAAAAACCGGGTGGTTGGTGCTGATGTCGGTATGTCACCGGGCAGGACTTAATCTTTAATGGGCACACTAAATTATAATTTGACCAAATACAGATGGCCTAATCGACAAACGTTGACGTTTAAACGAATATCGTTACAATTACAATACAGTCAGTAGGTCTAGGTAGCCATACCATGAAATGTCACTACTTCATGAAAAAGTTATTCTTCGGTAAAAGTTCTGTAGGTAGTATCTAAAAAAAAGTTTGTGAAGTCTATATTCCAAAAATAGCTTACGTAGGTAGTAGGTACACTTAAAACCTATTCATAAACACCGACATAACCGAAATCTGGAGATAATTTGGCTACGCATGCGAAGCGGCTGGCTAGTAATTTATTTGTTCGTGGTGGTATTTTGAAGAGGAGTAGTTATGTACAGTTGCGTTTAACATTATGATATCTCGTGCATATACAAGTATAAATTAAGAATTTAAAAACCCCCGACTTTCGCCACATTTTGTGGCGGCAGCTATCTTGGATTTGCATAATGCTATTCTACTAGTCAAGCCCTTTCATTTGATACCCATATTAAGGGAGTTGTGAAAAAATATGTAATCCGCCATTTTTAAGCGACGGCCATCTTGGATCAATTTTCATCAAACATAGCTAACAACACTCTCGACTATTTCACCTTTCAAACAAAAAAAACCGCATTCAAATCGTTCACCCGTTTGAGCGCTACAGGGGAACAGACAGACACACACACACACACACACACAGAGACATGTCAAACTTATAACACCCCGTCGTTTTTGCGTCGGGGGTTAAAAACTATCCGACAGATAAGAGCAAGATTGTTATTGGCTCTCGTAGTGAGCATTCTGTAGCGCGGCAACAAAACAACGCTTGACTTGACCTTGATCTCGTTTAGAGCAACACTTGTAACTTGCCGCACACCTGTCGTTTTTCAGACACTTCACGAATTGCTTCTTAACTTCTTGTTATGGGGAAATAAAAAATAATTTAATATTAATTTATGTAACTTCCCCCGAAGTGGTTCTTTTAAACGGTAGGGTTGCGTGGGTTGGTGAGCGGTAGCGGCCTGGGTTCAGATCCCGGCTGGGTCAGATTAGGAATTTATGAATTCTACATTGTCTCAGGTCTGGTCTGGTGGGGGCTTTTGGCAGAGCCGTGCCACTGTCGTCAAGCGATTCAGCCAGAACACTGTCACACCTCTTCAGGTAAGCCTCCTTCCATCTTAAACTGCATCATCACTAATTCATACTTATATCCTAACTAATATTATAAATGCGAAACTAACTCTGTCTATTTATTCTGTCTGTATGTTACGCTTTCAAGCCTAAACCGCTGAACCTATTTTAACGTAATTTCGTACAGAGACACACTACTTAGTAGACTAGAAGACACACACCTTTGAGTATTGCATAGGGATTTTTATCTCGGATAATTATAGAGTTCCCACCACTACTATAGCCTTTTAATGTCCCACTACTGGGCATAGGCCTCCTCTCTCATAGGAAAGTGGGATTTAGAGCTAAGACCCGCCACGCTGCTCCAATGCGGGTTGGCAGGCTTTAACGACTATTGTCTCATAATAGTGATAATAACCGGACCGACTGCTTTACGTGCTCTCCGAGGCACGGGGGTGAAACACCGCCAACTACCAACTCCGGGCTGGTGTTAAGAATTTCTTGACAGAAAAACCCAATACCAAACAATTTTTGCCCGATCCGGGAATCGAACCCGGATCTGCAGTCAAATATGCTAACCACTAGACCAACGAGGCAGTCAGTTGTAGAGTTCCCAAGGGATTATTAAAAAACCTAAATTGAAATGGCAGACGTCAGTTAGTTTATTATAATATAGAGTAGAGCCAATATTGCTATATTTTTTGAAGCTAGGTGCCTTTACTGCTAGCAAAGGAAGTGAACGTGACCGTGAGCGTGTTTCCCTTTCATGTTCACACGCAGTTGTTTGTATAATGTTTCTATAAACATGACACTTTATAAATAAATATAATATAATAAAACTGTAACAGATCTAATTCTGTACATTGAAGATATTTTGAAAATTTTTATTGGAGGACACTCTATAATCGATACTGAAGCCAAAACTGCATTTTTTTTCATTTTTGTCTGTCTGTCTGTCTGTCTGTCTGTCTGCCTGTCTGTCTGTATCTTGGCCGCGCATCACACCGAAACTACTGAATAGATTCAAATGAAACTTGTACGATTTGAGTTTATACTTTGAGGTAGGACATAGGATATTATTTATCCCGAAATTCAGCACGGTTCCCTTGGGAGAGGGGATGAAAGTTAAAACGTGTATTTAGCTGTAATTCATTAACGCGTTGTTTGATTTCACTCATTCTTTTTATGTTAGAAAGGTAGTACTTTATATATTGTCCCGTAAATATTTCAAGGTCATAGGTTTTTTAGTTCAGAAATGACAGACATTACAACCCTGAGTATTGGGTTCAAATAACTTGGGACCCGGATCTTTGAACGTACGGCTTATTTTAAACTGGTGTGCGTTTAAATTTATGTTTGTCGGTCTGTCTATTTGTTCCAGCTAATCTCCGAAACGGCTGGATCGATTTTAATGGAACTTTCAATGTTATAAGGAGTAACTTAGGCTACATTTAATTTAGGTACATAAAATAATTATGGGATCCGCTCCGATAAAAACCTATATCTGTACGCGAACAAAGTTGCGGGGATCAGCTAGTAAATAAATAAATATGAAATTGCGTCACACACAGATAGAATAACGCACTCTGCATAGTTCGAAAAATGGACCGCTACTGTGGAACTGCCTCGTTGGTATAGTGGTTAGCATATTCGAACGCAGATCACGAGGTCCCCGGTTCGATTCCCGGGTCGGGCAAATAATTGTTAGGTAGGTACTGGATTTTTCTGTCAAAAAATTGTCAGTGCCAGCCCGGAGTTGGAAGCTGGCGGTGTTTAACCCCGTGTCTCGGAGAGCACGTTAAGCAGTCGGTTGCGATTATTATCACAATTATGTGACAATAGTCGTTAAAGCCCGCCAACCCGCATTGAAGCAGCGTGGCGGGTCTAAGCTCTAAATCCCTCTGTTCTATGAGAGTGGAGGCCTGTGCCCAACAGTGGGACGTTAAAATGCTGTAATGGTGGTGGTGGATGTAAAAAGGCAAAAGGACGTAGTTTATCCCGGAAAAAAATATCTAGGAGAGAAAACACCCAAATCCACGCGGACCAAGTCGTGTCCAAATGCTACTCGTAATTGAAATTAATATATTCCTTATCTCTTTTGTTGTGACAGAACAAAGAATTTATAAGTGAGGAAAAATGGAAAGCGGAGAGATGGCGGCGGTATGCGGCAAGGAAATCAGCTCGTGATTACTCAGAACACGCAATTTTAATTATCTTACTTACCGGATTGGTGATATTTTACCGCTATTTACGGGTATTACGACAACCCCAAGCGACAACCCTTGAAGAACAACAAAGCACATGTAGTTTGCATAGAAGTAGGTAAATTAGTTAGTATAATAAAATTCTTCGATTATTTCTTCCGCAATCCACAATTAATATGTTACGTGATTAAAATTAAAGCACGGTATCTAGACATTAGGTATACGCATCAATTGAGAATAGCTGGACCAATTTAGCTATTTTTTTTTTAAATATCCAAAATGGTCTGAATAAGGTTTTCAGGAAAAGAAAAATTCGTAAAGTTGGACGAAAAATTGGAAAATTCCGGCAAAACTAAAACGGAAAGTGCTTCTTTTGTATGGGAATTTTGTATGCACTCAAAACCATACCTTGATCATTCAGAAATACATATATTTTTTTCTCATTTTTACCTAGGGTAACTTAACCTACTTATTTTATTTGCTTTTTTCATTTTTTATTTTTTAAGAAATGGGTAGGTAGATACTTATTTATAGCCTTTCACAATTTCACAAAACGATCGGGAACAGTTCAAACTTTGACATTGTATGAAGTATTTCATGCTAGACCGCGCTGGATACGTGCCCCGAACTGTACTATATATATTTATCTATACCCGTTCGATGTGATTGTTATCACATACGGTAAAAGATTGACATTCTGGGATGGTGCAAAAATGAATAGCGTTAACCTGGAAAGGGTAGTGCAGTTGCATAGATATAGAAAAGACATTAATTGGGTGTTTTAAGAGAGCGGGACATTCGTTCGTGGACTGCCTTAACAGAAATGTAGTAGTTGTCGTACTTGACAAGTTTATTCACAAAAGCTTAAGCTCTACTATTTATCGAATGACTTGTTATATTATGAAACTAGTACGAAAGTGAATTTAACTTGATACATTTACCTAAAGCCGGTTCCGTATAACGCTCGGGCTGTCTCGGAAAACAATTTTGAATCAAGTGTAAACTTAATTAAAATCGGCAAGACGAGTTTTCACTTTCAATTTACTCACTTAAGATATTGTACTTGGGTGTGAATTCAAAAAATATTTCGACAGTTTTGAAGGTTATTGCCTCTCTTTTTATAAACAATAAACTTTTCAAATAAATATTTTCAAAACTTGAATTAAGAAAATAAGAATAAGTAGATAATAATCAACGTACCACTTACATTTACTTAAGCATGCGACTTTAACAAGATAAAGTTGTACTTACGACTTTTAAAAATGCCACCATATTAATTACATTTTCGGTATCTGTATACTCAGTGAGACTTTTCATTTAATAGTAATACCATGGACGTTACGTATCTACCTATATCTCAGTTCTATTTTGCCCGACTAATGTACTTACCTATACCTATGTATGTTTTTCACGCATATTTGTGATATTATATTTGGGATTCTTTAAAATCTTGAAGTATGTAAGTAGGTATATCCCATCGGCTAGAGGGATTTTAATCAAAGAGATGTTTTAAATCAATACGTTTATATAAACAGTGCGATGTTTTTTTTTTTTTGTTTTTAGTTCGCTTTTCACGAAGTCAAGTTTTTGATTTTCTTTTTCAATAGTAGTCAGGTATGCATTTTCTGCTTGTGTTCTTGGCTACTGTCCTATTTGTAGCTAAGTTTGTACTAAAAATGTCTACTACTTAATATAATAATTTTTAGTAATAGGTATTGAAATCTATTTCAGGACACCTTAAAACAGTTACTCGTCAGTTAGTTAAGAAATAAATTTGGGTAGACATGACGCAATAAAAGTAGTAAAAGTGTGCGTGCAGACGAGGTGCAGACATGATCGATGACTTTTTAAATCTATTGTTCAATTTAATGGTTATCTACATTTTATCCGACTACGGCGAAGAATAGGAAGGGTGAGTGTTTGATATTCTATATGAAGCTATGTGCGTTCGACTGTTAGGTATATAACGCGCGCCCCTATTGATATATGGGGATGTCATTTATATATAGTCCGTTTCAATAGAATTGAGCTAAAATGTAAACCAATACACCTTTTTGCTAAATAACTACAGAATGGATTGAAATAAAACTTGGCACGATTTAAGTTTATACTACAAACTTAAATTGTGCCAAGTTTCATTTCAATCCATTCTGTAGCTTTTTAGCAAAACAATGTTTACATTTTAGCTCAACTCTATTGAAACGGACTATAGAAACATAGAACCAATAGAAATATCTACTTAATACTTATAACCTTCTTGGATTCGACTTAGCGTTCCGCATGTCATATTATAAATGATAAATCCAACATGACAGTTTTTGTTATCCCGATTATGAGATCCCGCGTAGATAGATACGCGGGATTCCATACATGATACCAAATGGTATTTATGGATGTATGTGGGATTCTTTACATCCTCGAAACATCACAACGCCTGAATGGATTTAAATCAATGACATGTGTATCGATTAATCTAAATATAATTAGCTAGGCCAGGTTTTGTTTTTATAAAACCAAAATGGCTGGCACAAAATACGAAATGAGCGTACCTACTTAGTGAGGAAAATAAAAAATTGAGTTGTTCAAGACCTTAAAAGTGCAATAAATGTTATCCTCTTGTACAGTCTGGTTTCTTTGTTAACACTAGTAGTCTGTTTTTTTTTAAGTTTTTGAACTAGGTAGGTATGAACCTCCCGTGTGGGGTTGCTGGTCCCCCATCGGGCGCGTCCCCCCGGTGGCGGATGGGGGAACGCCTCCCAGATATGGGAGGTACCGGGGAAACCCGGCGCGGACCAAAACCAGCAGGGGGTTGCCGCTTGGAGGATCCTGGTACTTCTCTGTTCATCAGAGTGGACTGTGGGGACTCCGGGCGGCGACAATTGGGGGGGAGGCTTTCGGGCCGTGAGGAAGAAAACCTCGTTAAAAAAATTACAGGAGGGGGTGGAAACGCCCTGCGCGGCGGGTCCGCTGGTCTTTTTGGCCGGTGGGCGCTGGCTTTGGCCACCGTCGGGCAACCCGTAATCCACGCGGAGCGGAACGGAACCCCACGCACTGAGCGAGGGGCCGCGAGGAAGAAAACCTCTATAAAAAATTACACGAGGGGTGAACCTCTTGAGGGTCGCCTGCGGGTGTGGCCCTCTTGAGGGTTGCCTCTAGCGAGGAACTCCGGGTGATGGAATGGTGTATTCGTCGCCCGTTGAGACGCCTCGGGTCGGGAGGCGCACAATTATGTTCCTGGTGCGCCTCAGACGGTGTTAGGGGGCCTTTAGGTCCCCCGGTGGAGGGTCTGCCTCGGCGGACGGCGCCGGCTGGGTCGCGGATGATTGCGCAAGTGTACCCGTAACCCAGCCACCAGGCGACACGGAGGAACATCGCGCGAGGAGGTTTTAGTGGGTATTCTGGCCATCGGCCTGCTTGAGTCCCACACTACCTTCCGGAAGCGGCGCAGTCCGCTGCGCTGCTTCCGGAAGGTGTGCGTAAATGCATTTCCCAGCGTCAAAAAAAAAAAAAAAAGGTAGGTATGAACCTATAATATCTTATTCAATTAATTTTATTATTTGCTTCATCCTGTTTTTCTAGTTTGTAGATAAAAATAAATCTTAGGCCTAATGCCATTTTTTGGGTGGTAGAGTAAATTAAACCAATAAAATTTGATTGCCTTTGATAATTTTGTAATCAAAAGGGAAACAAAAAATTTATAGGTACCACTCGTAAATCATACCTACCTTCAACATATTTAAAATGATCACGGCCAAAGTGAATGGTCCACATCTACACGCCACGGCCTATACCTACCTTTATTACGTATACGATAGCCAATTTATATAAGTCATTTCGATTTATATCATTTACAGTCTCATACATACATTATACGTATTTGTAGGTAATTACTGTTACCTACAAAGGTAGCTGAGAGCCATGCCGCACCGCAACGTCATTTTGTCGAATTGTAAATGCATACTAATACCTATTATAAATGCGAATCTAACTCTGTCTGTCTGTCACGCTTTCACGCCTAAACCGCTGAACCGATGTTGACGTAATTTGGTACAAAGATAGACTGGAGCTTGGAGAAGGTCATAGGCTATTTTTATTCCGGAAGATCGTAGAAATGCCAAGGGATTTTTAAATCTAAATCCAAGCGGACTAGGTCGTGGGCATCGACTGGTACGTACATTTATCAAACGGCTGATGCGGTGACGTGTGCAGCTTCCGTACAAACAATAAAACCGGTCAAGTGCGTGGCGGGCCACGCGCAGTGTAGGGTTCCGTAGTCACAATCCTCGAAAAACAGATATAACTCCTTAACCTGTGAACCCTACTTAGCCGTGATAGTTTTCCTTTAAAATTGATTATATACCCTACTGCTGTGAATTTTTTCAAGTTCCTATATACTGCCATTTGGCTGATAGAGGGGGGGGACACTTGACTCTAATAAAAATTTGCACTTTAAAACATCATATTTTACAAACGGATCTAGAAATCGAAAAATGATGTTCCCACACCCACAGTATTTTTAAAAGACCTATTCAACGATACCCCACACTATGGGGTAGACGAGAAAAAAAATATTCATCCCCACTTTACATGTAGGGGAGCTACCCTAAAAAAAAATATTTATCAAAATTTTATTTCACCACTTTGTCGGCGTGATTAATATTTATACTCATGCCAAATTACGGATTTCTAGCACTAATAGTCTCTGAGATTAACCGAGGACGGACGGACAGACGGACAGACGGACAGACGGACAGACGGACAGACGGACAGACGGACGGACATGGCGAAACTATAAGGGTTCCTTGTTTACTACGGAACCCTAAAAAGGCTGTGATACACCGGATTTTCACATGTATGTAGGACTTCGCAGGGATACATCATATACATTATACATCACACAACGCGTCATGTGGCATGACTCTTTTCTGCCTCACTCAGAGACATTCATTAAATTTTGACTAATGAGTCATTAAATCTCTAAATGAGCTGTTATTTGGCTAATGAAGCGTTAACTGATTTTGAAAGTGATTTGAACTGATTTTTAAATCCAATTGCTAAGGAATTCTTGCGGCAGTAATTCGTTAATCAGATCGCACTTTTGTTATGATTTTGTATAAGTAAGTACTTAGGTAGGTATGTTTAACATTTAAAAAAATGTGGTCCGATTGTAGAATAATCAACAACATTTTTGCACTCGTTCCACTAAAATTATGCAATTATCTATAGCTTCTCAAAGGTCAGCGCATACGAGTGATGCCCAGGCGCAGCTTTCTTTTTATAATAACAAACTTAAGGCGTCGCGTCGTCCTAATAGACTAACGATCGTTCGATCAATACGATCGATTTCGTTGCACAATCGAATCAAACATATGAATCTCCTAAGTGTCCTAAATCCTAATTGAATCTCGCAAGTCATCACACGATCGCACTAGGTACTACTTAAATATCGTGCGACGAAATCGGTCTTATTAATCGTACGATCGACAGCCAATTAGCTTAGCAGCAGAATTACGCCTCTATTTAATCTCAGACGGTTGAAATTGAATGCAAAACTGCGCATCCTGTCCAAACCCGATCTGCGGTTCGCGTTTTCGTATGTCAAAACTCAAAACAAATAAATCTGAGTTTAATTTATTAACACTTGGTTATCACTAAAATACTCTCATAGAGCTCTCTTCTTTTCTATAATATATTGATGTTTGGAATTTGGCGTTACTGAAATTAAGTCTTTGTATTGAATTTCTCTCAAATTGTAGTATGGTTCAAAATAAACCTGTTTAATTTTTGGATAATACTGATAAAACTGTATATACCTACTCTGATTTTTAATTCCGTGGAATTCTGACGTTTCTTAATGTTACCAGAGATAAAACAGTTCCCACAAAAAAGATAATAAATTCAAAACTTACATATAAATAAAAATCAATTGCCTCATGTAGATATGACAAATGTCTGACAGATATACTTCAGGTACTTTAGTAGTTTGGGGTAAAATCGTACTTCAGATGGTAACCCTGTTTTTCATACAAATAACTCATTCTACTTTAAATTACAACTGTCAGAATTCCACCGAATTAAAAATCAGACTATAGATTAAAATATGTTTTCTCTCATAGAGTAGACTCGCCTCTGACTACGGAAATTGCTGGCGCGAATTCATGATCAATGATCATGATCACGTGAATTTATTGAAGAATGTGTGAATAATTGTACCTAGTCGTAAGGACACATAATTTTTCTGTCAGTGTACTTACATAATATTATTAATTGCGAATGTGGGTCGCGAGGGGACCTCAATATTTGGCAGAAATATTTGTCGCGCAATTAAGAAGAGGAGGTATAATTTATCTTAGGCGCAATTACACACCTAACGTCGAATACTACTTACTACTACTACTAGGCTACTCATTTACTCTATGACCAAACGTATTCAAAAATATCGTGGTATAAAAATCTTACCCCGACCTTTTGTACTCATTTTAATAAAGACAATATTCTTCACCAATGTGAAGCAAGACGCAATATTACGACGTGTACCTACTTATTTGATAAATAAAACTCAAGCCAAGTTAAACAGATGCGAATGTTTACAAGACCTTCTGTCCTTTGCGGTTTCGTGTCGTAACGTTGATGAGGTTCCTCTCAAAAGTTAGTATATGTAGATACATGTATATAAGCGAAGCTGTAAAACGGTTCGGGGCTGACTGACCTGTTCCTCACAGAGGAGCGGGAGGATATTGTAAAGTTCCTCTGGGGCAAGCGAGGTGCGCTCGCGGGCGCGGGCGCAGGCGCGGGCGGCGAAGTTCTTGGCAGGCGGGTTCCCGCCGCCGCCGCGCCCGCCGCCAGCACCACTACCAACCACCACCTATACATCACGGGACCGGGCACGAACGCGACACGACTTGCTGTCACGCTAGCGAGATACCGACTCGCCGTAAGATACGCTCTCGACCACCTTCACTTTTGTTGTGCCTCGCGCTGCAACGCCAGCGGCGGCCGCGCGCCCCTCTACGATGAAAGCGAAGGCTTTCACTACCGCTCGCCTGCGCACGGCCGGCGGCGGGCTGCTGTGCCAATCCTTACACCAGATCAAATCCTTTCATAACAACCTCACTGCGGAGTATATAGTGTTCGTTGATTATATGATATTACTCCACAACTAGGCTGTATAGTAGACGCTGGACGAATGATCTGGACCGCGTTATAAGCAGAGGTGCGAATGCTTCGACAAATAATTTGAATCTGATCTTCATTTGTTCGGGTCAACTGCTCTGGCGCAGTATATTTATTTACAAAGCGCGAACGAGTTTTATTTTGGTTCTTAATGTTATAGCGTATAGATGATATTCCTTATTTGATACATTATTTAAATGAGATGACTAATACACCTAATTCATAAACAGTAGGTACGGCTCATAAAGATGTTACATTATTATGTACCTATTGCTAGAATATATAACTCGATTTTTTTTTCAAAAATATTTTTGACATAAACTTCTTAAAATCTATATTTTTGACGATAAAAAGATTGGAATTGAATTATAATTTATTTATTTAAAAAAATAACAACAATATTTGGAAACAGGCAAAATATCACACGATAGAATTTAGGAAACAAGCAAATTATTAAAATGCATTATTATGACATAAATGGCTACACTTTTGGGCAAGAAGTCTTCCTGAGATAGTTCTTGCCTGACGGCAAGGACACCACGGTCACGCCCTGCGGGAAGATCTTGGGCACTTGATCCTCCGGTACAGTGGGCAGCACCATACAATCATCGCCCATCTAATGGGAAGAAAAAAAACAACGAATATTTATTATGTTGACGAAGAAAATTACACTTTTATTCCGGACAGTAGTACCTATACCAAGAATACTATATATTACTGCGTAAGCGGTGATAGCCTAGTGGTTGAGACTTCATCTTTCCTATCGGGGGGGCCGAAGTTCGATCCCCGGCACGCACCTCTTCAGAATCTCTTTCTCTTCACTCAACTCAACTTTTCGGATGCGCGTTTTATGCAATTAAATATCATTTTCTTTAACGGTGAAGGAAAACGTCGTGAGGAAACCGTGCAGATTTCGCCTGACAGTTGTCTATAATGTTCTCAAAGGCATGCGACGTCTATCAATCCACTCCGCACTTGGCCAGCGTGTTGGACTTGCTACGGGCTAACTCTTGTCACTCTGAGAGTAGACCCGTGCCCTGTAGTGGTCCGTGCTCCCTCTCTCCCAATCGTCACAAGACAGTGATAGTACGATTGTACTATCGTACGTCATAGTCGTGGTAGTATGATCGTGAAGTACGCCTACGTAGAAGTACGCCTAGTAGTATTTCGTATGGCACTGTCCTTGTCCTGCTCGATTTACTTATAGCGTTGTCTTTGTCAGTAATAAATTCGCTATGATGAAGTGTTGGTGTGATGTGAGGGTTGGCCCTACTGCAGGCCTTTTACGTATTTCAATAGCTACGTTATTTACTCGTACACAAAGTGTTCAACATATAACTGCGTCACGGTGTACAAACCATCTGTATGTCTATCACCGAGATTCAATGCATTTGATCATCGGTTACCGAAGTTAGCCACAGAAATAGAGAGTTTGACAGTTATTTGTTGGACGATTCCCGTAGTGTGGATACAATTAAATTACATAGCCACTAAGGCTGAGATCGAGCGTACTCTGGACTCTTCTCATGCTTGAGGTGAGAGTTGAACCGAGACAGATTTATATCAGGAACATATTTGTGTCCCATTTTAACTCTGTCTCAAGTCTGAGTAGAGTCTGAGTACGCTCAGCCTAAAGGTGGGTCCAAATATGTATCACTTGCCCGATCCGATCACCGTATCCGTATCAGCGTATCACGTATCAAGCCCCGTACAAGTTGTGGACGCCTCGATTTGCTCCGTATCCATATCTTTACAATAGTGCAGTTTACAGTAGTATCACCTTTGATGATCGGACAAAAACCGACACGAAATGGGTCGGGCCGTATCATAATGGCGTATCGAGTTCACGTATCATGATACGCGTATCATCACTCGTCCACATATGCGATCATGATACGCGTCGGCGATACGGATACGGTGATCGGATCGGGCAAGTGATACATATTTGGACCCACCTTTAGATACTGTGTGTCTTTACAAAGTAACCGAGAGAAGTAGCGAGAGTGGAGGCTTGCGTGGTGTGAGCTCTAAGGCTTGGCAGAACTAAAAGGGGAACGTCAACTTTTTACACAGGACATCTTGTGACGCCGACCCACATCTAATAGACTAGGCCTGAATGGCCTATGCGCTCATGTCGGTCGCACGTACTATTTGTAATGTCAGCCTTGCCAGCGTCGTCGTATCACATTCCTGACAATTTACGTCCCTTAATAATGAACATTGCGCTTTAAAGGATATTTTGCAAGATTTATTAGATAAAATTGCTCAAGAAGTAAACGTTCATGCAAATTAAAAAAAAAACCTTGTTAAGATTTAAAAAAAAAAAATACTTTTTCAATACAGTCGACGGAAACAGAATTCATTAGTACTTGGCCTAATCGACCCGATTTATACGTTCAATTACATTAAGTATGTCCTTTTTATGTCGTTCAAACTAGTAACAACGGAAAAAGTATACAGGATGTCCTAAAATTAATATTAGTTAGGTACGGGAAAAACAGCAATTAATAAATAATCTTAGGTAAGTCTTTTTTAAACTTTCTTGCTCAAATAGGTTTCTAACCCTAGGTTTTCTAAATCCAATGAATTTATCACTTTACGAGTATACCGCACGACGTTTAAATAAATACTTGTCCAATCTAGACAAGTATTTATTTAAACACAAAGTGGTGAACTTATATAGTTTTTTTTATAACAAAGAGTTATAGTATAGGATCCCGCCATACAACGACCTTCACCGAGATGCTTATTTGATGAAACGTATTTTATATTTAATTTAATACGTCAATAAATATATTGCATATGGGTTGCCTAACAAATTCCAGTCCAGGATATGATTAATTAATAATTGAAAAAAAAAAAAAAAAAATTTTTTTTCACATTTCACTGGTTTGATTACTAGACAAATTCATAATGAAATCATCTTTATTTTCATTTAATTTTAATTCAATAATCACACCGGTGCAAAATGCTAGTATCGATTTACCTGTTTACACCTGGCTACCCGAAAGTTGTGATCGGAAAAGAATAAGCAACCTAACGTTTGCATATTCTATGGGCATCATACTTTCGATTGGTATAGAATTTGTCTAATAATCAAACCGGGGAAATGTTAAACAAAAAATTTTATATTTTATTTATTAATTAATCATATCCTGGACTGAAATTTCTTAGGCAACCCATATGCAATATATTTATTGACATGTTAAATTAAATATAAAATACGTTTCATCAAATAAACATCTCGGTGAAGGTCGTTGTATAACGGGATCTTAGACCATTATATACCTATGTAAGTCAGCATTGTGCGTGCTTACCTATCTATACCCTATCCAGCAAGATAAGTTAGTAGGTATAATTTTCCGTAATTCGATACAAATGAGAAGGAAAAAAAGGTTAGTGGGCGTTAACCATTAACAGTGCGCGTGCATACTCTGCTACTATTCTATTATGTCTACTAAAAATAAGTGAAAAAATTAAGGTGGTAGAAGTTCCTAAAACCTGAAAATTTAATGCGCGCACAAACATACAGACAAACAGATCAACAGACAAAAATTTCAAAAATAGCTTTTTTACGTTCTATTACGTATCTCTAACATCCCCCAGTTATTATTTTGGTCATGATTGACCCATGATTTTTGGTCGTAATTAAGATACACCTGTATATAAAACATATTATTTACTTAACATAATATCAGGTCTATTAACAAATGTAGCGATTTCCTGTCAATGTTTCTTACATGATAATAATTAATACATTAATCACCACGATACTTGTTTTATAAGCTCTTATTTTTTGCAATCCAACAGATTAAACTTTCTTACGACTTAAGAGCTTATGAAATATTAGAACATAAAATAAATTGAAAATTTAAAAAACCCCCGACATTCGCCATTTAATGGCAGCGCCCATCTTGAATTTGCAATAGTGCTATTCTACTAGTCAAGCCCTTTCATTTGATACCCATATCAAGGGAGTTGTGAAAAAATATGTCATCCGCTATTTTGTAGCAGCGGCCATCTTGGACCGATTTTCATCAAACATAGCTAACAACACTCTCGACTAATTCACCTTTCAAACAAAAAAACCGCACTCAAATCGGTCCACCCGTTTGAGCGCCACAGGGGAACAGACAGACACACACACACACACACACACGTCAAACTTATAACACCCCGTCGTTTTTGCGTCGGGGTTAAAAAACCACTCTGGGCATTTTGGATCAGAATCTGAAGCGAACCCTGTACATTGTATTTGTCCACATGCGTCGAAACGATGACTGGTTATTTGTTAAGACTGATTTATATCGCACAACACCCGTATTTAGATGGTCAGTACTACAGATGTACAGTGCAGGCTGTAGGCTAAAGAAGCGACATTTAGCTGTTGTCGGTCACAAACACCCCCAACTAAAAGGTACGCTTAGTAGGTAAAAGTATCTGCCCGCGGCTTCGTCCTCGTGAATTTCGGTTTTAACCCAGATAAGCCTACTGTCCTATATGTAGGACAGTGAAAATAAAAAAATATATCAAAGTACCCATTTAAATGGTTGATTTTATTTGTTGTGATATGAAGTAAGGAGACTATGTTTATAATAGTAAAAATATAAAATCGACGTTTTATTTACTATTTTTCGATATATTTCACTAAAAAGTGTGCAATAAAAACGCGTTGCAGAAACGGCCCACAAGAGATATGTATAAAAATCTGAAATTTATATTTAGGTTGCAAATTTCACATTTCACATGTTCTGGATAACCTCTTCTTTACTTTGTATAACAATTATTTTTAATTATTGATATAATATTTCGTTAAGTGGAAATAATTTACGACAAAAAGTGCTGGACTATATATAGGACAGTAGGATAATACAGGTAACTTTTTATGTTCGGACCGCTAACTGCTCATGGGATAATAGACGCCTTGAACAGCTTCTGATGGTGAGAAAAATGACAGAGAGGTAACGATATGTATTCTACCACTCCTTGTTGACCCCGATTGCCCTACTGATGAAGGTGATGAAGACAAGGGTGATGAAGATAACGTGGACGCTGAATAACTTGCTACGTAACATATTACTTCAACCTGTAGAAATATCTCTTCAAGTTGAGTATCCCATTAGTGATACCGAAGAGCAACTTGCTGTTAGTTGATCAGCTCAGCGCAAAAGCATTTACGCGTGGAGGAAAAGAGGCTTAGCAACATCTTCAGTGGTTTGGCTTGAGGTTCAAGGTGCTTTACAAGATAAACTTCAGATTGACTGGTTTGAACATTATTAGTTACACAGAGTGGGCATTAGGGTCAAGAAATGGCACATGCCATTACTTACAAATAATATCTTTCTGAACGTTTTTGCATGGCAATTATTGTATAAAACAAAATACGGGAAACTCGATCACCTAAGCTTCCGCAGGAGAGTAACAACAGCTTTGATTGAGTCAAACAGAAAATTTGAAGAAATGAGGCCAAGTCAATCGTCCCAATATGAACGTGATGACAGCTGGAAAGATCAAGGCATAACCAATTCAATCTTTTCGTTATTATTCAATCAAAAGAAAGACTTTACCGTCAATGTCATAAAAATGTTTGACGCGCTGCATACATTTCATATAGAATATATGTGCTATGTATTTTGTACATGTTTTGTAACTTATCATACATAAGTCATCACACTGCAAAATTGATATACTAACATTAAAATTCATTTTTTGTACCCTTTTCATAAATAGATAAATGTATTAGGCCGTTTTCAGTTAAGGTCAATACTAACCCTTACTTACTATCTATTATCCTACTGTCCTATATATAGGACGGGCATTTCCCGGAAAACCTTAAGGAAAATATTTTTTTTAATATTTTTTTTATTCATTTTAAAGCTAATGCAACTAAAAAAATTAGTTTATTGTAAAGATTTTGAGTAAAAATAGTTTCAGGCTTATCTGGGTTAAACAAATCCCCAGGGAATCGTGGATTTCCGGTTCCCGTTCCCGCTCCCTTTTCCAACCTTTATACCTACTATCAAGGAAGTTCGCTATAGTAATCTTCCTATAGATTTCGGGTTTTTCAAAATCCCGTGGGAACTGTGCATTTTTCCAGGATAAAAAAGCCTATGTGTTAAGTCAGGGCATAATCTATCTACATTTAAAATTTCAGCCAAATCGGTTCAGTAGTTACGACGTGATTGAGTAACAAACATCCAAACATCTAAACATCCAAACATCCACACTTTCACATATTTATAATATTATAGTAGGATTAGGTATTATGGTTAGTGTTATCGTAGCATGTTCCGCAGGTCACACATTCTCTATGAACTGACAATGAAACACTCATCACTGATATGGACAGATGTGAATGCGTTCATAGAGAATGTATGAAGGAATACTTTTCACTGTGACGGCACTAATGCTTCACTGATATGTGCGAATCTGTGCGAATCAGCCTTTAACGAGTGTTCAGTCTTCTATGACATATTTACGAGAAAAAAATCCCTATAAAACATTCACCGATGCGTCAGCCCTTTTATTTTATTTTATTTTTTACAAGAATATGTAATTAATTATGGAGATCGGGGTCAGTATGGTTTAGTGCATATTGAGACGCGTCACATCGCTTCAGCATTATGCTTGTATGCTTTGAACCTGCAAAAATGATTTTCTTACCTTTATACGCCTCTTGTTCTTACCTTCCAGTTTGCAGGAGTGGCTACTTTGGCTTTGTCAGTCAGCTGCAAAGAATCTATGACACGCAGGATCTCACTGAAACAAAACATTATCTATTTGTATTTATTAAATATAAGTACAAATCACAAAAAATGAAAAAGAGAAAGCAGCAATATTGTCAATTTAGGTTATTTCATCTATGTCTGTCATTGGCCTTTTCTGGCTCTCTTTTTCACTTCTCTATATGAAAAAGATAGATATCATTTGATATCAACATTTCTCTTGATCTGTCCCAAGTTATCAATTCTTGTCTTACTCTTCTCGGTCTCGTCTTACTTTCCTCTTTGATCTCTATTATATTTTTAATTACCTGATACCCACAACTATAACTGCGTGGATTCAGGTTTTTATTTTACTGGATAAAAAGTATCCTATGTTCTACTCCAGGTTTTCCTTTGTTATTTTGTCAAGATCAGTTCAGCAAGTAAACCAAGAAAAGATAACAGACAGACACTAATTTATAATATTGACATGGAGGAAAACTAAATAATAATAATTAATAGATCTTCATTTGTTCAGTTTTTCTGGTATTCTAATGATCTTCTTTTATGTCACTCTTCTCAACACCTCATTTGTAGACATTATTATATATTAGCATCTAAAAATTCTAATTAAAAAATTTGAAGAATTACTTGAAATGTTGTCAATTACTCACTCAAAATTGCGTCCAGTTGTGGCAGGATAAAGCAAAGATAGCCTAAATTTCTTTTTAGGATCCAAAATATACACTGCACGAGCAGTTAAAGGCATCCCAGCAGAGTCTAGTTCATCTTTGTCGATCATATTCAACTTAAAGGCAATGTTTCGCATCTTGTCTTCTATTATTGGATATGGAAATTTCTCACTATCTGGGCAACCTGTGACAAAAAATAAGAAAAAAATTATGAAAAATACTTTAATAAGTATATTTTAGGGCATGCATTATAGTCTGCCCTGCCCCGCTTCAGTATATAGGCACCTTAGCAAGAGGTTCAGGGTTAAACCCCAGTTTGAAAAATGAGCTCTTCAAATTGGCTTCAATCAACTCTGCTTATAAGTATTAGCTATACTTTTCTGTGGAGTTACTTTCTGAATGTAAAATGTGTGCTTATCTGCATGCCAATTTCAGCCTGATCCGTTCAGTGGTTTGAGATGTGCATGGATTGATAATAATATAATAATAAATCTTTATTGAAAGTAACATAGACTCACATTGTTAGTATTACAGAAACTTATCCATGTTAGTAAAATAACCTAAAGTATTTAAAAACTAATGAATATGAATATGCGAATCATTACTGCACCGTTCCATTAGAAACGGCGCAGCAATGATTCACATACACACAGTCCAATCGACTCGCAATCAACTGCAGAATACTGTTGGAACTGCTCCGTAATCTACGCACCAGGGATCCGCAACTTTTGCGCATTGTCGCATAGAAACAATCAACTCGCGCAGCCGCGAACACCGGGGCAGCCCCATCAGCACCCTGAAGGCATTGTTGTACTGGACACGGAGAGCGCTATATGATTTTTTTGAGTACTTGACCCACAGGTTGCACGTGTAAAAAGATGTACAGTAGACTCTAAACAAAGTTGTCTTTACATTGGTGGTGATCAATCAGTCAGTCACCTTTTCCTTTAGATATTTAGATTACATTACAACTTCTCACTTACCTGCATAACTTTTTATATCTTTACACCATTCAATATGAGAGGCCACAGAGTCACAGGACAGTCCAATAACTTTAACATTGCGCTTCTCAAATTCAGGCAACAGTTGTAGAAGTTTAGCAAGCTCAGTTGTACAGACCGGGGTGAAGTCTGAAGGGTGAGAGAAGAGAATACCCCATCTGAAGCAATAAAGAGATCTCTTTTATTTATATAAGCCTCAATAGCACAAAAGACTGAAAGGTCAACCGTTCAAATGCCACCCACTGCACTATTGTTTTACCCTCCTATATAGTATACTCTTGACTTTTAATTCAATGCAGTAAACTCATTTTTCATCATTATGTAAAATAATGTTGTCAACCTAAACTCTATGTGTATCTCTAATAGTGATGTGATAAATTCTTTTCATTTCATTTCATTTATATAAACGTTTGACTGTTACATAGTTAATAACTTCTAGTGGTAGAGTGTATGTATTTTCATAAAATAATACATAAATAAAGTTTTGTTCAATCAATAGCTATTTTTATTTATTGTTAAGAGCTTGTTAAGATTTACTCATTACATTTTGTTTTAGAAATGAAATTTCTTGAATAGAAAAATTGTAATCATTGTATGCACTTGGCTGGATGGAGATATTTAAATTGAATACCTACACATTTTTTTATGCATCTACAAGCACACGAGTAGATAAGTACAGAGGGGAAGCTTCTACAAGCGGCCCGCTGTAGGTACACTCACACATATTGTTGTCACACACATGTTTGTCACCCAACTGAACCAGTTGGGGGACCGAGCAGGTGTCCGTGAACTGTTTGTATGAAGCTTCCCCTCTGTACTTATTTACTTGTGTGTCTACAAGTTAGCCCTTGACATCAATGTAAGTTATGATGCAGTCTACGATGGAAGTGGGCTAACCTGGAATAGGTTTGGCAGTTTTTATATATACATAGTTTTATACATAATTTTACAGTAGTAACTGTAACAGTTTTTAGTATTCAATACTCAATTTATTTTTGAGTATCAGATATTTAAACACAACAGAATATTAAAAAACTATTTAGTGGCAATGGTGTTACATATATCCTTACCTGGACAGGTCAGTTGGCACTGTCCTCCATCTTATTTCCAGTTATTGTAATTATTTTTATTACCAATGTGAAAATGGAACATTTTCTTTTTGAAGAGTTGTTTGCACAACTGCCTGACGATAGATGGGTTGCAGGTGTGTAAATAATGATGTGTTTTTACTAATAGAATAATAAAATTTATCTAGGTCCATAATTACCAGCGGAAGTGTAAGATTAACTAAGTATTGTTCAATAGGTCCAAGATGTGCTGAAGTTGTTCCTTTTGGTAAAATTAAGGAAAATTAATGAGATAGCGACAGTGAAATAATTTTTGACTATATTTGTTTTTGTGTATATGTGCGCTACAATTGAGCCGGTAATAATGTTGTAATGTAATGCAATCGTTGTAATGCAAGCGTGGCAATAATTAGCTATTTCTCCTAGCATTTATTTGTCACGTAAAAATAATTTTAATGCTTACGAGTCACCAAGCCAATCGTGAAAATCTATTTCCCCTTCTGTGGTATTTGCGTTAAAATTGGGAAAAAGGTCTCCCAGAAACATCCTAAATGGATGAAACGAAGCTAGAATCACAGGATAGAACTTTAACACAAAATTAATTACAATTGCTCAATATGTTTAAAGATAGTAGATGCAGCAAGCTGAAACAATAACTACAGAAAAAGATAAAGAAAATTCACAGTTCACACTTCCAAAATTCTTATTTCAAAAGTTTTTTGACGGATCACCGAAACAAATTAAATTGACGTTTGATATTGACATTGACAGCAGAGAATTTACAAACCGTAGACAGAGAAACAGATATAATAATCCGCTAATAGTGACAAATTTTGCAAAGACTTTGCAATCGTCCGTTGTGAAGTCGACATCAGAAGATGCTCCGGTATCCGGAGCGAAACGATCGTAGAGTTTGTTTTGGTGAATTTGTGTGGTAGTGTGCCTACAAAGTCACTGTCACTTAGCGGATTATAGCAAAGTAATTTTGTTTTCATTGTAAACCTTTTATTAGTATGCATTTTAAAAAATAAAATAAAATCAATTCAACTTCTTTTTTAGTTTTATTTAAAAATTCGGGAAAGAATTTTCCCTATCCCATCTAATACCCAAACAGGGGAGCGCAGTTATTGTGGCAACATTAATCTATAACCTTGTCATTGACGTCATCGTTACGTCATGTTATCTCTATCTCAGTCGCGGTTACACAGTACCTAAGTCTATGTCATTGATCTATTAACTAAGAGATCTGAAGCTAAAAATTAACTTGAGGTACAGTTATTGTACTCACCTAACCTAAATGACTCCTGTCTAGGTGTAAATGAAACACCGAATCGCACTTGCTTTTTATTATTTCTAAGCATGTCACTAAATTGATTGTCAAATGGACTTATTTGTTAAATTTTAATAAATTTAATCCTACCAAATTAAATAGGTATGTCTCATAAACCATCATTACTATATGGATTGTTTAGATATTGTTTTTGGATATTTTTGTCAATTGACTATTGAATTTAGTCGCATCATAATTTTCCAAAAACATTCATCACGAGGCTGATAAATTTTTATTATTTTGGTGTTCTTCTTCCAAGAATTTATAAATGTTTGATCTTAAGTTATTTTTGATAAATTTTCCGTAGTTTTATTATAATGTCCTGTGCTGTGAAAGAATGTAATTCCTATAGGGGCCGAAAAGAAAATTTTAAAGGAACATTATCATTTCATCGGTGAGTTTTGATAGTTTTGTATGTAAATATAATCTAAAATTATGTAACGTTATTTGTAGTTTTTGGAAATCATCATCGTGGTCAATTCTACACCGATTTTTGCCTATTTTTTAAATATTTTCTGTTGACTAATAAAGGTTATGTTTTTTAGCATAGTGATGTACTAAAATTGCATATCGATTACGTGCGATAAAATTTTTAACCCCCGACGCAAAAACGACGGGGTGTTATAAGTTTGATGTGTCTGTGTTGTGTGTGTGTGTGTGTATGTGTGTGTGTCTGTCTGTCTGTTCCTCTGTAGCGCTAAAACGGGTGAACCGATTTGAACGCGGTTTTTTTTGTTTGAAAGGTGAATTAGTCGAAAGTGTTGTCAGCTATTTTGATGAAAATCGATGCAAGATAGCCGCCGCTACAAAATGGTAGATTATTTATTTTTCACAAATCCGTTAATATGGGTATCAAATGAAAGGGCTTGACTAGTAGAATAACACCATGCAAATCCAAGATGGCCGCGATCAAAAAATGGTGTCGGGGGTTTTTTTTTAATTTTTTGAACATTAGATTCCGTAGCCACTACACACAATGAATACTTACGTGTATTTCCGCGTGCTAGATTGTTGTATCAAGATCGCTAAATTTTTATTTGTTACAGATTTCCAAAGAACCCAAAAATAAGAAATGAATGGGCACAAAGAATAAGACCGCAATATTGGACATCGCAGAATTGTGCCCAAAAACAATTTAAAATGGAGGCGCTTAAAAGCAAACGCTATTATTTTTGCCGCATATAGACACATTGGTAATTATAATAATATCAGATATTTGTAATAATACCATAATTTCATGCTAGTGTTGTGTGAAGGTGCAAAATACATGCAAATACTAGGGTTGGACTTAATAGTCTTTGGCACGAATTCAGAGATAAAATAGTCATTAGTGATAGATGTTTGGTCCACGAGTATAATGCTAACACTCTTATAATAAGGTAATTCATCGTTTTCAAGAAAACAACGAAAATCAATTCTAACCTCAACACTGGATGATTTACCCTCTCCCTCCCCCCATCCCATAACCCATATCAAGGCGGCACGTTTTAAAAGTTTTACCCTAAAAGCTGTTATTAGTGTATGAAAAACGCTGAAGCGAAACGTGAAAAATGTTCTACCAGGTCTGATTTTTTTAATTTAAGGCAAGAGAACCGTTAACAATGGATGTCTGTAATGCAGAAGAAAATTCCGCCAATGAAGTTTCCATTCGCACATTAACGGAGTGACGTATAAACATTAATGTTCAAAGAAATTTAGTAAGTGTACAATATTCGTTCGTTCGTTCGTTCGTTTCAACCAATGGACGTCCACTGCTGGACATAGGTCTCTTGCAAGGATCGCTACAGCACACGATCTTGTGCCGCCTGATTCCAGCGGCTACCAGCGACTCGCTTGAGATCGTCTGTCCATCGAGTGGGGGGTCTACCTACGCTTCGTTTGCTGGTGCGAGGTCGCCATTCAAGCACCTTGGGACCCCAACGTCCATCGGTTCTTCGTGCAATGTGCAACGTGTGCAATGTGCAAATTGCACGAAGTATAATATTACTACCTATTAATATTACTGTAGCTGTGATAGCCTAGTGGTTAGGACGACCGACTTCTAATCGGAGGTCGTGGGTTCGATCCCGGGGCATGGACCTCTAACTTTTCGGAGTTATGTGCGTTTTAAGTATTTAAATATCACTTGCTTTAACGGTGAAGGAAAACATCGTGAGGAAACCTGCATGCCTGAGAGTTCTCCATAACGTTCTCAAAGGTGTGTGAAGTCTGCCAATCCGCTTGGCCAGCGTGGTAGACTATGGCCAAAACCCTTCTCACTCTGAGAAGGAGATCCGTGCTCTGTAGTGAGCCGGTAATGGGTTGATCATGATGATGATGATGATGATGATTAATATTACTACCTATTAATATAAATAGGTTTAATATTTTGTATTTCGAGACAAAACAATTCACTATTGTAATCTACATAGTACTTTCAGGAAGGTTTTAGTATATGTATAACACACCTAGTTACCATTCTTATGTGCAAAGTTACACGCATAAATGTACCCACATGTCACTAATATTTTTGACTGGTGCACCGCGGTTCCTCTGAGATTGCTGGACCGAAGTCGGTTTAATTTTTCTTAAAAATAGCTTGTATGATCGTATTTTCGAAACACCGTTTATAAAGTTTCATCGACTCCAAAAAGACTCGATTTTATTTCAGTTCTAGAAGGCACAACAAAGGTTCTAGAAGGATATGTATATTTTGTGTTTTATATATATATATATATATATATGTATATTTTTCGATGTGTACACTAACACCTTTCTGAAAGTATGTAGATTATGATAGTGAAAAAATCATCAAAATCGGTTCATTAGTTGCGGAGATAATCGCGAACATACTTATATACATACATATATACATACATACAACCTCCTTTTTTGAAGTCGGTTAAAAATATACTATATGAAACATGTTATTCTTGTATTTCCTAACAAGATGATGCCCGAGACTTCATTCACGTGAGCTTAGGTTTTTATTTTATTAATCTTGTGGGAACGCTTTGATACTGCAAGACAAAAGTAGCCTTAGATATCGGTTCCCGGGATGCTAGCTGTCTGTGTACAAAATTTCGTCCAAATCGGATGGGCCCTGAAAAGGTAAAAGACAGAAAGACACACTTTCGCATAACGTAATATTAGAGTATGGTGCACATATTTAAACACGCATATTGTGTCCCTATAGATCCTCACAGTCAAAATATCGATAGTTACATCACTAGCACGTCACGTGTCATCGTCACGTGTCATTAAAAAACTTGTGACCACTGACAGATGTAAACTTGACATCTATTTAGAGTATATATTACAATATCTTAATTCAAATTCAAAAATTCATTTATTCAAAGTAGGTACACTGTACACTTTTTGAACGTCAATTTGGGAACAGGCAATGGTGATAATTACTTACGGAAACTTAAAACTAAAGCTACGAGGGTTCCAAACGCGCCCTGGTCTGAGAAGAGCCCACAACAAACTCAGCCGGGTTTATTATTTTTTTTATTATCACCATCTTACAATATGGTATAGCCATAAAAATTATTTGAACTGTTGGCTTTTAGAGCAATCTATGTCCATGGATTTTTGTCATTAAAAAAATCTTTTAAGCTATAGTAAGATTTTTCAATTAATTTGCGTTTAATAAAACCCTTGAACTTATTGAGAGACATATCCAAAATGTTCTCTGGCAACGTATTATAAAAACGTACAGAATTACCAACAAATGATTTTCCAACTTTCCGCAACCTAGTAGTGGGCAACACAAGTTTATTTTTATTTCTAAGATTAATGTTATGACATTCACTTTTTTTCTTAAATTTATCGATATTTTTGTGCACATATATTAAATTTTCAAAAATATATTGATTATAAACTGTCATAATTTTAACTTCCTTGAACTTATTTCTTAGTGACTCTCTGGGTCCCATATTATATATGGCACGAACAGCCCTCTTCTGCAGCACGAAAATGGAATTAATATCAGCAGCATTACCCCATAAAAGTATGCCATATGACATAATGCTGTGAAAGTAACTAAAATAAACTAACCTCGCAGTTTCAATATCAGTTAGTTGGCGAATCTTTTTAACCGCATATGCAGCAGAACTAAGTCTGTTCGATAAGTTATTTACATGAGGGCCCCATTGGAGTTTAGCATCTAACGTTATCCCCAGGAAAACAGCCGTATCCACTAGATCTAATTCCTCATTATTAAGCTGTACAGTGGTTTCAACTTGTTTAACATTGGGTAAAGTGAATTTAACACACTTTGTTTTTTTCCCATTAAGTAATAAGTTATTAGCTTCAAACCACTGTACCACTTTTGTGAGAGAATTGTTTACTTCGTCAGGAATTCTTTTGTATCGATTAGTTTTAAACAAAAGTGATGTATCATCAGCAAACAATACTATCCCGTGACTATCCTTAGCAAGATAAGGAAGGTCATTAATATAAATAAGGAATAGAAAGGGCCCGAGAATGGAACCCTGTGGAACTCCTATTTCTACAACTGACCCGGCAGACCGCTTTCCGTTCACATCTACTTTTTGTGTTCTATCATTTAGGTAAGAACTCATTAAATCCAGTGCTGCTCCCTTAATTCCATAATGGTGTAGTTTTCTGACCAATGTTTCATGATCAACACAATCAAAAGCCTTGGACAAGTCACAAAAAACTCCAAGTGCATCACGTGACTCCTCCCAGGCTTCAAATATATTCTGTATTAACTCAACACCAGCATCAGTTGTTGAGCGACCCCTTGTAAAACCAAATTGTTTTGTATGTAATATATTATTCATATAAAAATGTTTAAGTAATTGATTAAGAATTAATTTTTCAAAAATTTTACTAAAAGTGGGTAGTACCGATATTGGTCTAAAGTTAGTAGGGTCACTAGTACTACCCGATTTAAATAACGGAATTATTTTACTATGTTTCATTAAGTCAGGAAACACACCACAGTCAATACAATTGTTAAATATTAAAGCTAACTCGGGTGCAACAATATCAAGCAATGATTTAATAACGTTAACGGAAATGCCCCACAAATCATTTGTTTTCTTATTGTTGATTAATTTGAAGGCCTTAATAACGTCAGAGCAACTAACGTGACTGAATTTAAAAGTTTGATTGCATTCAGGCACATTATCCTCCAATAAAGAGAGAGCGGCAGCTGGTGAAGAGCTCAATGATCTTGTAGTAGAAACAGGAATATCCGTAAAGAAGGCCTCAAAGGCTGAAGCGACCTCGGAGTCCGACGTTACAGATTTGTTATTCACAATAAGTTTAAAGTCACTAGTTTTTTCTGTTGCTTTCCCTGTCTCTTCGTTAATTATCTTCCAAGTAGATTTTATCACATTGGAGCTGTTTTTTATTTTAGTCTGTATATATTTTGACTTGGCCACAATGCAATCCCTTTTAAAAGTTTTGGAAAACAATTGAACGTACTGTTTGAACTCATCACTAGTATTATATTGTCGCTCCGCATACAGTTCATATAATTTTTGCCTATTTTTATGTAATTCAGTTGTTGCCCACTCACTAAAGACTTTTGTATCAGTAATTAAGACCGATTTACTAGTAAAAATATCATTAAAAATTGTGTGAAAGGAATGGAAGAATAAATTGTACATTTCATTAGGGCTTAACATATTTGGTAAAAATGGAAGGTCTTTAACTAGCCCTATTCTCATTTTCTTTATACGGTCCGACGTTACTGGTACATAAGTTATTCTACGTTTAGAAAACTTTTCCTTCAAACTTTTAAACTGAATTATTTGTCCGCAATGATCTGAATCTAATTTACTAATAATGCTTTTACTAATAGGATTTATATCAGTAAAAATATTATCTATACAAGTGGCGCTTATTGAAGTAATTCTTGTTGGTTCCATAAACATTTTGGATAAGTTGTACGACATAAACAGATTTAATAACTTTACACTTAAAGGGCTACTTTCCAAAATGTTTACATTAAAGTCTCCGCATACAAGTAACTTTTTTTTTGAATTTGCGATTTTAAATAATACTTCATCCATTACCTTCTCAAATAGTTCAAAATTGGACAACGGTGGTCTGTAAACAGACACAACAATAAATTGCTCTAGTTCGACTGCCGCTAGTTCAATTGTCCGTTCAACAGACAGGCTCACAATGTCATCTCGATTTTTGAATTTTAATTTTTTGTTCAATAATATTAATGAGCCCCCATGAATAGATTTTGTTCTGGTGAACGCACTGCCAACCTGATGTTCACCAAAATTGAACATGTATTCATTTTTTTTTAACCAGTGTTCAGTTATACATAAAATGTCAATATCAAAATTCTTTAAAAATAATTCTATCTCCAAATCCTTCTTTTTTATAGACTGAATATTCTGGTGAACAAGGTTGATAATATGACATTTTTTATTCTTTAAGTATGGTATGTTGCAACCCTTATTATAATTTGATTCATTTAAGCAAGAGGAAATCTCTGTTGTCTCCTTATCTAGTTTAAAGTTAAATTACTTGGATTGATATCCAAGATAAAGTCAGAAGTAGAACACTGCTCAATAGAAGCAGTTTGTTTAGCCAAATTCTTGGCTGTTATTGAAAAAAAATATGATAGCGAAATAGCTACCTGTCTTTTAGAATAGCAAGATAGTGTGGGCGATTCTGTTGTACACAATCTCTAAATCTAAACTAAAATGACAGGTCTAAATATATTCCTGTCTCTTTCACAATCCTCCCTGCTGAAGGGGATAGCACTATTTTTAAACCTGTCAATTTAGTTTAGGTTTAGAGATTGTGTACAACAGAATTAGCCACAGTGTATACTTATCTTGGTTCAAATTATAATAAATTTTTAGGTCTATAACTTAGGTCTATGTGGTACTCTGTCTACGTTACAAACCTAAGTTACCATAGAGATAATAATGATATGGAGGTGCCTTAATGTCCTATAGAAAATAGTGGATCAGAAAATAGCTCAAACTTATCAAAATTTTCATAAGTGCGTAAGAGACAACATTACATTTTTGACAAAATAATAAAACAGTTTGAGGCAGACTGAAAACTAAAGATGGCCTCCCTAAAATGTATACATGAACACTCACACACGCATAACTTGAGACATCACAATGAACACGCGCTATTTTATGTTTTTGGATTGTGCGTGTATGATACCTAATTTAAGCGTGTGTGAGTGTATTTTTGACACTTTTTTAAAGTAGGTATGGCTCCTCCACTACTATTAATTTCTCAGTGTAAGTCACAAACAAAACCACAAAAACTAATGACAAAAACAGACAATTAAAAAGTTAAAAAAAAAATTACAACACAGTAGTTAAGTATGTTTTACAATAAAAAATATTATTAGGTATACCTACTCAGGATGAAAAAAAAAAAATTAAAGGATATGCCAAAAATTAAAATACTTAAAATACCGTTAAAAAATTGGTAACGTTACCCTTAGATTCAACAAGATTAACGGTATCCTAGAAATAACGGTAACAGACAACCGATATAATTATATTTTTGCTACCTTTTACCGTTTTCATATTTCTAGGTTGTATTCTAAGCCAATTTCTGGACAATTCTGAAACTGATTGTAAACTGATAAAAATATATAAGTAAATACAATTATCGACCAGAATCTCATGAAAAATACGGAAGTTAAATTCCAAAGTTAGCAACACTACGGCTGCCCTAGCGATTAACAAAGTAACTGTCACTTTTTGTGAAATTGACTTTTTTGCATTAACAAAAGTTTTATGTCGAGTAGTCTTTACCACAGTTTAATATTTCAAATAACTTGAACCGTTTACTGAAATTTGAATTGCCCAAACAAAGTAACTGCTCACACTAACCCGGAATATAAATGCAAAAACCAAGTAAACAACAAGCACAACATAAAAACAAAGTAATTGGAATTTGGATGTTGATTACTTTGTTTTTGTATTTAAAATGCAGTTGTTTGATTTTTCGTTTCGTGAAACGATCGCAGGTAAGGTGTTCTGAATGTAATTAGGTACTTTGTTTATCACTAGGGCAGCCGAGTTAACCTAGTGTTGCTTACTACAAAATTTAATTTCCCTATTTTTCATGAGATCCTGGTTAACCTATAACAGGTAAATCGGCAAACAGATTATAATACTAAATGAGCAAATTGTCTTTGGAATATGTTTCTAAATTGCTGAATGCTGACATTGATTTGATTATCTGTGACTCAATCAATGGCGTCATCGTCAAGGACCCAGCCCGTAGCTTGGAATTTGTAATTTTTAGCTATAATTCGGTTATTTGCAATACAAATTTTAGGCTTATTTTGTTTTATTGTGATCAAACGTAAGTAAACTCTTGGTTATTCACTTCTTACTTTGGATTCATAACTACTTCCCTCCATGGGGTTTTCGACCCGACAAGATGGACGTCAATAGTATTGTGACGTGATTTTATAAAAAAATATAATTTGAGAAGAACGTGTATCTAATAGTCCTCGTATTTTGTGGTAACAGTAGTATAAATATGCTATACTATTTTTATTTATGAAAATACTATATTAACTTCGGAGTTGCTATCGGAATTTGGAGTTTGATGTTGTTACGATAGTGATGGAAACTTGCCTATAACGGCATCAAAATGATCAGTTACATCGATGACTAGGGATATAATGGCGCTTGTACGCCTATGAATTTGTTTCAGAGATTATGTATATTACTAAAACTTAAATTATGTTGTAAAAACACACATTGGTCTATTTACATGACATATATTAGGGTCATTGTCCACTTTTTCTAAGTACTCTAATCTGTGCAGCTAATGTACTAGTGATAGGTACACATGTTTGTTTTATCGCTATATTCGTGTATTTGCTTTGCGAGTTTCGATTTTTTTTAGTTTTGTATATGCTTGGCATCTTAAATTATGCATATGTATTTAGAAATATTGATTTTTTTATTGTGATAACACTTAGTTCTTACTTAATATTACTTATCTATAATACTTTTATTTTCATATTTAGACACATTTCTTTGGACAGTTAATATTTGATAAATTTTCATAATTTAGTGAAATTTGAAAACTATCATTTGTAACATGTGACATGTATAGTTGTTGTTCTGAACTGATAATTATGAAATGTGTCCCTTTGTTAGTTTAGTAGTAACATGTTAACTTTTAACTACCTCTGTAGACTAGCAGTTGGTGTGGTCGACTGTGTATCATATGGTCCTGGGTTTGATTCCTAGGTTGGGCCAAAAAATAAATTTTGTAATTTTTTGTCGAGAAATTCGCAGTGCCAGCCTAGTGTTGGGATTTGGTGGTGTTAGATACACCATGCCTCAGAGAGCACAAGATTATTTAATATATAGTAATATGTGGATATACTAAATGCGAATTGTAATACAACTAGTTGTTGCCTTAGACTGTGTCTGTGTGAATTTAGGTTATTATAAATTCCATGGGGATACTTTGATTTCTGGAATAAAAAGTGTACCCATCTCTACGATGCAAGCTATCTCTACTAAGTTTCGCCAAGATCCATTTAGTAGATTTCTGGGAAAATGTAATAGACAGTCGGTTTTTTTATATTTATTATGGTGTTTAGTATGAATGTAAACTAACTTGAACATTTCTTGAGCTTAGTTTGTTAACCCTTAAACCCATTATTACTTTATGAGGAAAAAAGTACTCCATCTATTACAAAAAATAATTTGAAGTAGTTTTGAATGCAAAATAGATATAAAACATCCATAATATTGGAAAAACAAAAAACCTGACTCCATAAGATCATATTCACACAAGGCCTTTCATTGACGATTTGTCAATTTTTTTGCCCCCTTTCATGTCCACAACATTTTTTAGTCAAAATAAATATATTTTCGTAATCATCTTTAAAACCGTTTAATTTGATACCCCACTGGATAATATTTGAAGAAAAAATTTTTGAACCCCTCCAAAATCTGCCATTTTGAATTTTTATAATTTTTATGTTCTCGTCGACACTCACGCTGGCATGGCAAATCTAACGACGTACCATATAAATACATACATAGACTGATAAACACATTACCACTTTTGCGTCACACACAGTCGGGTGAAAAGTTTTAAACAAATTTTCATCATGCAGCAGTTTTTAGGAAATAAACCTGAGTTGGTAAAAAATTGTGTTGTTGCTGATTTTTATTATGACCTAGATTGTAATTTGATTACTCTAAGTTAGCAATTCCTGACTCAGACAGATCATGTTACCAAATATGCAATAGGTATTGAGCTGTAATTTTTGCCTGATTATATAAAGATGTCCATATTCAATTATTGAGTTATTTTGTTCATTCTAAGGACTCATTGGTTGGTTCGTATTGCTTAGTTTTGATTTCAAATGTTTATAAAACACCAACAGATTTTGTTCATGCATTGCCTTTTGACACAGACACCTTCTAAAAAAATTTATCCTGTTTTGGTGAATAGTAAATGAATTATACTTTTCTATAAAACATTTATTTTCTATCCATTATAAGGTCTTAGAAAAACAGGTTGTGGCACAATATCCAATGAATCGATTTATATTATTTTATAAACTTCTGCATAGCGACTAAATTTACTGTCTTTCAACTTAGGTTATGAGATCTTGTTTTTTAAGCATCATATATTTTTTCCAGAAAATAAGAGATCTGTGAGGAGTGCTATGAAAACTAACTCTCAAGATATCAAAAAGTGGGAAGAATAACAAAACCTTTCTAATTAATAAAAAGAAACTATTGCCTAAAATTTGAAGATGCAGACTATAAAATGTGTTGTGGTTGGCGATGGGGCGGTGGGTAAGACCTGCTTGCTGATCAGTTACACCACCAACAAGTTCCCATCTGAGTATGTGCCTACCGTTTTTGACAACTATGCTGTAACCGTCATGATTGGTGGCGAACCATACACTCTGGGTCTCTTTGACACTGCAGGTATGTATGTAAAACATTTTATTAATTTTTATACATAGACTCAAAACAATTTTCTGATTAATTTCCAATGGATACATTAAATAATAGCAAGTTTTCGAAGCAAAATTAGCTTAATAACAGCTTATTATTGTTATCAGGTCAGGAAGATTACGACAGACTGAGACCCCTAAGTTATCCACAGACGGATGTTTTCCTTGTATGCTTCAGTGTGGTGAGCCCCAGTTCCTTTGAAAATGTTAAGGAAAAGGTACACATTATTCTGATTAATAAACTAATTAATTACAATTTAATATTTTAACATGGTCACAAAATTTAGTTGCAATTTTGCACTTGATTTTGTAATAACATCTGAGATCTAGTACTGCTCATGTCAAGCAAGTAACAGGCAGCTTTTACAGCTTATTGTAGCATTCTGTTCTGTACAACATGTACCATAGCCATGTTCTTTTTTCTATACATTAAACCTAGTTTTGAATAATAAAATATTTCGCAGCTGCAATATACTTCAAGAAATCAAAACAGACAATTTCTCTTAAATATATTGTTTTAAAATTATAAGATTTATTTATATAGCAGTTTATTGAAGAGTTCATAATACAACAACATTTGAACAAAATTTAATTTAATGACTTGCAGTGGGTCCCAGAAATTACTCATCATCAACAAAAGACACCGTTCCTTTTGGTGGGTACGCAGATAGACTTACGGGACGACCCTGCCACAATGGAGAAGTTAGCAAAGATAAAACAGAAGCCTGTCTCACTGGAGCAAGGCGAGAAACTTGCAAAGGAGTTGAAAGCAGTCAAATATGTGGAATGCTCAGCTCTTACTCAGGTAACCATACACAACTATTTAAATATTCCACAAGCACAAATACACACAAAAATATCACCAGGCAGTGATTGTGTGTCAATAATCTGACTGCTGCAGGTGCTTTTAGTTGAGTGGTTGGAGCCACAATTTTACGTGTTTGATTCTCTTAATTAATTTAGTCCTCTTTTTCCTTTCATTTTTGAAAAAAATATATTAGACAGTGTAGATTATAATTTAATAGATTGCAGATTGGTGCAGAATAAAAACAATAGCGTGTTCAAACAAACAAACTCTTCCGCTTTATTATATTAGTATAGATATGCGAATTATCGCTTAATAGATATATGATATTTCTTTTCCTACCATACTCCTGAACTTACTCCTGAACTGTGATGTTAGTACAGGCTGATACATTCTGCTAAGTTTCCAGCAGCAAATTCATCTCATCATCAATTCATGGAAAAGGATCCGTTATTTTAAAACAGGTTATGTAAAGACAACCAAATATCAGTCTTGGGCCTTGGCACAGTGGTCTTACAACGTGGTGGTCCAGAGATTAATTTCTAGTTGAGGCAATTTGGAAACTTATAGTTTCCAATTTGTTTCTGGTCTGATCTTGTGGGAGGCTTCCACAGTGGCTAGTTACCACTATAGTCTGATTTTTAATTTCGTGGAATTCGGACGTTTCTTAATGTTACCAGATATAAAACAGTTCCCACAAAAAATATAATAAATTCAAAACTTATATAAATATTGCCACATGTAGATATGAAATGCCCGACAGACACTTCCTGTTGCTCTTGTCATTCAACTTACATTTTTGAATGTGCAATGTGCTTCTTTTGTTTTCTATTGCTGTTAGTTTCCACTTTCCACTCCTAGCAAGTTCTATTTTAAGGTGAAACGACTAATATTAATATGCGGTTTAGAACTTTTTTATGTGGACAGAAATTGAAAGTAGTTTGGTGTAAAATCGAACTTCAGGTGGTGTAACCCAGTTTTTCATACAAATAACTCATCCTTCAGAATTCCACAGAATTAAAAATCAGACTTTACCTAATTAAACTACTACACCTAGGGCATCGAAACCCGGTTCAATTTTGAAAACCCGGGTTTTCAGGTCTAAGAGTAATCAAAACCCGGGTAGACTGGTTTTTTCGAGCATTTCGATCTTTTTATTATAATTTTTTTAAATACACTAATCTGTGTTTATATATCGATTTCCTACAATGAGTAGACAATATAAAGGATGAGGAAGAATTTAAATAAATGAAACAGTACTTTACAATTTTACAAAAACAGTTTTAATGTTTAAAAAAGTTATAAAGATTTATTTTTTCTTCAGAATATGTTAAAACCTAGTAATAAATAGTCCAGTAACTTTAATAATCCGACCTTGCGTCAAATCGGCTAGTTTTGGTTTTTGCAGACTTGTTTATGATGTTGGCCCAATGATTAATCCAAGTTAGTGACCTCGAGCGACGAACGCAACTTTGTCAAATATCGAAAAACCACGAAAATTTCGAATTTTTTTTTTTCAGATTTTGGTGATTATAACCCAAAAGGACTACTTCTTGACACTACCTTTTCAGGGCGTTTTTAAAGTAGAATAAAATTGCTACAATTTAAAACCAGAACCAGCTCTGTAGGTACATTACTTACTGAGATGCTCGCGACTTCACTCGCGTGAATTCTTAATCTCATTCAAACTTCCATCTCCCATTGTACCAGCTTAGGGGTAGTTTTTCCGAAATTCCTTCAACATGTTATTTTTAATTTGTAACCGAAAACCTAATTACCAATTTTTATGGATATAACTCGATAAATGACAGAAACGTGACGGGGTCTCATTTAAACTTTCATCCCCTAACCCTTTTAACCCACTTGCGGATAGAATTTTCAAAAATCCTGAAATTGATATTTTTTATTTTTGATCGAAAGTGGATGTAACTTGATAAATGACAGACTTTTATACAAACTTTCATCCCCTATTTAACCCCCTTAGGGGTAGAATTTCCAAATATCCTTTCTTAATCCTAGCTTTCAGTTGTTTAGGTTGTGCCGCTGTGCGTTAATGATCAGCCTGTCAGGACAAGCTTCTTGAAGCTAGAAACTTGAAATTTTCACAGTTGTTTCCTTTTATGATATAGGCGTACATTAGGAAAGGATTATTGGAAATTCCACCACTAAGGGGGTTAAATAGGGGATGAAAATTTGTATGAAAGTCTGTCATTTTTCAAGTTACATCCATGAAAATTGGTATTTGAGCTTTCGATAAAAAATAAAAAAATATAAATTTCAGGATTAGATTAGTAGATAGTAGATTTTCGGTTTAAAATTAAGAATTACGTGTTGAAGGAATTTTGAAAAATTGGTACAATGGGAGATAGAAGTTTGTATGAGATTAAAAATTTACGCGGGTGAAGTCGCGAGCATCTCAGTAAGTAATTTTCTAGAGCTGGTTCTGATCTTAAATTGTAGCAATTTTATTTTACTTTAAAAACGCCCTGAAAAGGTAGTCCAATTTTCGCGGTTTTTTCGATTTTTGACAAAGTTGCGTTCGTCGCTCGAGGTCACAAACTTGGATTATTCATTAAGCAAACATCATAAAAAAGTCTGCAAAAAATCAGAACTACCCGATTTAACGCAAGGTACTGCATATTGTTTTATTGGTAGGAACGTAGCAACTAAGCTACTTTTTCCGTAATAAATAATAATTTATCAAAGCATGTTTTTATTCCATTTACTTAATATTGCATTCGAAGTGGCTTAAACTTAATAAATAACAAAAACAAAAGTATTTAAAAAAACCCGAAAAACCCGAGTTTTAAAAATCAAACCCGGGTTTTTTTGTAATCCTTAGAACCGGGTTTTTTCGGTCCGGGTAAACCCGGGCTCGATGCCCTAACTACACCCCTTGTAAGTTAGCCCACTTACACCTAAGTTAGTGAATAGCCCCACAGGTTGCATCATCAGTTACATAATATTGCAGTCCAGCTCTAACTCGTCATCAAATAAAAAAGCTTTAACATTAAGTGGGTTGTCTACACTAATTCAACTTGCGTTGTTGTGTGCTTTCAGAAAGGGCTGAAGAACGTGTTTGACGAAGCTATCTTAGCAGCTTTAGAACCTCCAGAGCCAGTCAAGAGAAGGAAATGTGTTGTGTTGTAATATGATTCAACAAATTCCTCATTCATGGCTAACCAACGAGCAATCTTTGCGATGGTGGAACCCATATATAATACCATTTTATACATTCATCTTATTTTAAATATTGATAATTTAAATTTCTATAACCTATTAAATATGCCATTTTTATAATTAGCCAGACTAAAGTATGTCTTGTGCTAAGTATATAATCTTATTTGCGCCTTAAATATTTTACATATTATATTAACATACATATAAAAACATTTTTTCTAGAATGTACTATAGCATGAGTTATAATATCAAAGGTGGCAAAATCTATACAAATTATCACAATTGTTTTTTCATAGAAAATAATTATCTGACTACAAGGTTGTTGAGATTTATTTAACCTCAAATTGTTATTGTCCTAAAATTTTTATGATAAAAGATTGTCATCAGATAACTAACCATAAAACACTGAAAATTGAAGCTTTTTCCATCCATGTTTTAAAGTACCATCTCATCTCCACAGAGCAATACAACAACAAATATGTACATATCTTTTATTGATTTTATCAGAAAGTCAGGTTAATAATTCCAATACTACTTGATTTTTAAACTATTCTTATAAATCTTTGTGAGTACATTATTTGTTTGATATCAGTATCATTTTCTATGAAAAAAAAAATCACTATTTCAAAGATTTATTTACTTCCAAGTTTATAATATTGAAACTTAAAACAATATCATACAATTCAAGTCTAGGTCTAGTTTTTTCTCTATTTTATGCACTTAATATTCCTCTTGTCAGAGAATCGCCCATATATCGTGTTGCATTCCTAATAATATAAGTATGTATATTAACTGACAATATTAATTTTAACAGACTAGACTTATCATAGTAAAATTTATGAATGGCATATTATGTGTTTATAATGCTGCGTTTTATAAGGCTTGGTCCTTACTCAATATTTACAATCATCCATTTTAACAAAATATGAAGTATATATGTTGTGTAAAAAGAGTGTTTGAATTAACTATTAACATTAACGACTGTTTTAGTAATGCAAAAGTTCTCATGCGGTTATCAGAAAAGTGGTCTACTTTATACTGTCAAAGACGTATGTTGCTGTTTTTGATATTATACAAATCAGTTATTAACAGTTTTTTAAGGCATTTTATCATTTAATAGGTTTTAAGAAGATATAACTGTATTCATATATTACGTTTCAATACCTATAACTAAGTATAATGTAATGTATATTCTTAAGAGGCAGGACAGATCAAAATTTTTTTCAGATAATTTAAGTCATGAGTCACAACTGCATGAATTTCTATTGTGTAATGGTTATGAATGTTTTGCCTCTTAATATTAACGCGTAATCAATGTATTTTAATTTTATAAAAACAATACGGTTACGCCTGTTTTTTTAATTGTATTGGTTCTATATATTTTTTTCTTAAATATTCTTCATAAAGGATATTCAAGCCAATGTTTATGATACACCTTACTGCGAAATATGTTTTACTAATATTGTTGCGAGGTTAAATTATACAGAAGTATATTATGGTGTGAATATCAATTATTAGTCTTAAACATTAGTGGTCGAGTAGCATTTTTATAACTATATTGCTATGTGAATTTTAAATGTATTCCTTACATGGAATATCCTAGCATTTTTCATGTATGCACTGCAGTTTCGATTATAACAATGAAATATTTAATCGCTTGCGTTTCTATTATGCATCGCGATGGTGTGCCCCGGATTTGTATACTCTGTACATGCTACTGCCTCGACACAAAGTAACGCACAGGGACGTCCGCATCTAATCCGCCCCATTAAAGACGAGAATCGTAAATAATGTCCAATAAAATGAATTTGTACAACCAATGATTACAAGACAGTAAAGCCTAAATTAGACAGTTCAATTTTCGAGATTTTTACTTTCACTTTCGAGACATCATTGGTGAGTCATCGAAAATGAGCCGTCTAAACACTGACCGTTCATTGTTCACAGGCACTGTGTCACTGGTATCGTGCATCGTTCATCGCAAAAATGAACGATGAATGGGGCACTGTCTAATTTGGGCTTTAACAAGAGAGACATAGGTGCTGACAGTTGTATGGTGGGCAATCATTTTCAAAAAAAAAAATTTTGTCATTTGACAAACAACATTTGACCAAATTCATGAATCATAAAATATTTCATTATAAAACTAATTCTGGTTCTATAAATAACTAGCTGTTGCCCGCGACTTCGTCCGCGATGAATTTTTGATTTCCCACGAAGTCCCCGGCGCCACCACCACCACGACCACCGCCCGCACGACTCCAACCTCTTGCACCCATACTGGCAGCCCAGATCCCGCCATGATCATAATCGTAGATCGAATAATGCGCATGTTTTGCTTCGTAATTCTATTTCATAGTGCATACCTATTATTACAAATACATATTACTTTTGGGAATCTAAATTAATTTTACTGAAAGTATTCTTAAATTTTCTCAAAACCTTTTCGTTGCTGATGTCTGGGCCTTACACAAAGAACGTATCTATCAAATTGTAAGTTAAAATAACAATAATAAAAACGATTTTCAAACCTCAAACTTTAAAAACATAGGACTTTTTTATAACCTTCTAACACCCATTTCACCCCCTTAGGGGGGGATTTTCTGAAATCCGTTTCTTAGCTGACACCTACATCCTAGAAGGAACCTACCTTCCAAACTTCAAGTTTGTAGGTTTTATAGTTCCTGAGATTTCGTGATGATATGAGTCAGTCAGTCAGTCAGTGACCTTTGTCTTTTATATATATAGATTATTTCAGCAAAAAATTAGAAGATAGGAGGGACAGGCAGTTACCCCTGGCGTCACCGTACTACCGCCCACACGACTCCAATCTCTTGCACCCGTACTACCGCCCACACGACTCCAATCTCTTGCACCCGTACTACCGCCCTCACGACTCCAATCTCTTGCACCCGTACTACCGCCCACACGACTCCAATCTCTTGCACCCGTACTACCGCCCACACGACTCCAATCTCTTGCACCCGTACTACCGCCCTCACGACTCCAATCTCTTGCACCCGTACTACCGTCCGCACGACTCCAATCTCTTGCACCCGTACTACCGTCCGCACGACTCCAATCTCTTGCACCCGTACTACCGCCCACACGACTCCAATCTCTTGCACCCGTACTACCGCCCTCACGACTCCAATCTCTTGCACCCGTACTACCGTCCGCACGACTCCAATCTCTTGCACCCATACTACCGCCCACACGACTCCAATCTCTTGCACCCGTACTACCGTCCGCACGACTCCAATCTCTTGCACCCGTACTACCGCCCACACGACTCCAATCTCTTGCACCCGTACTACCGCCCTCACGACTCCAATCTCCTGCACCCGTACTACCGCCCGCACGACTCCAATCTCCTGCACCCGTACTACCGCCCGCACGACTCCAATCTCCTGCACCCGTACTACCGCCCGCACGACTCCAATCTCCTGCACCCGTACTACCGCCCGCACGACTCCAATCTCCTGCACCCGTACTACCGCCCGCACGACTCCAATCTCTTGCACCCGCACTGGCAACCCAGATCCCGCAATAATCATAAGGACTAGTTGTTGCCCGCGACTTCATCCGCGATGAATTTTTGATTTGCGGCCGTTCAAATATTACGTAAGCAGATTTATTACAATTATTTAACCCCCCCATCCCCCTTGTCAGCAAAAGTAAGCAAAGCTCTTACTCCCTCCCCCCATGCTTACGTAAACATTTTTCAATTAAAAATGTATTTTTTTTTGTAATTATACTTAATGTTATAATTATAATTTCAAAAATACCACAATGTAAAAAAGTAAATAACTACCGATGACGTAATCATCATCTAGACTCCCCTACCCTCCATGTCATCCAAAATAAGCAAAACAAAGACCCCCCCGCCCATAGTGCTTACGTAAGACTTGAACAGCCCCTTTCCCACGAAATAAAAAAATCCCTGTATCGCCTCCGCTTGTCTCCAGCAGGTTCCAGGCATTTGCCAAACCTTCTCAATCTTTCCATGGTTTATACATTATCAGGGCACAAACAGACAGAAATAGAAATAGACACAAATTTTTGTGAAATGATCATTTTTACGTTTTTTTTGTCAAACATTGGTGAACCTATTTCACATACATATTATCTCTTAAACTTAACTAAATTGACATGAAACATGTCCTCATCAATTTATTGTAGTAGTAGTTGTGAAAGATGAAAGAAAAGATGTTTCGTCTCATTCATCCAAATAAATAACGTTATTTAATTTCATTTCATTTTACACTTGTCCATTTAGTGTAAAGATTTGTATACAACCGTACTAGCGTCGGTGTCACTGATTTCCTTGTCGTATAAAGCTGACCAGAAAAATAAAAAACATCGCCACGTTGCGGAAATCAAACAACTAATTTCATCTACTGGCAACACTAAACTTAAAGTGTGAAAGTGTGTTCTAGGTTATCAACTACTAACAATAACCCCACTATTGTATCGCGAAAACGGATAACTCAATAAAGTGTATTGGAAAGTAGAAACCGAGCAACCTCCTTTGTGTTTTCTCCAAGCTACGCGATATTGGCAAAGTGAATTGTGCTGTGTTGGCACAACTAAAAGCCATACAAACAACAACAAACATTTAATGTCATAAAAAATATTGTACCACGCAATAGTCCGTAGTAGCAACAGTCAATTAATTATACTGACAGTCTCCCTAGTTGCCCGCACTTGCGTTTGGGCCCTAACTAAAATTTTATGTAAATATATTAGTTTGTAACAAAATAAAGTTGTAATATATAAAACCCTTTGTATTATATTGTATAATATTGTTTACAAGGGATCTCACTATATAGACAATATGGAATTTGAATTAAATTATGACAAAAAAAGTCGCAAAACTAACCGAAGAATAAGAATGCCATTATATTATTATACATATTGCAAAATGGCGTCCCTAGAGAAGGTTTCTTATTATTCTGGTCAAGCTATAATTTACACATTTTACAGTTTTGATTATACTAATAATGTTTTACACCTTTATTAAACTGCAACTTACTTGTACTGTAAGTTTTTATTGTAGTGATTGTGGAAGTGATTTAATTTTTTTCAAATATGAATTTACTTAACTATATTCTTGTCTATATAGGGGCGGGTTTCACCACCATGTATCTGCATATTATTCTTCCAATGGTAGGGCATTATCACATGCCTTTCCAAAATCTAATAATAATAATATGTGCACAGTGATTTTTTCTATAATCTGATTTTTAACTTGGAATTCTGACGTTTTTTTAATGTGACCAGAAATAAAATAGTTCCAACAAAAAAGATAATAAATTCAAAATTTACATACATATTATATAAAAATCATTTATACAGGGTGTCAGGGGACCGCTCTCGGTAACGAAGACAGGTGATAGTACTGATGATTACTGATAAGATATCATTAAAAAAACGTGAAAAAAAATCATTAAAAAAAATTGCATTTTTTTATTAAATACCCGTTTTGGGGGGTTTAACAGAACTGTAATTGCAAAAAACTTATTTGCTGTATTTTCTAAAAGTTTGTTAAGTAATTCTTGCGTAATTAAAATAAACTCAGCTGACGCTGGAGGTCAACGAACTTTGTGTGACCTATTTACGTAACGTTAGGTACCTACGAAACCGAGCTCGCACCGACGCCGATACCTACCCTATAAGATTGTGTTTAGGTAGTATAATAATAGCGCTTAGTTTTCGGAAGCGGTCTCCTTATACCCTGTATGTAGATATGACAAATGCCTAACAGATACTTCAGGGTACTTTGGTTTGGTGTAAAATCGAACTTTAGGTGGTAACTGTTTTCCGTACAAATAACTCATTCTATTTTTAAATGACAACTGTCTTAATTCCACCGAATTAAAAATCAGACTATACTTTGTAAAATATATTACGTATTCTATAAGTCTCATTTTATTTCATTTTTATTACTACGTAAATTGCAATGCATTTCTTGGTGGATCTCCGCTATCTAGAACTGATTTTGTCAGTTTCCCGGGGCGTTTTTATTTGTATTAAAGCAAATTGTATTAATTTTTTTTTTGTAAATATCAAATTTGTTTTTAAAAGAAACATACACTTATCTTAGAAGTATTACAGAATTTGCTTAAGTTTAAACAAAGTTAAACAATAGTTCTCTTTAATTAACAACTTTTTAATTTTCATATTTTATTTTTTAATTTGATTTTCTTACTTTGTGTCAGTAACTAGATTTAGGTGTATAGTATTAAATTAATAAACTTTAGTTTAAAAATTGCCTTTTATTTTAAAAATGTAATATCCAGGAAGATTAAATCTATTTTCTATAGACACTGGAAACTGCGCCTAAAACATTCCAGTGAAGACAAGGTCTATCACCTTTGTGATATTTTTCTATACCTCACATACTAAGTACAAACGTACAACTTACTACAATACTAAGTACAAACAAAAATATCAGAAACCTGTTCAAGGCCTTTCTTGGCTTCAACATTTCATGAGATTCTGGTCGATCTATACTTTGTATATTGCTAGGGCAGCCGTAGTGTTGCTAACTTTGGAATTTCATTTCCGTATTTTTCATGAGATTCTGGTCGACCTTTACTTATACTTTATCTTTAGATAAAATCTGACTTCTGCTTTATATCTACCAAGAAGGTTATAAGTATACAAGTGTATTCTATGTATATCTTACACAATCAATACTATCGTAGATATAGATCGACCAGAATCTCATGAAAAATAGGGAAATGAAATTCCAAGGTTAGCAACACTACGGCTGCCCTAGCGATAAACAAAGTAACTCATTTTTTGTGAAATTGACTTTTTGCACTAACAAAAGTTTTATGTCGAGTAGTTTTTTACCACAGTTTAATATTTCAAATAACTTGAATCGTTTACTGAAATTTAAATTGCCCAAACAAAGTAACTGCACACACTAACCCGGAATAGAAATGCAAAAACCAAGTAAACAACAAGCACAACACAAAAACAAAGTAATTGGATGTTGATTACTTTGTTTTTGTATTTAAAATGCAGTTGCTTGATTTTTCGTTTCGTGAAACGATCCCAGGTAAGGTGTTCTGAATGTAATTACTTTGTTTATCACTAGGGCAGCCGAGTTAACCTAGTGTTGCTTACTACAAAATTTAATTTCCCTATTTTTCATGAGATTCTGGTCGATCTATACTAATCATTAATCTGTGATCAATACAGCCATTTAACGTTACACAGCCAGGCCTCTTCTCTCGTAGGAGAGAAGAATTTAGAGAAGTCGCCATGCTGCTCAAAGCAGGTTGGCGGGCTTTAACGGCTATTGTCACATGATTGTGATAATAACCGCGATACACAGGAAACCCCAATATTTTATTACCTGACCTGGGAATCGAACCCAGGATCTCTGGATCCAAAGTCGAACATGCAACCACTAGATCAATGAGGAAGTTCTCATAGGCACTAGAATAGTCTTACTAAACAAGAAAGTTGTATTCTCTGTTATAAAATCGTAAACAGTAGAACTAAAATGGCGCTGCTGAATTCAATTTTGTTTTATTTTTTGCTCGACATGGCGGGAGCCCTGCCGTGCTCGCAGATCGATGAGGCAATGAACCGTCAAAACTATAAACGTACTGCCTGATGCCCACGACTTCATCTACGTGGATTTAGGTTTTTAAAATCCCTTGGGAACTCATTTTCACAGATAAAAAGTAGCCTATGTCCTCCAAGATCACTAGTCTATCTCTACCAAATTCCATCAAAATTGGTTCAGTGGTTTAGGCGTGAAAGTGTGACATACAGACACACAGACAGTTACTTTCGCATTTATAATAAAGTGTGAAGTATGGACACGGGAAAAAATGGATTCGGAAGATAATTTGTTTTAAGAAAGCTGCCAGTTGATAACTTTTACGACAGTGTTCATAGATTTTGATATGATTTTGATAGAAATCGCGATGTTGACTTGTTCTCCAAGTGATAGGTATTATTTTGACAATTTTGACGTAATGATTTTATAATCGCTTTTAATAATCAAAACCCTTTTTATAATATTAACAATTTGCAGTTATTTTTCGTTTTCATAAAATCGTTACCTACTAAGCTGTAGTATGAAAATTTCAAGTTGATAATGGACGACGGTTTTAAGATAAATGTCGGTTAGTATTTGCCAGTATCATCATCATCATCATCATCATCCCATTACCGGCTCACTACAGAGCACGGGTCTCCTCTCAGAGTGAGAAGGGTTTTGGCCATAGTCTACCACGCTGGCCAAGCGGATTGGCAGACTTCACACACCTTTGAGAACGTTATGGAGAACTCTCAGGCATGCAGGTTTCCTCACGATGTTTTCCTTCACCGTTAAAGCAAGTGATATTTAAATACTTAAAACGCACATAACTTTGAAAAGTTAGAGATGCGTGCCCGGGATCGAACCCACGACCTCCGATTAGAAGTCGGTCGTCCTAACCACTCGGCTATCACAGCTTTAGTTTGCCAGTATAACTGATTAGAAAAAAAAAACACCCACCAGGCTTCATGGTTTGATTCCATCGCGCTGAACAAGAATATTGTTTATGGTGGTAAAAATTGTAGTAGGTATCTATATGTAGCTTAATTTTATTTCCGTCACAATATGTAGGTACCTACTATTTACTTAACACACAATATTTTAGTCTTCAACTCCTCAACTTATTTCATCTATTTTCCTTTAGTACTTACTTACTTAGAATTTAAATCTATGGAATCATCTATAAATGCTTCAGCCAATATAAAAAAGCCACAAAAGTATCTTTATAGAGTAAATTTCGAGCCTTGTTCGGGGGCTGGCTTTGACCTAGTAACTCATTTATCTTGGCTACTTTTTGCCTCATTCGATACCTATTTACACACTTCTCCTGTATTTTTAATTGTTTCTACTCGGGCGATTTAGCTTATTGTTTTATATCTTTTCTCAAACATGTTTTCGCTTCGGCACACAGTGCTCTCTCACGAGCAGTGGCGTGCACAGGGCTTTAAACCAGGGTATGCAATCAGTGGTACCTATTAAAATATCTACTGTTCCTTTTATCGTTTTACCTGAGCATTGCTTTCTCAGGGTATTTTTGCCTTTATGAAGAGCACGCCACTGCTCACGAGCACCATAAAGTTAATCACGTAAATCTGTTACTTTCGGAGTTACAGCTCTCACTGCCAGCAAAGTCTGCTCTACTCGCCCGTTGTCCTAGGGGAACGACCAAACGATGCGATGCGATGCGACGCGGCGCGATACGAAGGCTCAGCTACTGATTGATACTTTCGCGTCGCGTCGTATTGTACTCGCGTATGTCGTTCACTTAGTACAACGGGTTAAATACTTACTCTTACTTACTAGGGTTTCATCATGATCAACCCATTACCGGCTCACTACAGAGCACGGGTCTCCTCTCAGAGTGAGAAGGGTTTTGGCCATAGTCTACCACGCTGGCCAAGCGGATTGGCAGACTTCACACACCTTTGAGAACGTTATGGAGAACTCTCAGGCGTGCAGGTTTCCTCACGATGTTTTCCTTCACCGTTAAAGCAAGTGATATTTAAATACTTAAAACGCACATAACTCCGAAAAGTTAGAGGTGCGTGCCCGGGATCGAACCCACGACCTCCGATTAGAAGTCGGTCGTCCTAACCACTAGGCTATCACAGCTTACTTCAACTTTATAGCTTTTAAGCGCGTGGTGTGGAGTCATCAACCAAATTGACACCCGACCCGAGGTTGACTTCCATTCAATATTCCTCATAAAAGAAATTCGTGTCGTAAAAAAAACGTTCCTTCATTTGACGTGTACCTAGTCGTAATCTGTTATTGCAGAAATAGTACACTCAATGAAGACCAAAAACTGCCCATTAGGGGAAATAATTCATGTAAAAGCGATTTTTGGCATAGTTGTAGGGAATGATGTCTGAAGCAACATATTCAAAGTACTGATGGATGGGGGTAGAGCTAACGGGTAGGGGGGGGTTGAAAGGTCCCTTTTTTCGATTTTTTGCTCATATCTCGAAAATCTCTAAAACTAGCATTATGATTACTTCTGACAAAAGTTTTTAAATAAAATTTTCTACAAATTTGGTCCCATTCATTTTTACCCTAAGATTATTACTTTAGGAGCTACGGGTGTTTAAGTTAACAGAGAGACAAAAAATGGCAATTATGAATACCGCGTCTTTTACAAAAAATTATATTCATTATCGCTCATATTTTTAGTTTACAATAAGGAAGCTCATAGTCATCTACCGACCCAACATGAAAACTGGCCAAGTGCGAGTCGGACTAACACACGAAGGGTTCCGTACCATAGAGCAAAACGAAAAGTTTATTGTATGGAGATCGCCTTCAAATTTTAAATTTATTTTATTTTCATTATTTTGTAGTTATAGAGACTATAATGATACTCACTCTCTGAAAATTTCAAATATTTACCTATTACGGTTCAAGAGATACAGCGATTGTCAAGGTCAAGCAAAAAACGCCGAAAAAATCAAGTTTCTTGTATGGGGGCCCCCTTTAATTTTAATTTTAATTTAATTTTTATTATTTATTATTATAGCGGCAACAAAAGTATATACTCTGTAAAAATTTCAACTATATATCTATTACGGTTTATGTAATTATAGCCTGTGATGAATATTTACGTGATTTTTTCGGTACTATATTTTAGGTGCACGGGCCATATTTCATGAACCGTAAAATATAGACTGTTGAAATTTTCACAGAGTATATATTTTTATTGCCGCTATAACAATAATTAATAAAAATTAAATTAAAATTAAAATTAAAGGGGGCTCCCATACAAGAAACTTGATTTTTTCGGCGTTTTTTGCTCGACCTTGACAATCGCTGTATCTCTTGAACCGTAATAGGTAGATATTTGAAACTTTCAGAGAGTGAGTATCATTTTAGTCTCTACAACTACAAAATAATGAAAATAAAATAAATTTAAAATTTAAAGACGATCTCCATACAATAAACTTTTCGTTTTGCTCTATGGTACGGAACCCTTCGTGTGTTAGTCCGACTCGCACTTGGCCAGTTTTCATGTTGGGTCGGTAGATGACTATGAGCTTCCTTATTGTAAACTAAAAATATGAGCGATACATAATGAATATAATTTTTTGTAAAAGACGCGGTATTCGTAATTGCCATTTTTTGTCTCTCTGTTAACTTAAACACCCGTAGCTCCTAAAGTAATAATCTTAGAGTAAAAATGAATGGGACCAAATTTGTAGCAAATTTTATTTAAAAACTTTTGTCAGAAGTAACCATAATACTAGTCGTAGAGATTTTCGAGATATGAGCAAAAAACTTTAAAAAGGGACCTTTTCACCCCCCCCTACCCGTTAGCTCCACCCCCACCCATCAGTACTTTGAGTATGTTGCTTCAGACACCATTCCCTACAACTATGCCAAAAATGGCTTTTACACGAATTATTTCCCCTGATTTTGCTTCATTGAGTGGGCTAAAAGTCTACATAAGATATAACAATATTTGATTGCACTAACCTTAGTATATTTTCAGTTAAGTAGGTATATATAATTATTGTATTGCTTCAGATAAACGTCACAGGAGTTCTAGCAGTCTTGCTGGATGCTTAGACAATGTTCGTTCCGAAAAAAAATTGGATATAAGGGGTACGTAATACTCAGTATCTGAACGTACCTACATAGGATACGTAGGTAGTCTTTGCGTATTCACTTTTGTAGTTATCGCTTGTTCTATACGCGTGCTATGTACCTAAGGGTTGCTGTACCTACTCCTAGTCGACTCGGCTCAGCCGCGACAAAGATTCCGCTGTCTGTCCCTACAGACACACACTCGGTTCGGTGAGGAATTAATTGACGAGGGTTTTGAATAAACACGGCTGAGCCGAACCAAACATGTTATCTTACACTGGGTCAGTTTTTATTGTTCGATCAAAATTGCCGAATCGAATGTGCTGACCCGACTATAGGTAAAGCGCCCCTAAACCGAAGGAAACTCTTTCGCAGATTAGGAGATTTACAATTCTAAATTTGAAAACCCGTAAAATTATCACCTAACAGCGTTTGTCCACCGCCGCGTCACCGGGACGTCACCGAGAACGAGATTATTTCTGGTCGATAACAAGTTGACGTGACGGTGGCGGTGGACAAACGCTCTAAGGGCGATTGTCCACCGCCACAGTCACCAGGACGTCACCGACAAAAAGATGACGGCGCCAATTTAGCGATACATACATTTACTACGGCCGTGTGTCCACCGCACGCCCGTCACGTCAACTTGTTCTCGACCAGAAATAATCTCGTTCTCGGTGACGTCCGTGACGGTGGCGGTGGACAAACGCTCTAAGTATGAATTTTTGTTTCACGTGTCTTGAGTGAGTGAATACATTCACTCAAGACACGTGAAACATTTACCGCCGTTTATAAAAATCAGGTTCAATACCGGAAGTGGATGATCAGTTCGCTTTAGCCGAGGCTCGATGCGACGATTTGAAGGAAAAAATCGATTTAGTTAAATCGCTTAAAAGAAAAAAGAAATTTAAGAAACGCAGGTAGGTACCATGCGCTACAGTTTAATTTTTAAATCAATATTAAACAAGTCAATAATTATATACACTTTGATTGATTTCTCAGCATGACTACAATTGCAGAGCCAATTTCGATTAACAGCGGCGTCGATCATTTTCCACTTATATCAGTTAGCACTCAGCCTAAAAAAAGTAAGCTTTTCTAATTTTATTAAATATGCACAATGATTATTTTTTTAGCTGTTTACGCTAAAGTACATTCCCCCGATAACTCAAGACTTTCAGAAATATTATATCCCGATTACTGATAGCACCTTTCCTTCGGACAATGTTATCGAATCCAGTGCAGGAACAGCTTGAAACAAGAATATTTGCGTCTTCTTAGCTGCTTTTGATTGGGCGAGTAGTCGGACAGTCAAGAGCAAGCTAGAGCTTCGAATTACATATTTTTAACCCCCCACACAAAAACGACGGGGTGTTATAAGATTGACGTGTCTGTGTGTGTGTGTGTCTGTCTGTTCCCCTGTAGCGCTCAAACGGGTGAACCAATTTGAATGCGGTTTTTTTTGTTTGAAAGGTGAATTAGTCGAGAATGTTGTTAGCTAGTTGCTAGCAGATGGCCGCCGCTACAAAATGGCGGATTACATATTTTATCACAACTGCCTCAATATAGATATGACATGAAAGGGCTTGACCAGTAGAATAGCACTATGTAAATCCAAGATGGCCGCCACCACAAAATGGCGAATGTCGGGGGTTTTTTAATTTTTAATATATACTTGTGTGCATCGCACAATCGGTTTGCAATATTCAATATTTTGCACAAGCCTCTTGCGCAAAATGAATCTTCATACAGGCTTGTCAAACTTACTGCTACGTATACCGAATGTGTACTTATCTTAAACAAGTAGTTAGCAGATTTATGACAGAAAATATTTAAATAAGTACTTCTAGAAGAAAACGATGTTAGCGCTGTTGGTTACAGAGCTGACCCCGCACGCGGCGAGGTTTAGACGTATCGAGATGGCGCAGAACAGCAACCCGACACGAGGTTACCTCGACCCTGATGTGATCGAACAGCATCAGATGTTGAACCGAGTCAATGCCTACAACTCGCATAAATCCACGAGACAACCCAAGGCAAGTTACATTTTAATTTTATAAATTAACGAGCGGATACCCGCGACTTCGTTCGCGTAGATATTGATTTTAATAATCCCGTGGGAATCATTTTGTTTTTCTTATGCTCCTTTGAGCTTAAACCTTGCTAAAAACTGTTAAAAGTTCACTGGCGGATGTTTAGGTAAATCAAAATGTAAACATCCGCCAGTGAAAGTCCCATCAAAATCGGTCCAGCCTTTCGGAGATTAAAATGTAGTCTTTAAATTATCTACTTTCTAACAAAAAAAGAATGAATGAAATCGGACCACCCGTTAACGAATTACAGCTAAGTACACATTTTGCCTTTCATCCCCTCTCCCAAGGGAACCGTGCTGAATTTCGGGATAAAAAGTATTCTATATGTTACTCCATAGTATTAACTTAAATCATGCCGAGTTTCATTTCAATCCATTCAGTAGTTTTTACGTGATGCGCGCACAAACATACAGACAAACAGACAAACAGATAAACAGACAAACAGACAAACAGATAAACAGATAAACAGACAAACAGACAAACAGACAAAAATTTCAAAAATAGCTTTTTTACGTTCTATTACTTATCCCTAACATCCCCCAGTTATTATTTTGCAAAAATCTTCAATGTACAGATACGGCAATTCTACGATTTTATTATATGTATAGATATAGATAAAGGGGTGCCAGTGGCCCAAATTCCACCTATGTGGCCAAAGTCAACCTCACCTGCGCGCGGTTATCTGCTAATAGGTATATACTTATTAACGAGGCCCTGACGCTCTCAGTCCCCTCTACGGGTCGTTGTGCCTGATACCACACAACTTAATCTCGATGGTATCACCGCTTTGTGGTAGGATTCTATCCCGAATCCGCCTGGCTAGCGACCACACTTCAGCCGTACTCTGCCGCAAAGCGTCCGATGTGTTCCGGCAGCGAGCGGAAGAGCCAGTCCCCTTCTTCAAAAGCCGGCAACGCATTAGTAGTTCCTCAGGTGCTGCTAATGTTCATGGACGGCAGTAATCACTTAACATCAGGTGACCCACTTGCTCAGTTGCCCGCTATTCCTAAAAAAATCTCTGTTTTGTATGGTGGGCGGCTTCAGCCGTGGCTTATTACAACCCTATTTACAGTATATATAACAGTTTCGATACGATGCCGCATAGAACTGCCTCGTTGGTCTAGTGACCTGCTTATTAGGTACTAGCTGACCCCCGCGACTTCGTTTGGGTGTTTTTCTTTGCTATAAACCTCATGGAGCCCGAGACCTTTCCAACGAATGCAAAACCGTGGAAATCGGTTCGTGCGTTCTGGAGTTATATCGTCAGGAAGGAAAACCCGACTTATTTTTATATATTAGATTGGGTTTTCCGTCAAGAAATTCTCAGTGCCAGCCCATATTGGTAGTTGCGGAATTTTTTCATCCCCGTGGCTCGGAGAGTTAAGCAATCGGTCCCTGTTATTACCACTATCATGTGACAATAGTCGTTAAAGCCCACCAACCCGCATTGGAGCAGCGTGGAGGGTTTCGGCTGTAAATCCCTCTCTCCTATGAGAGAGGAGGCTTATGCCGCTGGTGTGGTTGTGGTGATGGTTGCCGCATAGAAAACGATGAGGGATATTCATTCAAGCTATCCGCAGGCATTTGTTTTCTCAATGTAAAATCACATAGGTATCCAAAACTTAGAGTTTGTGGAATAGAAACAGCCGTTACTACAGGCGTTTACCGACAAAATTATTTTGCTATGTATAGCTGTAAGACAGACAAATTCGTATGATACAATGTGTACCATGCCTCATGCACCGCCCGCCCTCCCACTGCTAAAACAAACCCTCCAAAACACACTCGACCAGCTTTTCACTCCGGCATCGGATTAGGAGATGTAGACACAACAACGCACGATTACAACCGTACACTTACATTTCCACCGTGCATGTACCTACGTAACATCATAGTCAGGATTTGCTTCAGTAGGGAACGAGGCGGTGAGAGGGAAATGAACCCAAGGAAATTAAAAATAGAACAAACCGGTCAAGCGCAAGCCAGACGGTTATTTTTTCAGATTTTTCACTTTACAAACTTCGGAGTAAAAGGGTGGCATTATGGGATATGAATGTTTAATTTGATGTTTTGACTATCGTGCAAGAGGGATCCGACGATCCCGACGTCGGATCGGTCGGCATGCTACGCGCGGTTTTTTTTCTCTTAATGTTGGCCCCTGACGTAATCTCTCTCACCTAATGGTAATCTCGGTTAATTCGAATTAGATGCGGTAATTTTGAAAGTGTTCCGTTAATCATTACTGCGTGTAGGGTAGGGCAAACATAGCAATAGCCGATAGTGGGCCTACCGCACTAACACTCTTGCGTAAAATAATTAAGAGCGGGGCCGCACTGCGAAAATTATTCGCGCGAATAAAATTCGCTCGGTTTATATTCCGCATTTTAATATATTTTTTCGCGAATTTTAAATTGCATGTGCATGCAGCTTCATACATTCCCATATGTCACAAAATTTTGCGAAAAAATTCGCGCGAATAAATTTCGCAGTGCGGCCGAGGCCTTAGTAAACATTACAAGTGACTTCAACAAAAGTAAGTACTTACAATCGTTATTAATACTGAATTGTTATGTTAATCGTTTTTATTTTAATATAGACAAAGGCAAATCGAGAATTTGCAGAAACCGCAACATTGCCGCGATCGCGTCTTCGTCGATCTTGTGCTGATGGTGATGGTAAGTAAATGTGACTTTCGTATGGGGCTTCGTGATGACATCTCTGTGACTTGTTGCATTGGGTGGATATTATAATTACTAAACTGCAATTACTGCTGAGTTTCTTGCCGGCTCCTCTTAGTAGAATCTGCTTTCGGATATTTTTTTTATACTTCAGCTAATTTGCGAAACATTGCAGGTAATTTGAATAAGTACATCATTGTTAGTCTGTTTAACGCCGGCTGCTGGTCGTCTAAAACTGACAGCTACTATGAGACGATCGCATTCACCTCTGATTGACCGTCACTCTCTTGTTATTGGCTTAAGTACATTGTTGCAGCAAGAATACCTACCATAAATTCAGCCAATCACCACAACTAAGATTGTATCAATGACTTAGATATGCAGCTCAGAGAATCGATCAGCGGACTGTCGCATGACATGTTAGTCCGGAATGAAGTGCGGCTTATGGTATGCCACAAACGGAAACACAAAATAACGCACGCCACAATATGCAACATGCCGCATTGTCGCGTGTTGTGGCTTCGGCATAAAACAGCCTTAACATAAAATAAGTAATTTATTTTTTCAATGTTTAGCCATGTGCGGCCAAGGTGTTCAAATAAACATGAGGAATTTGTCTCAAGAGGTTGCATGCGGCGATGATGAGCTTTCTGACCACACTGATGAAGACGTATTTATCTATGCTAATGAGATGTGCGCTGAGTTAGTTTTGGATAGTTATTATATAATTTTTTTACTATGAAACCAAAAATACTTAAGCTGAGATATATAGAGTATTCTCTAATTTTGCTCATACTTAGACGGTGTTATAACCCCCGGCACGGAAGTCGACCGGTGACCTTCAAGTGCGCGCAGCGTCGTACGAGTGAACGGGACACAATACAATTGGAAAGCCAATCAGCGCTTACGAGGGATCCTCACGCCCTCCCCGTGACCCCCTCACACCCCGAGATACCTCATTTTCAACTTCTGCGCATTGAAGGTCACCGGTCGACTTATTTGCCGTGACTTGTAAAGCGAGTCATAAAATATATGTCACTGACGTACTTAAATCTGTCTTGTTTCAACTCAATTCTGAGTGTACTTAGAGTACGATCTATAGATCTCAAGCTTAGAAATTTTTAGCACTTACCTATATAAATTAAAGGTTTCCATTAGTACCTACCCCATGTCAACTAGCGTAAGTCAAGTAATATTTGCCGTAGCTGTGTGCAAAAAATTCTACTCTCTTGCGTAGTTTTATAGGCACCAAACACATAAAGAAAGTATAAAAGGTAGCTGACATACGCACTATTTTAGGCCGAAGATCAACAACTCGAGAAGGCACGTTGAATCTCGCCAACAAAGTAAGCAAAGCTCCGGCAATTGGCGCAGACATGTTCCAAAAGAACCTATCTCAGGTACAGGTAGCTGTAAAAACATCATCGAATTTCAATATTATGTATTCAAATAATCTTAGTTTAGCATCTTAGGGTCACTTGGACAATTTTCTCGTTGATCTAGTGGTCACCATATTCGACTCCAGATCACGACGTCGCGGGTTCGATTCCCGGGTCGGGCAAATTTTTGTTAGGTATTGGGGTTTTCTGTCGAGAAATTCTCATTACCAGCCTGGAGTTGGTAGTTGGCGGTGTTTCACCACCGTGCCTCGGAGAGCACGTTAAGCAGTCGGTCCCGGTTATTATCACTATCATATTGTGATAATAGTCGTTAAAGCCCTACAACCCGCGTTGGAGCAGCGTGACGGGTCTAAGCTCTAATACCTCTCTCCTATGAGAGAGGAAGTCTGTGCCCAGCAGTGGGACGTTAAAAGGCTGTAGTGGTGGTAGTGGTCACTTGGAAATCAGGCGGTTATTAAACTGAAATTTGATCACGCGAATGTGTGACTAATCGACCATCATTGCCTTTTTACGGAACAACCGTTGAACATTGGTTGACAAAATTTGACACAAAAATAGCTTGCATTCTGGAGACAGACATAGGATGTTTTTATCAGGCAAAGTCAAGGGCATCAGCTATATGTAATAAATTACATACTCTTATAGTTCTTATATATATAGGGGAGACCGGGGATAGTTGACTATAGGGGTAGGTAGATTAACTGCCAAAAACTCGTCAGCAGTACAAGTGTTGCGTTATCCGATCACAGCCGAATATTACCCTCCGCGCCCCGCTCAGTCGTCCGAAGCACCATATCACTGTCACTCATAATTTTCGAGCAATGACACGTTTTTCATTTATTAATCACTTGAGTAATATTTTGATACCGTACATTTTTTGATCTGATGTCTACACGTTTTATGTGAAACATTTTTCTATTAGTCCTAGCCTTTGATGAGTGCATATTTATCATAATTCATATCTTATTTTACAACTTGGTGGCAATGTTTAGTTTAGCCATGCGATCAAAATAAAAAATGGCGTTTGGGGCAGGTAGACCAATTTTTTTCGGGGCTGGTTGAATATTCATTCAAATCATTCAAATCATTCGGCGATATCAAATTACGGCTTACAACCGTATGCGTATTGATATTTTATACATAACCAGAATGCAACCATAGGATTCTGCTCATATATACATTGTAATGCAATATTTAATTTTTTTATTACAATATATACACGAATTTTGTACTACTCATGTATATTTCGTAACGTGAATGCCTGCATCTTTCTAATTAATACAAGAGACCCGGTCCCGGTCGACGGAGCTCCGCTTCGCCGGACTCCTTTTTCTGGGTGGTTTAAAAATAAATAACAACGAAGGGGATGGCTAACCTAACCTATCCGAGTCGGAGTGCCCCAAGTCCCGAGCTCGCTTCGCTCGCTCTTGGACTCTAAGTTCTCTGTGACTGTTTTTTCCTGTATCAAACCTCTAAAAAATAAATAATTACTGGTTATTATTAGTTTGTCTGCGTACTAGCACTGTATATTATTGAACAAACTAGTTACTTAGGCAATTACAAAGTACTTATACACAAGTATTTGCATACTACTCTTGTATACATTGTAATCACAAATTTAAAAATTGCATTACAATGTACTTATAAATGAACAGATTCATATGGTTGCATTTTGGGTACGTATAGAATGTAAATTATACGCCAACCGTACATGTACTTAATAGAGTACATAATAATAGTTCTTTGCGTCTCATTTTATTAGAGATGGCTTCGTATGATATGAAGGTGATGTTAATTCATCTGGCTGGGTGAAAGAGGAAAACTTGTTGGTTGTTTTTTTAATAAAGGGCTCAATTATATTAAAAATGTTTAATTATTTCACCATCTCATGATTTGACTCTTATTTGTATGTACCAATAAGAGTCATTATGTACTTACTTATGCAAGTCAACTTACCCCTGGCATATGATCTACCTACCCCGGACCAGGGGTAGATTGACTAAGATTTTCTGTTTTGTAAAATGTATTATATCTTCACCATATGGAATATCTAGTTCTTAGTGTAGTATACACTAAGAACTAGATATTCCATATTATATTAGATTAATAGTTGTTCTATCAATTAATGTGGTTTTCTTGTCTATTTATATTAAAACACAAAAAATATGTAATGTTTAGTAAAAAGTTAGTCAACTATCCCCGGTCTCCCCTATATATCTTATACATAAATTATCCTCTATAAATAGAGGATAATTTCGTAACATCCGATTTCGTAGCTTCACCTCAGCGTAAGCCAGAATCATCTCCAGAACGACGGCGTGGGTCGCGCTCGCCGTCGAATCGTCAACGTCATGGCAATCAACATAGCAATACTGGTAAACAACAATCGCTTAGCTAAAGCCTTTAGCACACCAGCGCTTTTCGCATGCCCCAGCGAAACATTAACACCCTTACGTCAAGGGCACAGAGCTGTTAAAATGGCTTGGCTACCGCATGCGAATACGTTTATGTGCTCTTATTATTAGGGGTATTCTTTCAAAGTTAACCTCTGCATCAGTCTAACCCCAGTGGTTTAGACTGTTCGTTACCAGGACAAGTCTTTGTATATGTATAAAAGATTGAAGAAAGTTAAGACTTTCTGTTCTAGCCGGATTTCTAGAAAATATAGTAAACAACATTTCAAAATTGAGAGGTTTTGAGATTTAAAATTAATTATTTTCCATAAAATATGCGTACATGTGAAGGATGACTTATGCCGTCTTTATCCTGCCGCTGGTGCTAACCCAATTCTTGCAGAAGGAAATTGTACAGACAGGTATTGTCAGTGGACTCGTATCCGCAAATAAACTTAGTCCAGTAATGAGTTTGATCGCTGGTTTGATTGTATATTTCACTTGTTGCTAGATCATGATCTCAATGTCTCGCAGAATATTTTGTAGGGCAACCTTTTTGATTACTTCATTACAATATAATAATTGTCACTACATCATCACTACATATTAAATAACAAAGTCCGCCGCAGCGTCTGTCCGTCTGTGTGTTCGCAATAAACTCAAAACTACTGAACGTATTTTCATGCAGCTATCACCAATTTACAGAATGGTTAATCAGGAAGGCTTAGGTGTACAATTTGTTAATGTCATCGACGTAAAAGTCTTGCCGCCTGGGAGCTTTCATCGGTAACGCTGCCCAATTGCCTAATGCCTTTTGAGATATAACAAAACAATGTATGGTGGGATAGTAGTGGGTAATTACCTATTACCGTTGTGAAGCCGGGACGGGTTGCTAGTATGAAATAAAATATTAATTAATTTTTTCATTAATCAACCTAGGTAACAATATATTAAATGAAATGGACCGCGGTAGACCAGTTGTGGAGTTGTTCAATAAAAGTAAAAATCGCCCAACCTCTGAAACCTATTCGCGTCAAGTTAACAAGAACTCAACCGGGGAAATGAAAAATCAGAAAGGTAGCTTATTTATGTAATGACAAGTCTTGCCTTCAAATGCCACCAGGCCGATAGTAAAGCCCAAATTAGACGGTTCATTTTACGGGATTTTTGCTTTCATTTTCGAGGCTTCATCGATGAGTCATCGAAAATTTATCGTCTAAACAGCAACCGTTCATCGTTCATCGCAAAAATGAACGATGAACGGGGCACCGTCTAATTTGGGCTTAAGGGAGGATGCAGTTTAAGATGGTGCGGACTAACTTGAAAGAGCTAGATTTGGCCTCTATACCCCGATTGGCATGATTTTGCGTTTGTACGGGTTTCTGTGAGATACGAAGGTGGTAACTAGCCACATAGCTAATTTAGAAACCATAAATAATTGCTGTGATAGCCTAGTGGTTAGGACGACCGACTTCTAATCGGAGGTCGTGGGTTCGATCCCGGGCACGCACCTCTAACTTTTCGGAGTTATGTGCGTTTTAAGTATTTAAATATCACTTGCTTTAACGGTGAAGGAAAACATCGTGAGGAAACCTGCATGCCTGAGAGTTCTCCATAACGTTCTCAAAGGTGTGTGAAGTCTGCCAATCCGCTTGGCCAGCGTGGTAGACTATGGCCAAAACCCTTCTCACTCTGAGAGGAGACCCGTGCTCTGTAGTGAGCCGGTAATGGGTTGATCATGATGATGATGATGAAATAATTGCTCTGCCGGGATTCGAATCCGAGACCGACCAACACAGTGCTCACTACTCACCACGTCAGCGGGGTCTTTTAGTATCGCTTTATTTTGATTTTAAAGTAGGTAGATACCTTGCCGTGCCGGGCCTTTGACTTTTGTATTTGATATAAAATAAAAATTAAGTTATGGTTTCGCAGCTTACTGTTCTCCGTCGTACCAGGAAGATATTAATAGGATCCCTTCGGAAGACGTCATATCGACAAAACCAAGAAAAAAGGTTCGTACATTTACTCAAATACAAGAGCTATTTTAAATCAATAAGATATGATTCACTTATGATTGTAAAAAATAAAATGTGGATTTTATTACAACAAATATCCTAACTAATATTATAAATGAGAAAGTGAGTTTGTTTGTTTGTTGTTGTGGAACAGTCTACAACTTATCGTTGATACTGTATTTGTAGGTTAATCGGCGCGTAAAGTACCAGAGTCGGCGCTACGAGTTGCCAACAGTTTCATCACAAATGAAACAGGCCGGTATGCGCTACTACTACGGGGACACCAACCATGCCAACTTACCTTTCGTAGTCAGCAAGAGTACGGCGCCGTCGCATAACGTTGGCGTTAATATTCAACAGGTATATTATTATTATATCGGTACAGTTTTGTTACGTAGCGGACACATTAACGGGATATGCCATTGAACACAGTGATTGTTGTGTTTTTGATGTCAGAGTGGAGTGGAATTGAGCTGAGTGAAGCACGGGGTGGAGAAGTGAAATATCACAGAGTTAATTTTATTTAAATTATAATTTGTATATTATGCAATAATTCAATTAGAAAGTTACAACACAGCCGACATTTTTGGAGGGTGCGACCAAAGAGATCGAGTTCTATGTCCTAGACAATTATAAAGTAATAGCCATAGATATTTAAGGAATACACACTTTCCAACAGTGATAACCGTATGTATGCTTTTACTTACCGCTTTAATGCTATAAATCTGCCATTGAACCTCTTTGATCTGCCAAAATATACCGCCACCCAACTTACTGCCCAATGGCATTTCCCGTTAATGTGTCCGCTACGTAGCAAAACTGTACCGATATAATAATAATAAATCTTTTATTGAAAGTAACACAGACTCACGTTATTAGATAGAAACTTATCTGTGTGTTAGTAAAATAACCTAAAAAAATGAAATTTATCTAATCAATTAAATTTATTTAAATTAAACATGTCGGTATAATATATAAACAAAATATTGTAAAGAAAACGTAAAAAATGAGAAGGTTCTCAAGCCCACGCGCACCTCTATATTTTTAGGGTTCCGTATTTATTTATTTAGGTATGACCACGCATAAGATTGTTTTTTCGGTCTATAAAATATAGCGGCTTACACATATTTCTCAGTTGTACTTAGTAAGAGTTGTTTCAAAAAACTGCCTCGTTGGTCTAGTGGTTAGCATATTCGTCTGCAGATCACGAGGTCCCGGGTTCGATTCCCGGGTCGGGCAAAATAATTGTTAGGTATTGGGTTTTTCTGTCAAGAAATTCTCAGTGCCAGCCCGGAGTTGGTAGTTGGCGGTGATTTCACCCCCGTGCCTCGGAGAGCACGTTAAGCAGTCGGTCCCGGTTATTATCACTATCATGTGAAAATAGTCGTTAAAGCCCGCCAACCCGCATTGGAGCAACGTGGCGGGTCTAAGCTCTAAATCCCTCTCTCCTATCAGAGAGAAGGCCTGTGCCCAGCAGTGGAACGTTAAAAAAAGGCTGTAGTGGTGGTTTCAAAAAATGTGTTTTAATTATTTATAATATCATACCTACTCGTAAGTCATGGATTTTCTTTTCACTAGGTTTTGAACGGTCTCAAAATGCAACAGCCGCTATCGGGGATTCCACTGACTATTGCGCATCATATGGGTCAGTAAAATATGATATAATGTTAAGTGGTTCGAGTTTTTATGAATGCAAGCTGATTGATTTAATTATGAAATCATGAAACATTGTTTCATAATTAAATGAAAGTTTGAAGTTCTAGGTTTTCTTTTTCAAAGTGTTAATAACATAATTTAAAGCCCCCGTTCAAAGTAACCACAAAGGAATTCTTATGTGGAAAGTGGCTTTTTTATATGGCTCTTCAGTACCCAGTTCAGTAATAATTATGTAAAATAGTGTGCGGGTGTTCGTAATAATTCTTCTACTCCTAAACACACTGACCGATTTTGATGATTTTTTTTTTGTACTTATGAAGTGTTTATCTAATTGAACCTCGTTGGTGGCCTTGTTGTCGACATCGATTTTTTTAAATAATTCGACCAAATAAAAGATTTTGTTAACGAGGACAACGTCTGCCTACCGGGTCTGTTAGTTCCATATCGATCGACTGGCCCGTTGGCGTGGTTGGCAGTGACCCTGCCTTCCGCTCCGGGGTCGCGGGTTCGATTCCCGCCCCGAGTCTGGGTGTATTTATAATATTTATGTATGTATACCTTTATTAAAATATATATGTATTTATATGTAAATATGTCTATCAGTCGGCTGTTACCTATAACACAGGCATTAAGTTGCCTACTTTAGGAACAGACGACCGTGTGTGTATGTGTGAGTATTTATTTATTAACCCCCGACGCAAAAACGACGGGGTGTTATAAGTTTGACGTGTCTGTCTGTGTGTGTGTGTGTGTGTGTGTGTGTGTGTGTGTGTGTGTGTGTGTGTGTGTGTGTGTGTGTGTGTGTGTGTGTGTGTGTGTGTGTGTCTGTCCCCCTGTAGCGCTCAAACGGGTGGACCGATTTTAATGCGGTTTTTTTCGTTTGAAAGGTGAATAAGTCGAGAGTGTTGTTAGCTATGTTTGATGAAAATCCATTCAAGATGGCCGCCGCTACAAAATGGCGGATTACATATTTTTTCACGACTCCCTTAATATGGGTATCAAATGAAAGGGCTTGACTAGTAGAATAGCACTATTGCAAATCCAAGATGGCCGCCGACACAAAATGGCGAATGTCGGGGGTTTTTTAAATTTTAAATTTATACTTGTTATTTATTATTTATATTATTATTATATATATTAAAGCTATTTTCTCTTTGAACAGGTTTGCGTCACCTTCCTACATATGGCGAAAGAAATCCTGCAGAGGTAGTAAAGTTCATTTGTATCTTAAATATTGTATGCTGTTTTGGAACGAAGTTCCTTATTGATTGCCACTGAACTGAATTAATTGCCAACTTTGTTAATTTATTTCATTGTGCCTGTTACATATATCTCAACGTAAAGCAACAAACTCCATATTTAAGGCCGCTCTCTTCACGCGCATTGACATACAAACGTATTACGCCTATTATTCTAATATTTGTCGCAATAGGTCTAAAGTTAAGCCAGATATCAATTTATATCTCCATTACCTATGCCATAAAATAAAAATATTAGTAAAATTATATTTATTTTGAAAGTTATGATGCTTGAAAAATCACTATTTTTGGGCAAATTTTGGGGCAACTTCGTGCGTAAATAAACTATATAAGAAACTAGAACATTGCAAAACGACCGAAGTGTTATCATAGGTTACTTCATAATAATTACAAATGTCTTTAGTTCATGTAATAAATTGCCAAATATTTGCTAAAATAGGCGAAATTCCAAACCTTGATTTGCATCTTTTTACTTTGCCGTTTTTCACTAAAAATCATGATATCTCAAGCAAAATTTATTTATTTAATTAATTTATTATTTATTTATGTATATATTTTTAGTACTCTTCTATACTGAAGACGTCTCGCTCTCTAAATGCAGAAATCACTGGTTTAGACTCCACTCACCAACGATTTGTCGCACCCATGGAGAGGGCTCTTAATACCAATCGCTATAAGATACCTCTTTCAGTGGTTATTTATATATCAGTTTCATTATACTTCTTTCAGTGCTAACAAATATTTTTGATTTAATTTGTAAAAGTGCTTACTGTACAGGCCTTGTATTTCATTGTTGGCCAAGCAACCGGAACACGTACACAGCAACATGTTACATGAGTTTGCGCGTAAATGTGAACCTTTACAAAAATATTTTTACAGCTACAAATGATTTACATGCGCAGAGATACATCGTTGTAATTTATAAAAGTAGTATTTTTCTATTCTAACTTTTTAATTGTCTCTAGCAACCGGTACTGCACAACAGCGAGATCAACGTGATCAAGCTCGGCCGGCGGATAGTAAAGCTGCCCTCCTACAAGTGTATGTCTTACAACCGTCTCCTGTCGCTGTACCGCGAGGGGGACGGGATCGTGCCGCGCTTCCTCAACGCTGTCAGCCGACCGCATTATTTCTACACCTCTATGTATGAGTGAGTATGAATATTTTATCTAATTGAGTCCTCAACGGGAGCATTTGCTTGTAATGTAACAATCTAAGGCTGTGATCTACAGAGTGTACTAGACCTGAGACTCTGTTAAAACGAGACAGATTTATGTCAGGAACATATTTATGTCCCGTTTTAACTCTGTCTCAAGTCCAAGTAGAGTCAGAGCTATATAGCTCTCAGCCTAAGATTCAATGTTGAGCATTAAGTTGCAATACTACCTTACTGATTGATTAGCATTCACCTGTAATGTAACAATCTAAGATTCGTTTCAACCTACAGTCAAGTCAGTTGTTTTTACATTTTAACATAGGATTTACAAAATAGTATCCTAACAGGTTACAATTTTTAAATCCTGTACGCACTGTAATGCTGGATTCTTCTCTTTCACTGATGTATCTAATGTTACAAATTGTATCACTGTCATTGCAGGTTGCGCACTGTGATGCTCAATTCTTCTCCTTCACTTAAGCAATGCTCGAATTTGAACTGTTACAGGCGAATGCTCCCGGTGAGGGACCGCCCTAATGGTGACTTTTCATTGAATGGGTATTCCTTCAGCGGGAGAATCAGATCATTGAGTGATGATGTGATGATCACGCCATCTCTCTCATTCGGCCATCACATCTCCGCTGTTTCACTGCTTATTAGCAGTTTTTAAAGATTCAGACTTTAAATAAAACGTCTGCATTCAGGATTTTTTCGTCAATGACGTATCACTGTTTAGTAATATTAGATATGTGGCCGCATTTATAACTAAGCGATTAGAATTTCTGTGCAATGTCAAAAGTGACCCATTCAAATGACTCTACTTTAATTATTCATCATACAATCAAGGATGATAAACACAAAGCGCTGCGTTTGCCACAATACTAAATAAAAACTCGAAATCCAAAAAAAAAACAATTTATGAAGATCTCTTTTACACGTTTTAATTTATGCGATGAACCTAAACAATAATTTAATGTTAATTACAATTATTTATTAGGCAAGGTACACTCTTCTATATTCCAAATCCTCAGATATTTCTAAGGATTCGTTTGAACACTGACAAATCCTATCTAAAAGATAAATAAGACTCGTAATAAGACTTATTTTCGTTGCAGATAGCAACGCGGACTATTGTGCCCTTAACAGCAAATGTAGCCGCATGAAAACTGAAAAAGTTAAAAATGTATTATCGTCAAAAATAGGCAAACAATTATTGTAAATTCTACAACTCGAAAATAAAAAAACATGAAAACGACCATGCGAAAATCAATCTTTATTTTTTTATTATACCCTACATCCTATAAGTTTTCTTATATGAATTCGATGGTTCCTGATCTCTCATATTCTTTAGATAAGTAGGGTACAATCACAGCTTCAAGTAATTTAATAAAATTACAAATAACTGTTCTTTGCATTAGTTGTGAGGTATAACGCAATGCTTTGTGTGCTTTTCAACCTTCAATAGCAAAGAAAAAGCTTTTTCAGTGGTTACGCGTCGCAAAAAATGATTTGAAATAGTTGACGCCCAAAAAAAGTGTCTAGAAGAGGTTTAGGGTTTTTTTAATTCATCTAGAAGTTGACTTGAGCCCTTGAATTGAACCCGGGACCTCCCATTCATAAGAGCACAACGCTCACAATTGCACCAGAGATGTTGTCAAAAGTATTTTTAACACAAGTAGGTATATCGGGTGACTTCTAGGTTATAAATCCCTAAGCTAATAAAGACTGCACAATTTCTGTTAAAAATGACACCTAGCGCGAAATAAATCGCCTATTCTAAAGCACGGGTTTTGTATGTCAAGCAGCCTGGCAACGAACCGCGAGGATTTCGATGGGGCGACCTCCAAAGGGCGCGCTGAAAGCCAAGTGGCGAAGCAAAATCTCGCCGAATACGCAAACTTGTACCGGGAATATGAGCGCATAGAAAAATGCCTTCACGACAACTACGACCCTGAACTGGAAATACGGAAAAAGGAATTAGCGAAACAGCTCACTGCTCGTGAACATTATATTAGAAAGGTTAGCTATCATTTTCTGATAGCAAGTACGGTGAGTGATGAAGCGGTGATAGCGTAGTGGTTTAAGACTTCGGCGCCTCTGTCGGAGCGAGTTCAATCCCCGGCAAGCACCTCTAACTTTTCGGAGTTATGTGGGTTCTAAGTACCTAATTAAATATCACTTGCTATAACGGTGAAGGAAACTTGCATATCTGAGCCTGCGTGTCTTCATAATGTTCCAAATATTTGGTGTGAAGTCTACCAATCCGCACTTGGCCAGCGTGGTGGATTATGGCCTAAGCCCTTCTGAGAGACCCGTGCCCAGTGGTGGGCCGCTAATGGATTGATGATGATCATGATGGTAAAGCACGTCAAAGTTTGCCTCATTCAATGCCCACCAAGAAAATATATCAAAGAGTACTTATATCAAATATATGAATGAACTAGCGGACCCGGCAAACGTCGTCTTGCCCGATAACAACCCGACATCAGCGCCACCTACCGGGTCCAATTATGTTTTCAAACCATCCAGGGACCCATTAAAATATACACACATTTCATCCAAATCGGACCAGCCGTTTAGGAGGAATTAGGTGACAAACACACAGAAGATTTATTCGACAGCAGCGCCACCTACCTGATTCAACTGTATTTTAAACGATTGAAATATAAACACAAAATTTTATCCAAATCGGTCAAGCCGTTTAGGGGTAGGGGAACAAACGCTACATGCATCATTCACAGAAGAGTTATATATGTTAGATTATGATTATAGATAAATAATATAATTAATAGACGAGACAATGTGTGCAATCCGTCGAGTAATGGAAACGAGAGCTGATTGTACAGTTTAGCAATTATTGTATTTCTATTTAGAATAGAATAGAATAGAATAGAAAAGTTTTTTATTCAAATAAACTTTTACAAGTACTTTTGAATCGTCAATTGAATCTACCACAGGTTCGGAATGCAGTTCCAGCCGAGAAGAACCTGCAAGAAACTCGGCGGTTGCTCTTTTTTAAAAATAACATTATAACAATTATTAAGTATTATTAATGTACATGATTGAAAGGCCGTCTCGCGCATTGCTGGAACGAGTTAAATCCAAGCTTTTTTATCGTTTATATAATCTTCAATTGTATAATATTTAATTGTGTTACAGGTAGTCCAAGAGTACAAACCTGCTGCAGACGTAGAGCCGACACTCCGCGCCTCCGCTTCCACCGCAGACCGATATTCCACATTTAAACTTAATTCAGATGACCCCAAATAGCTCCCCGTCTTTACACTAATATTTTGTCTGTATTAGTGATCAAATTAAATTCTGTATTTTAAAATGTTCAACATGATATTCTTAATACAACGGTCATATTTTGATTTTATTTGAAAATTTTATTCTCTGAAAAGTTTTTACGAACGAGTTTGGCAACTTGTATAAATCTTAAGAATCTAAGCTGTTATAATTACATGGTAAACTACTTGAAAGCGACAGAAACTCGGTAAAAAAGACAATGGGTATCAGATTGTTTTCTATCAATAACCTTTTTTCTTTCTTTAAATTATAATAATTAGGAGGCTTAATGAGGCCTTGAGGAGGCCTTATTGAGGCTTCTCTGCATCACTTGCGTATATCATGTTGAAACTCCCTCAATCGATTTCTAATTTACGTCGACTAGGCTTATCTTAGCAAGGAAACTTAGTCTGTTATATTTTTTTAAATGTAACATAAACGTATTTTATATTTTTGCTCTATAGAGCACGTAAATGGTACATTTTTGAAAGGATATTATCAATTACGTCGAATTCAAATTGACCATATCATATAATATGTTGATTTATTTCGGCATATTATTATGATATTCTTCAGATTTATGGTTGAAGTTCTTTACATAAATGATTTTGAATAACGTCGAAGTTTCATTTTTATTTAATAAGTCTTCCAAATAATAGTGGCACATTAATGAAATAATTACAGGAATCATCTAAGTTGTTAAGCGTTATGATAATATACATTTAGCATGCATTTTCTGATAGTCTTGTCCAGATCTTGGTTTGGTCATCTTCGGCATATGTACCTATCTTGAATAGTGAAATGTGCTTATATGTATAGGTACGTATTGACCATTGTATGGTAAATTCATACTGATGTTATATGATTTCTAAAAACACAAAAATTGCCCAGACTATATAAATCTATACAATCTATTCTATACAAATAATAAAATCGTAACTTGCCGTGTCTGTACATTAAAGATTTTTACAAAAAACTATCTGGGAGATGTTAGGGATAAGTAATAGAACGTAAAAAAGCAATTTTTGAAAATTTTTTTGATTGTCTGTTTGTCGGTTTGTCTGTATGTTTATGTACGCATCACGCAAAAATTGCTGAATGGATTGAAATTAAACTTGGCATGATTTAAGTCCATACTACGGAGTAATAGGATAATTTTCATCCCGAAATTCAACACGGTTCCCTTGGGAACCGTCTTGAATTTCGGGAATACTTACTCGCGCGTAAAACGCCTCATCTGGACAGGCTCTTAAGTTAGTGCTATCCTTAGAGCCTGTCCAGATGAGGCGTTTTACTCGCGAGTCGACTCGCGCGTAGACACTCGCGCGTTCCCGAGATACTAGAGCTACATACATATATTCCGTCCAGATGATGACGCGCGTTCCCTCACTCGCGCGTAAAACGCTGGTTCTGGACGGAATATGTAGCTCTAGTATCTCGGGAACGCGCGAGTGTCTACGCGCGAGTCGACTCGCGCGTATTACGCCTCATCTGGACAGGCTCTTAAGAAAAGAGATAGCATTATTTTCAGACCTGGAAATTGAGTCTATATAGAGATTTGTGTTCAACCGAATCAGCACCAATATCACATTACTATAGCGATCTAGACAAGGCTATAACCGGTAAGTTTTAGTTGAAATATTACTTATATTAGACATTAATTCGACTTATGTAACATTAATGAGAATTAGTTTAACATGAAATAAACATACAAGTATTTACATAAATATAGCAAATTCAACAATAGTATCAATTTATTGACTAACATTTTTATTCCAAAGAAGAGTAGGTAGGTACATTTATTTTCTAAATTGATATTTACAATCACATCGAGATTATGAGAATGAATCTGTCAATAGAGGTTAAAATTTATTAAATAGACGATCAGGGGCTTTTTTCTCTATTAGGTCCAGTTTTATGTGGTGTTATTTCTACATGAAAGTTCAAATTCGATTACCTACGCTAAGTATTTATCATTATAAATTATTAGACGAGAAGACAGAATTATTAGATAACAAATTCGCTGTCTAGAATGGAGACGTGGTGTACTGTAGTCATAACCTGATACAAAAAAAAATAGATGAACCAACGCAATGTCACGACGAATCCACAGGAGCGTTACCGTCTACTTAGTTTTTGGTGGTGCGATGTGCCGAGCGTTAAGCGGAAATCAACTGTATGCTAGTATGGATGCGCCCACGAACTAGAACGGCGCAAATAGAGGCTTTCATAAAAGTCATGGTCAGGTCGTTACGTCTGTTTTGATTTTCAGCATCAGAGCTCCGACATTGGGCTAGCAGCTTTAAAGTTTGTTTTAAATAACAAATAGAGATGTTGTCGTGCTCCTGTAGTTTCGATTTGAGCTGTAAACGAAGAGCTCTTTAGTTTCGGGAGTCGGTCGAAGAAGGCATTTCGCCGTCGATTTTGTGGCGGGCGTGAGCGTAAGCGTCGGCGAGAGCGGGCCATGTGTCCGACGCGCCGGACCATTCGGATGTGCTCACTTCGGCCGGACGCTCTGAGTTCTCCGTCTTCGTGCACTCCAGAGACAGCGGCTTTGGTGTCTCAATCCTGTGAAGATTAAGAAGCCTTAGGGCCTGTTTCACCACCTTCTCATTAATATCGAATAGCCTAAACGTACTTAAGTTTTGTTACTTTATGTCAAGTGACAAAGACAATTTTTTGTGAATGAGCTATCCGACATTTATCAGAAAGTGGTGAAAGTCCTTAAGGTCGGTGCACAATAAGACGTACAAGTACCTAATGGTAGGGGAGCCTTGATACTAAATGTGGATTTACTCGAGCGTCGTCGGGACCTATTAGATTTTAGTTGATAGGAAGAATAAGAGTTTGTATAATGTTTCCCCTTTCAGTGGTGGGGAAATAAACTTTATTCAAAATTGGTATACTGTACACATTTTGAACGTCAATTCAAGAACAGGTAATGGTGATAATTACTTACGGAAACTTAAAACTAAAACTACGAGGGTTCCAAACGCGCCCTGGTCTGAGAAACTCATCATCAATAATGGCCTAACTCAGGGGAAAAGGCGATCTACTGTTTGGAGTTAAATGTCTTGCTGATTGTTTTCGGGAGGAAAAGTATACCGTACCAGTTATTTAAACAAAAACGTAACTTTATTTAAACAAAAAGCTCTTTTATCACACTAATATTATAAAGGCGAAAGTTTGTGTGGATGTATGTATGTGTGTATGTTTGTAACTCTTTAATGCCCCAACTATTGAACTGATTTGGCTAAAATTTAAAATGGAGATAGATTATACCCTGACTTACTTAACACATTTTATCCTGAAAAATCCACAGTTCCCGGGGATTTTGAAAAAAATCGAAATTTGCTATAGCAATCTACAGCTGCAGCTATAGGTAGATTACTACAAACTAAACTATTACAAACTTCCTTGAAAATAATGGAAATGGGATCGGGAACGGGAACCAGAAATCCACGATTCCCTCGGGATTTGTGAAAAGCGAAATTCACGCGGGCGAAGCCGCGGGTAGTAGCTAGTTCTATAATAAATAATTAAGAAAATCGTTATCCTGATTACAAAGAATACGTATGTTGTTTGATTTTCTTGTAGATAGAAAATACCTCACGCGTTCGGGCGACTGCATGGTGTCGTTCGTGCTCGATATCTCGAGATCCTCTGCGTAGCTCAGATGCAACTTGTCTCCATCATTGCGTTGCTCTTTTTCTAAGAAAAATAAAGAAAATAATTCCTTTTGGCACAATATTAATATTCTTATTAATCCATAGACAGTAGGATTGTTGTACGTACTAACGATATGAATGTCCGAAGTATAAAGATGCTTTAAAGTATGGATGCTTATTAGTCGATCACGTATAACCGGATGAACAGTTTTTAATGATATTTAGCACAAAAAATTGATCCACTTCTGGATTTTCATAAAATCCGATCCCAAATTATTTACAAAACACTTCACGGCGATAGATATTGTCCATAATATCTTAAAATATTCCTTTAACGACCGTGTATGTTCAATGTAATTCATAGATGTACCGAAGTATAGTTAATGTCCAGTTGTTACTATATCCAGTGCACAAATTAGATCAATTCTCGGGTGTCAAGTGAAGCATCAAATTTTGGACCTATCGCTTTGCACACGCTTACGTAAGAGGTGGGTATCCCTATAATAGCACGCTCTTGATCCTTATTGGACTATTATCCAATCAAAATCAATCTGCAGGCACGCTTTAGAAATTAATATTTGTGCTTCACTGAGATCTAAATTGATCTACACCAATATCTATACTATATATTTTATATCTATCTAACTGAATGAACAATCCATGAAAATGTTTAACAATAATGTAATACGTACCCAAAACCCAAATATCTAAATAATAACATTAATTAAAACTTTCCAATACAAACTTTAATTCCCTATTCTACCACCCTTAACTTAAGGGGAGATTTTCCAAAACATAATATACTTAGATTTTATTATTTAAAGTTAAATGCCTATTTTCATAATTATTATGTAACATAAGGGTGGATTTTTTAAAATCTTTTCTTAGATGATGCCTACGCCTTAGAAGGATCGTGCCTTCCGAACAAGTTTTACAGTTCCTGAGATTTCGTGATCAGTCAGTAAGTCAGACAGTCAGTGAATAGTATTTCGCGTTAATCTATATACCTACATATAGATTATCATCAATGACTTTAGATACAATTAATGAGAATGGCAAACCTGAAAATGCAGCACGAAAAGGCATAATGAAAAATAACGTCAGTTGCACAGACTACAGCGCAACGGAGACCAATGAGGAAGTTTCCTGATTTTGAGAATATCATATTTAATACAATGTAATTAAAATAAAGATTAAAACTAATAAATCAGTGAAAAATGTTTTGAAATCCATCAGTAAATGACGGAGAAATTAATTATTTAAGTTTATGTACTTAAGTATTTTAACGCAAAATGATTGCCACTTCTTACTCGAGTATGACGTCATCGCGTCTATTCGGAGGTATTTTTTTAATGTAAATTTTCTTGATCTTTTCTTGATTGATAAATTTTCCGAGATTTCTGAACCGATTTTTTTCGAAAAAAAGCTTAAATTTTTTTTTAGTTTAAAGTTCCATAACTTTTTCAGTTTTTGAGATAATTTAATGATTCTTTCAGATTTTTGTTTTATTTTACTTAAATTTTTATAATTAATTAAAACAAACATTTTGGAAACTTGTCAATTATTCTATGGTCAGTTGCTTACATCTATTCATATATGCATACTACCGTCGATATTGATCGCCGCTTCGGGCCATCCGAGGGAGTCGCCCTCGACGTCCACGGGCTCGTCTTCGGCGTCGTACGCGCGCGACTCGCGCGGCCGGTCCTCGCGCCGCTCGTCGTCCAGGTCGTAGCCCAGCATGCTCTCCACGGTGTGGTGGCGCTTGCGAGTGCGCAGTTTCAGCCGCCGTTGCCGGTTTGCGCGTATGCGTTGGTACGTCTACGTCGAAATTTCATATTATCACAAATCATCGTACTGAACACGTAATGGACGAGCAAACTGTAGTTTCAGGACCTGTTTTACCACCATTTAATAAGTATCGGTTAGGTTAAAAAAAAAAGCTGTGATAGCCTAGTGGTTAGGACAACCGACTTCTAATCGGAGGTCGTGGGTTCGATCCCGGGGCACGCACCTCTAACTTTTCGGAGTTATGTGCGTTTTAAGTATTTAAATATCACTTGCTTTAACGGTGAAGGAAAACATCGTGAGGAAACCTGCATGCCTGAGAGTTCTCCATAACGTTCTCAAAGGTGTGTGAAGTCTGCCAATCCGCTTGGCCAGCGTGGTAGACTATGGCCAAAACCCTTCTCACTCTGAGAGGAGACCCGTGCTCTGTAGTGAGCCGGTAATGGGTTGATCATGATGATGATGATGATGGTTAGCCTAAACGTAAGTGACAAAGACAAAAGTTGGGAATAAGCTATCCAACAATTTATCAGAAGGTGGTGAAACAGGCCCTTAAAGACATGCTTGTAACTAACAAAAGTTTAACATATTAACTAAATTTTTTGACTAATATTCCCCTTTCCCCTCCAAATAAGCGAAAGCTTGTGTTAGGAGTGGATACGACAATAGTGTAACGGATGGGGTTTGAACCGTCGACCTTTCGGTTTACGATCCGCGTCCGACTACCGTTGCGCTATTGAGGCTCAATTCTCACCTCCCAACGGGCGTCCTCGTCCTGGTGGTGCAAGGAGTGCGAAGGGGCGGACGCGTCGCGCGGGAGAGCCGTCAAGCTGTACAGGTGCTGCAACTCCTGGAGGAAGTGCGCCTGGGCCACCCCCGGCCCGAGCCGCGCGCCGCACACTCCGCACGAAGACTTCCGCTCGCCGTCGGCTGAACCCATACGTACTTATATTGGTCTTATAAACAGGAAGTTCGTGCAAGATTCGTTCTTGAATCTCGTCTGTTTATGTGATTAAACAATTTTTATTTTATAGTGAAGCATGCATTGTCTGTAAAATGGATACATGTATAAATTTAAAATTTAAAAAAACCCCCGACATTCGCCATTTTGTGTCGGCGGCCATCTTGGATTTGCATAGTGCTATTCCACTAGTCAAGCCCTTTCATTTGATACCCATATTAAGAGAGTTGTGAAAAAATATGTAATCCACCATTTTGTAGCGGCGGCCATCTTGGATCGATTTTCATCAAACATATCTAACAACACTCTCGACTAATTCACCTTTCAAACAAAAAAACCGCGTCCAAATCGGTCCACCCGTTTGAGCGCTACAGGGGAACAGACAGACAGACACACACACACACACACACACACACACACACACACACACACACACACACAGACACGTCAAACTTATTAACGCCCCGTCGTTTTTGCGTCGGGGGTTAAAAATTGCTTAATTTGCGATTAAAATTGACGCTGCCTCTACAACGGACGTACCCCAACGCTCATTCACCACGTCAGTTACACTCACGTTAACTTGAAAAGATACACTAGGGCCTCTCGTTTATACTAGCGACCCGCCCTGGTTTCGTACGGGTAGTAATTACCCGCTGCTATCCCACCATACATTGTTCTGTTGTATCTCAAAGGGACAAGGCAGCGTTTTAGATGAAAGCTCCCAGCCAGCTTGATTTTATCCGACCTTTTCAACAATTATCGTCATATTTTAACTAATTTATACAAAACCGTAACAAATTATGCATTTAAACCTTCCTCATTAATCATTCTGTCTATTGGTGGAAAACGCATGAAAATCCGTTCAGTAGTTTTTGAGTTTATATCTAACAGACAGACAGACAGGCAGACTGGTAGACAGACGCGGTCGGAGTTTATTTTTTATAATAATATCTAACGGGTGTCTTGTCTGGGCGCCTTCTGCCGCAAAGTGCCGCGTGATGGCAGCGCATCTGCAGCGCTGCGGCCGCGGTAGTTTTGTAAATCTATGTAAATAAACAACGCGCGGTTGCAGCGCTACACTCGCACTGCGGCCACGTATCAGTTCATCGATTGAATTCTCGAACCTATAGCGACAACAGTGCGGCTGCAGGGCTGCAGACGCGCTGCCACCGCGGGGCAGTTTGCGGCTTTGAAGGCGCCCTTAAAACCTACGTGAAAATAATTCATGAGAGTCGGTGCAAGCAGCGGTCGCGGGCGGGTCCTCGTCCTTGCAGTGTCGCGGCGAGGCCGATGCGGCCGACCCGGGCGAGCTGGTGTCGTCGCGCACAGTGTAGCCGTGCCGGTACAGCGGCGGCGTGCTGTTGTCATCACGGACGCTCTGCAACAACAGATAACAACCACCAACTGAACACGCAAACACGCGACAGAAAGCGATCCAACTCATGCGTTTCATATGAAGACTTGAAAGCGCGTTTCATATGACGTAGGGCTCTGGTACGCTCTGACTGGTTTCATATTCTCACTAGATTGTGGATTCAGATTATTTATTTAACAAATTCGGCACACTTATTGACTGTCAATTAATTTTACAAGAAAATTAGTTAATGGAAAAAATTGTTCCCAATTACTGCATAAATAATTGTACTAAATAATTTAAAAGTATAAGTTAAAATTTTAAATGTTTCAAATTCTTTGTCTTCGTCGATGAAGTCCATCGTAAGACATACGTTTCTTGTGGAGACTTGTAAAATATTCACCAGCTACCTGTAACTCGTCTGATGTTGTCGGTCCACCTAATAATCGTTTGTATACGTACTTACCCTCAAAGCTTGACCGACGCTTTGTCCAAGTGCGTACTGCTCACCAAGGTGCCTGGCAAATGCTTTGCCGGGATACAGGGGGTGAAAGGCGCCTCCTATCGGACGAAATGCGCCGCAGCCGAAACTTTGAAGCGCGGGATGCAGAAACTGCGGCGCCATGTGATGAAGGAAACCCTCCATAATGACCGCGGCTTTCTAAAATATCAGTTAACGTTAAAAATAGCCTTTGCAAATGTTAAATTTATTCGCTCAGCGTTATTGAATTTAAACCAGCAGAAGTAACTACTGCCAGCTTTTGTATACGGTTGAATTTAATACTACCTAGACAAAATTTCGTCAATCATAATCAAGTGAAAATTATTTTAATTTTGATTTAATCGTATCATATCGAGGATCATATTATCGACTTGATTTAGTTATACGCCATGCTAATAAATTATATACGAAATCGATTATATAACTACGATATTTACGAAATCTAAAATGTTTAAATACAAAAGTTATTTCTTAATAGGTAACTCAACAAGAAAAAAATTGTAGACTAACATACAAATAATAATTTACAGACAAGCGTTAAAAATTTAATCAGGGTGGCGCCCGAAATCCACCAGTTTTTTAACGTTACCTAAATACCGATCCTAAGGTTTCCAAGGCAATTTCTATGGATAACTTAAGTGTACAAATCCACCCAGTTTAGATCATACGAAGTTATAAAGAATACTTATTACAAACATATATACATACGTATATACATATATATACATATACGCGCATACACATACGAGCAAAAAAAACCCTTCTTGGCAGTCGTGTAAAAACAGCCACTTAGCTTAGAAAATATGTTTCAGTATTCGCCCGTCAGCCGCTGAAAATAAAGGATACCTAAATGCTATTAAACCATTTTTAAAGTAGTGGTCTTTCAAAGTGGCCTTAAAAACAAACAAAAAAGATTTACAACCACTAAAGAATAGTTATGCCTAAGTGTTTATTTTGAAAACATTTGTATCACATGTTCGTCGGGCGCATTTGGGCCAGGCGCAGCGCCCGTCGCCGGTGTACGAGGGTTTCCTCGCTGTAACAATAAACTGCCTCCGGTACTTACATTACGTGTGATGTTGACCACCGGCTCTTAGAATTACAATTGCATAATATTTAATTTTAGATCAAAAGTGTACTGGGTGTTGCACAAACAAATGTGACGACCCCTTATAGCGTTGTCATTACTCGAATGCCAATAAATGATAGAGCAATAAAGCTTGATGTATCGAACGTTTCAAACTGATCGGCTTTTACTGGTGCAAATAATCTGAATTTAATTAGTTTGTTTTAGGTGCCGTATCATCGCAATTTAAACCAGAGTTAATGGTCATTGATGATAGCCTGTGGGGATACCATTGTCCGTCCCCAATAATTAACATATACGTATGTATTACTTGATATGGCTACACTGTAATCAATCGGGAGGTAAACAATGATCTCCTTTGATTTGGCACGGCCCTCTGTTGGAGCTGGCTTTTGCAAACAATGAAACCACAGGTCTGACGCTTTCATTTGTTCTGTAGCGTAGGCGTAGTTTAAATCGGTTTAGTTAAAGCTAATTTTATTTCAATGTGTTGATTGCAAATTATAATATTGCTTCTTTCCCTATTCTAATAGTATCTAACTTTATAATCTAGGAATTACTAAATAAGTACTTAACTCACTAATAATTCATAGGTTCGACTCTACATATCAGATATATTATGGCACCTGACATTTTGGAAGGTTTTCTTATGTCTAATGGAATAAAAATTCCATTTGATACCAAATAAATTTGAAAAAATTATATTCATACTACTTATTACACTAATAGGTATAGCAACCCGGCTCGGTTTCGCACGGATAGTAAAGCGTTATACATGTGTTTTTGTGTCGTAGGGTCCCGATGAGAGCTCACAGGCGCATTGATATTTTCAACGTATATCATCATATTTCCAACAATTTTCGCAAAACCTTTACAAATTATACATTTAAAGCTTTCTCATTAATCATTCTGTCTATTGGTGAAAACCGCATTAAAATCCGTTCAAGAGTTTTGAGTTTTTTGCGAACAGACAGACATACGAGGCGGGGTACTTTGTTTTATAATATGTAGTGATAGTGATGTAGTGATTACAATCCTCGTAGACAATAGATACACTGGACTGTGTAATAGAAGCAGCTCAGTCAGCCGGTTTAACGGCTATTCATTAAATCTCAATCAACTAACACGTCATGTAGGCGTAATAACACGCTGTGACATTGAGTTTCTGAAGCTGGCGCAAACACTTGATACGTAGGTACCTAAACCATAGAAATATATTAAGAAGCATAGAACGGTGAAGTGGGAGGAAAACGCTCGCCTAAATTGATGCAAAGCTGGGGGGCAAATTTCAAAAATCACACACACACTGAGATTTCGACGTAATTAATTTGTTCTAGTGCACAAAAATAACTGTGAAAGTGTGCCATTTTGCGCATTTTCGGACTGTAAATACAGAAATTCTGAAATAAATAGCAAAAAAGGAGGTATTTCCTATCACACC